>JBAMJR010000160.1:672500-1007500 GCA_038501785.1 Myoxocephalus aenaeus | reverse complement strand
TGCAGTAATCTTGGTTTTTTTCTCTGAAAGTACACAACAACAAAAAAACATTAGCAATGACAATATTTTGTTAACATTACATTTTGATGGACAAAATAAATAAATAGCACTTAGCTTTTGCACTGTTCTCCTTCTGCCATGATGGAACAGGACACTGCGTCTTGGGTTGGCAGGCGCATAAAAAAGAAAAAAAGTTAGTTGGAGTTTTGTTTGTTTTGGTTATCTAGAATCCTTGAAAAAAAGTTAGTTGGAGTTTTTGTTTTTGTTCACAAACAGTGAACAGCATATCCCAGGTCATAACAATTATTAAAGGGAGTTACATTGTGATGAACAAAAAAAAGAGCACTTATCTTTTATACTGTTCTCCTTCTGCCATGATGGAACAGGACACTGCGTCTTGTGGTTGGCAGGCGCATAAAAAAGAAAAAAAGTTAGTTGGAGTTTTGTTTGTTTTGGCTACCTGGAATTTGCAGATTCTACCTGCCTCACCTCTGTTGTGGTTATTCTTTTCTATAATAAACAGAAGAAAAGAAAAACAGTGAACAGCATATCCCAGGTCATTACAATTATTAAAGGGAGTTACATTGTGATGAACAAAAAAAAGAGCACTTATCTTTTATACTGTTCTCCTTCTGCCATGATGGAACAGGACACTGCGTCTTGTGGTTGGCAGGCGCATAAAAAAGAAAAAAAGTTAGTTGGAGTTTTGTTTGTTTTGGCTACCTGGAATTTGCAGATTCTACCTGCCTCACCTCTGTTGTGGTTATTCTTTTCTATAATAAACAGAAGAAAAGAAAAACAGTGAACAGCATATCCCAGGTCATTACAATTATTAAAGGGAGTTACATTTTGATGAAAAAAAAAAAAGAGCACTTATCTTTTATACTGTTCTGCTTCTGCCATGATGGAACAGGACACTCTGTCTTGTGGTTGGCAGGCACATATCTTGGGAAAAAGAAAACTAAAAAAACAAACAGCATGACCATAGGGCCATCCTAAACATGTCTGCATGAACTGTAAAACATATCATCCAAAAAGGTTATGACATTATAATTATAATTATGACATTATGAACACCAACAATGAAGTGTAGTCTAACTTTATACTTATCTTAACTTATATTTACCTCAATTTCCTCCTCTGGGCTGCATCTTCCCAACTCAAACTGCTGTCCCTCCTGTCTGCATCCCTGGAACTGTAGTCTATTCTAACTGTAGGTAATGCTCTTGTCCTCAGAAGAGCTGCCTCTGCCATGTCTCTTCTTTACCCTACTTCATTCTTGAACATTGACAATATCTCTCTCACATTGACAACAAATATGGTCATGGCTGAGTCACAGATAATGTTCCAGTCAGTAATAAGGCCACAGCTAAGCAATTCAATTCAGTTTATTTTATATTGCCCAAAATCACAAATTAGCCTCGGAGGGCTTTACAATCTGTACACATATGACATCCCTGTCCTGGGACCTCACATCTGATCAGGAAAAACTCCCCCAAATAAAGATGGTAAAAACCCTTTCACAGGGAAAAAAGGGAAGAAACCTTTGGGAGAGCAACAGAGGAGGATCCCTCTCCCCGGATGGACAGAAGCAATGTGTACAGAATTAACAATGTAACACAGTTACAGCACATTACATGAATATGACAGAAATGATTCATATAATGAGTAGTAGGCATGGACCACGATCCAGATAACCACCATCCATGTCAGCAGAAGGAGGGAGAGAGGAGGGGCATCAGCAGGGCCGCCATGGCAGGAGGCAGGACAGGGGACAGGACCGGCTCCAGAGTTGCTTAGTTAAAGTTCCTCATTAAAGTCCCCACAAATGATGACAGGCCACTCATTCATGGCTGGTAAGGTCATCACAGAGGAAGAACACAGTAAACTGGACTGTGATAACTGTAATAGGTGTGCAGTACACCCGATTGGAGGCAGACAGTTGGTCGAGATATGTAAATGTGATCAATCAGTGTCTGCTGTTCCGTTGTTGCAGCTGTGATCAGTTGACTAAAGCCTCTGGACTGAAAAAGCTCGTGTATAGCCTTTTTTCCTTGACAGAGAAGGTCCTCATTAAAGTCCCCACAAACGATGACAGGCTGCTCATTCATGTCCAAAGAGTCCAAGAGGCTTTGCATGTTTGGTAGGAACTTGCCAAGACTGAAATCTGGCGGCCTGTACACGGCTGCGATCACTGCTCTGACTGGGGTCCCAACTTTGACAACTACAAACTCAAGATCAGTCACATTGTGCATGTACCTCCGAGCCTCTGCATGAATATGGCTCTTACAGTACACTGCAACGCCACCTCCAGCTTTCGTTGCCATATCTGGATACTTGTTATAGGAAACATGCCTGCTCCGTGTAAACATGATGTATCCTTCCAACTGGAACGTTGGAGCAACAGAGCCTCCAGACAAATGCGTTTCTGTTATGCATAACACATCGGCAAGTCTGAGTTCATGGTGACGCTTCATGTCCTCAATGTGACTCGGAAGTCCTTGTGTGTTGTGGTGAATAATTGTCAAACTTTGAGCGGTTTGATCTGCTGATTGCACGCGTTGCAATAGCGGTCGTGAACTTTGGAAAGATGCTCTTCTCATATTTTGCAGTGCAGCTGTGATGTGAGGATCAGCATAGATTTTCTTTTCAGCAAAGTCTCTGATGTACAGTCCTTGAAGAGAGGTTGTCCTGCTGAGAGCAACGTAGGACATTCCAGGCTCAAACACACGCTTTAAGCACACCACTGCTGACTCCATTGTCATGCCTTGCACTTTGTGAGCTGTACATGCAAAGGCCAACTTCATTGGGAACTGCCTTCGAACTACTCCTTTTTTCGTCATGCCTTCTTCATTTCTCTCGATGTAGACCAAGTTGTCTGTGGGCCCTTGTATTTTTTTACGGAATCTCTGTCCTGAAGTTGGGATTGTCCAATTGAAGACCAATCAGCTTTACTGTCGTTCGTCCATTTAGCTCGGCAGTCACTATGTTGGCAATCGTTCCAAATGTCCCATTAACGACCCCATCCTCCACATCCAGGTTTCTAATGATCATAACACGCACTCCCTGTGCTGCTTTTATACAATCAGGTAAATCTCTGTTGGTGCCGTTGATGCATCCTAGTTGCCTCATTTCCCCTGTGGCGGGGTCTTTTGAGTAGTCTTCTGCCTCAATTTGTACAAAGTCAGAGTGGAGGTCAGCTACAGTTGCAGAATTGTGCGCGTCAACCTCTTTGTTTGTGGCAAATATATGGAGGACATTGAGCGGCGAGTCTTTGACATCAATGACAGCCTGAGTGAGCAAAGTTCTGTCGTTGTCGCTGAGTGCATCTGCTTTTTGCTTTACCCTCATCCTGTTCAGGAGCTCTGCGAAAGTAAGATCATCTTTCTGGCGCATTATCTCTGTCAGGTTGACCATTTGAAAGTTGTCTTTCCACAGGTCTAGCACATCCTCCTCATAGACGCAAAGTGGTTTGGCTCTACCAAGGGGGGGCAGTTGGTAGAAGTCTCCTACTGCGAGGACAGACATCCCGCCAAAAGGTTTCTTGTTGCCTTTGATCTGCTGAAATCTCCAGTGGACGTAGGAAAATAACTGTTTTGAAATCATGGATATTTCGTCGATGATGAGAATTTCCGCATTAGATAGTGCCGCTCTCACTTCATCTAGTGCATTTCCAAGGCCTTGATACGGTGGTTTCAGACTTCTTGGCAGTTTAAGAATTGAGTGCAAGGTTTTCCCAGAGATGTTGAACGCTGCAGTGCCAGTAAATGCAGTCAGTAGCACTGCAGGCATGGACATGTCTGCTTGGTCACGGAATCTGGGGAGTTGGCGCAGAATCTTTGTCGCCTCCTCAAATATGCACTTGATGACATGGGATTTTCCACAGCCAGCTCCTCCGGAGACAAAGTAGAAGAACTGTTCAGGATGGTGGCCCAACACACATTTGAGACACCACTCACGCACAGCATAGAAGATGGAGGCCTGTGTTTCGTTGAGGCTTTGGTACAACTTTCTCACAAAGTCCGGGCTCAACCTTGGTGCCTCTATTGCAGGTACACCGCTCTGAAGATTGACCTGGTAGTCTGGTACGTTGTCCCCCTCATTCTCATTAGGATTTATAGCCTCTAGCTCGGCGACACACTCCAAACGATCCACTTCAACTTCGGGTGCAAAAGAGTTCCATGCATTAATCGCTGGGCCTTCCTCTCGAATCCTTTCCAGTGCCTTGTCAATTTTCTCGCTATGCCCTTCATATTCCTTCTGCATCACATCAACCAAGTCTTTTACAGAAAAGCCCCATTTGCAACCATTCTTGTAGAACTGCTCATAGGTTGGGTGTTGTTCAGTTTTCAGGTCATCGTTTGATCTGTGTGGAAAATATAGTTTGAGCAATCGCCTGTAAAACTTTTCTGGTTGTTTCGTTTTTGAGAAGCGGGGGAATCTGATAATGGCAGGTTTTCCTGCAGTTCTTTTTTGGATGTGTCCTTTGTCGTTCAAAAGGGGAATGGCATTTTTCCCCTCAACTTGCTGGCCGTAGAGAGTCCTGTACTGTGAAGCAAACTTAGCCAAACACATACATTCTAACTCTGGTGTTTCAGGTCTTTCGGCGTATTTCTCTGGTAATCCTGACATCCAAATTTCCTCTGCATCTGGTGGCAATTCCTTTAACCTGCTCATGGGAAGACTCATCTTCAGTGCGTCCTCTTCAGTCTGTACAAAGACCACATTGCGTGAACACTTTTTGAGTGGCAAGCTGCATGTCCGTGCCACAGACTCTTGAGCGCTCACTTGTCGTTGTTTGGCGTATGCCTGCATTATCTGCTTCATTTCATCCCGTTGATTCACATCCGTTTTCTTCACGTCACGAATGATGTTGTTAAGGAACTCATTCATCTCATGTTCCGGCTTGGAGACGTATGACATCATGTACATGATGCAGCTGAATTCGTCAAGCACAAATTGAATGTCCATGTTTGCGTTCCATGCCCTCAGTAAATGTGGATTGTATGGATTGACCCAACAGTCATTTGGATGACGCTTTAGCATGACGACATAGCCAGTGGTAAGATCGGTGACATATTGGATGTAGGCGCCGTAGGTCAAGTTGCATTTCTCCAGCAAATCTGACAAGCTGTTGAATGAGAGTTTGGGGTCGCTAATCAAATCCCTCAGGTTTTGGAGCTTAGCCTTGGCCTCCTTTTGGAGCTTGCGAAGAGGTCTCTCTTTTGATTTAGACTTTTTGCTTTTGCCCTTTAGTCCACATTTTCCCTTTTGTCCACTTTTGCTTTGCTTTTGCTTGTCACCAGCTTCATCATCATCATCATCATCTATATTTGTGGGGTCTGTGATGATGGTTTTATCCATGGGTAGTTTAGGGAACCCAAATCTGCACAACGTATTGCCTTTCTTGCATGATTTTGAGTGATTCCTACTGTGGACTTGGACCTCTGACACAATTTTGTGGAGCTCCGGGTCTGCCTTTGGGTCAGGCATCTGGCAGGTTACTTACTTGTCAATAAACCTGGTCAATGTGATATCAAGACTGTCTTCTATCTCAGGTGCATCCTTGACCCAAACGATTAGGTGAATATGTGGGCTTCCTCTGGCTTGAAACTCCACTCGATAGAAGTAATCCTCTACTTCACCGATGGGCTGTGCTGGTGACAGGATCAGATTTGTCATGAGCGCGTCGACTCTCTTCTCAAACATGCGCATTACAGTGACTGGGTTGCTTCGGAGAATTTCGCATTTCGCATTCCAGTCGAGCTGTGAAAAGTCAACTTGTTCGCCTTGTTGAGCTTTTATAACGTCAATGACCTCAGGCCATCTCATTTCGGCAGCAGAAAATGTCAGGAAAAATGTAGGCTTCCCCAACTGTCTGACCATAGCGTTGAGATCTTTGAGTGTTTTATCCCAATAAGCTGGAGTGCCTCTCAGAGGTTGCATGAAGCGTGTTGCATCTTTGTTTGTTATCAGTCTTTCCACCTCTTGATCATCTCGAAGCATCCTACTGGAAATATTCCGTCCATCTCTGGTGAAAGCTTTACCTTTACGCATTTGGATTGACATGCTGTTTGTTGCCATATTTGTTTCCGTCACAAACTGTGCGAAGAACAGGTAACTCTGGTCATTAGCAAAGCGAGTATCTGCCGAGAACAGCCTTGCATTGAAGTACATGCTGGGGGACAGTTTAATTTGTCTGATCTCATCCAATGTGTTCTCGCCGGTTGGAAATTGCACTGGGAAGGCCATGGCTTCTAGTTTTGGTATGGAAAAGAAGCCAACGGGTTTGTTTCCTTGGGCGGGTGCAATGCTGAATATTCCATCACCGTAGGATAAAACTTCCTCTGCGATGTCAGGTGGCTGCATGCAAGTGTCCAGAGCCAGACCAGGTCTCAGTTCCTCTTTCTCTGGATTGTTGGACTGCTCACTGTTTGCATCAGCAGTGGGTTCCATTTCTGACGTAGTTTGTTCTTTTGGGTTCCTGGCCTCCTCGGCATGTGCAGTAAGTGCATCTGCGTCGACCTGTTGCGTCTCCTCTTGATCATTTGGCTCATCATCATCTGGGAGAATGGTGAATGTAGCACTTTCATCTATACATACATCTTTGTATTCGGAATGCATGTCTTTGAGTTTCGCTAGTGCTGCTAGCACATTTTTCATGTTGACGGTGTAGTAGTGCTGGTACCCCTTGTATTGAAGCCGTCGTTTTAATTTGACCTGCAACAGCTGGGCCTCATTACTGGGTCTTGGGAGACTGTTCACTGTTGCTTCGACCGCTGATGGCACACACACAACAGCTCCGTGTACTGCTCTTTGCTGTCCTTTGGGTAATGCCACTATTTTGGCAAACGGTAGGATTTTGGCAATCAGCTGTCTTTCAAGCACGTTTAGATCACCCAATTCTGGGGGAATGGATGCCAACTCCAATTTATTAGCAACGGAAACGGATGACATGCGTCCTCTGGTCAGGTGGTTGTCACAAGTATGGCAGATCCACTCCTGCTTTCTCTCTTGTGGAATGGTACAGGTGGCAGAGCATTCACCGTCACAAATGTGAACATATTTTCCCGTTAAGCAAGCAGCTACCACATCACAGTTTTTGACATATTTGGGCCGGTTGCAACGCTTCACTTGATTCGGAAAAAGGGTCCTGTGACACACTGTACAGACATAGGTGGGTCCATGCCGAATTCTTTGAGAGAATGAAGCTATTGCAGCTTGCATCACATCGTCGATCACAGGCTGGCCTTCAACTTCTGGCTGTGGAGTTTGCCGGTGGTGATTTACAATCTCTCTGTATTTCTTTTTTATTCGGAGTGCACGCTGCAACTTGTGACGAATGCGAAACACAGCATCGGTAATCAACTTTTCTCCCTTGTTCTGGGTAGAGCGCCGTATGTGACGCCGCTTGAAGGCTGGGTCACTGTGATACTGTTGGTTACAACGCCGTATGTGACGTAGCCTAAATGCTGGGTCACTGTGATACTGTTGGGTAGAACGCCGTATGCAACGTAGCCTGAATGCTGGGTCACTGCGATATCGGGTTTGAAGACCTTGTTTCTTGTTTTGCCTGTAGTTCAGGTCACATGCATACCTCTGGGATACACGTTTTTTCTTCATGTTCTGAAAATCTTGATCCGTGTTGTACCTCTTTCTTGAAAATGCCTTTTGTCTGCTCCGAAAATCAGGGTCTGTGTTGTATCTTCTGACTATGGAGAGTGTCTTTTTCTTTTGAAATTCAGGGTCAGAATGGTACCTCTTAACCTTTTTGTCCAAAATCTTTTTGTCCTTGGATGTGCTTGCATTTGTTCTGCGCATAATTTTTTTTCGCCTTTGCTTCGGCATTTTGGAGACATTTTGTCCTGGTTTTCCTGTTTGAGCCAAATGTTCTGGCTGTCCTTTGTCTTCATTGTTCTCTGGGATGTGGGCCTCTTCTTGTTTTTGTACTTGTGGGATATCTGAAGAACTCTTTAGGACCTGAACATTTCCAGTTTGTGACCTTTTTTCCTGGGCTTGAGCAGTTGCTCCTGCTTGAGGCACAACCGAAGAGATGTTTGAAACCTCCACCTCGCTGTCTGCGATTGGTGCAAAGACACTTTTTTCAGGTGGTGGTAGAGCTGTAGATGTCTGTGTGACAGTCACATCCGCTGACTGTCCAGGACGTTCACTGGAATGGTTGTCAGATTGAAAAGAAACTGGCACAAACTCATAGCTGGAAAAGTCACCGCGGCTTTTAAACAGCTTGTGTAGGTGGTCAATCATGTTACTGAGGTGACTGAAAGTCAGCATAACTGCAGCTCCATCAGGGCATGGCAAGCCTGCTGCACTTCGTGAGTGAGAATCAAACACTCCGTACCGCCCTGATCTGTCACGGAACACTGCAATGCATTCTGGAGATACAACGATGATAGCATGGCTGACATCAGTTGACAGACACTGAAGTTGTTGGGCAAGAGTCAACCATCCAACAGGGCCGCCTTCTTGAGCCTTTATGCGTCCACACCTCATAGTGGACATGCACACATTGTAGAGATTTGTGTCCGTTAGAACTTGCTTTGGCATTTCCTCTACTGTCAGGTTATGGTTTACGAATGTCTCATCCAAAGTAAGCTGGGTTTTGATCCCAACATAGAGTGAATCTCCCTTCGCAAGCACTCTGTCAAGGAAGGTTGTGTTGAACTGTGAACCTTCGTTGTGGTAGGCCAGAAATGTGAGCGCCATACAGCTGCACTGATGATTTCGTGAGAATACGTTGTACCTCTCATCACCTTGACAATGAGTTGCTCTCACAGACTGAATTTGATGACATCTGTTGACGTTTGGCTTCTCAATCTTGGCGTCATTATGGAGGGGAAAAAAATCACCTACCTTTTTAGCTGGAGAACGGGAGCAGGAGGGTGCATCATCGCCCATCCAAACATTTCTTGGTTGTGGTGGTGTCTGTATTTTGGGAACCTGTTGAAACAATACCAATGTAATTCATTAAAGGTTTACATTATGTCAAACATTGCAACCACTAGACAATTAAAAACATGAATATTCAGTTGCCAAAATTACCTTTTGAGCTGGAGAACGTGAGGGGCTGGTTGTTTTGTCCTTTGACCAGAATGGTTTGGCTGGTGGAGGCGTTTCAAACACCTGACAACACATGTTACCAAGTTAATGAAACTTTTAAAAATACAAACACAGTATATTGTCATTACATGGGGACAAGTGTGTCAAACGCAGCAGAAAGCCAGGCATATACATTTATTGTTTAGGTACCTGTTTGTCAAAACTTGGTGGACTGGCCTGGCCGGCATCTTCCAGGTTGAGTGGTGTCCAACGCACTTTTTGGGCCTGTGATCTCTTCCCCTTCCTCGGCATCTTTAAAAAAATATTGAGATGAAAGGCAATTTTAATACATTTATTGTTAAAAGAAAATTGCATGCAGTCATTAAGCACACGCAGTTTTTGTATTCTTCAAAATCTCTGCTCTGGTTTAAAATGTGTGGAAGCAAGGTGTCATGGTCAAGTTATGAATTTGGCTACAACATGTGCAAGTTGTTCTAGAAGTCTTGTATTTTAACATTTATTATTAGTACTGCTCTTGAAAGCAGGTTTCAGGTAACTAACCGTGGACTGTAGAGGTGGTAGAGGATACCGGAGGATAAAGGATACCTAAACTGGGAGAAACTTTAAACAGCTAACTTAATGTTAATTTCAACAACAATAATATGAAAGTCAGAAATGCTAATACCAAAAGTAATATGTCGCCTCGTCTGTTCCCTAAACTAGCCTAATATAGCAAACTATAGAAAAATACAATGTATTATAAATCTAAAATCTAACCTAATGTAATACTGTCCTCTAATCCTAATTAATGAATGTAGTAAAAATGTAGATGATTCTGTCTTGAAGACGCTGGACACAGGAAACCTAGAAAAAAAACACAAACACAGTAGTAAATTGCTCCTCAAAACAAATTGATGACTAAAATCTGCCACACTCTTACTGATGTGTGAAAAGTGGGTGTCTTTTCAGGTTTCACAGCAAATTAAATACATTTTAGATGTAACTTCGACACCTTGTATTAAAAATAGGATTACACTAAACCAGACACTTAAATTGCTTACCTGAAAAGGTGATGTGATGGAGTAAAGATGAAGATCTCGGTGGTGAAGGTGAATTGTTTGTCTATAACAGAAACAAACCAGTGAGTTTCACATACAACTGTAAATGTGTAACACAATGTACTGTATCAGAAACAATACAAACATGTCGTCAGGCAGGGTTAGCAGTACATAAAAAATATCTGTTTTCATAGTACTTGCTACTGCTACTGATATCACTCACCGGTAAAGAACTGCGCAATAGCTGTCAATCTGTGGGTGAAAGAAATAATTAAGCCTTGCAAATAAAAAAATGTTACAGGCATTCTTTAAACATCACTCACTAGTAAATAACTGCTCAAAAGCCATCAATCTGTGAGTGAAATAAAGTAGAGGGAATGTTTAATATCTTCACCAAAAAAACAGCGCACACCATTAAATGAAATCAGATTAACCAATGTGAACCCGGGAGAGAGGGTGAAGGGTAGAAGACAGCACACACAAACCATCACCATCCCACCGTGCATTCAAATCCATCAGTAGAGAAGAGGAAGAGAGAAAGCGGGAGAGAGAGAATGAGGGAGAGAGAGAGAGGAGAGGTAGAGAGAAGAGGTATCTAGAGAGAGATAGAAGGAGAAGAGGAAGAGCGGTAGAGAGAGAGGAGTGAGAGCGAGGGAGGAGGAGGAAGAGAGATAGGAGGAGGAGGAAAGGAAAGAGAGAGAGAAGAGGGTAGAGGGAGAAGAGGGTTAAGAGAGAGAGAGAGAGGGTAGAGGGAGAGAGAGAGGTGAGAGAGACACAAAGGCGGGAAAAGTTGAGAGAGAGAGTTGAGGGAGAGAGAGTTGAGAGAGGGAGGGAGGGAGAGAGTTGAGGGAGAGAGAGAGTTGAGAGAGGGAGGGAGGGAGAGAGAGAGAGAGTTGAGGGAGAGAGAGAGTTGAGAGAGGGAGGGAGAGAGAGAGAGAGTTGAGGGAGAGAGAGAGTTGAGAGAGGGAGGGAGAGAGAGAGAGAGTTGAGGGAGAGAGAGTTGAGAGGGAGGGAGGGAGAGAGAGAGAGAGTTGAGAGAGAGAGAGAGTTGAGGGAGGGAGAGAGAGAGTTGAGAGGGAGGGAGGGAGAGAGAGAGTTGAGGGAGAGAGAGAGTTGAGAGAGGGAGGGAGAGAGAGTTGAGAGAGAGATAGAGAGAGAAGAGGGAGAGGGAGGGAGAGAGAGTTGAGAGGGAGGGAGGGAGAGAGAGAGAGAGTTGAGGGAGAGAGAGAGTTGAGGGAGAGAGAGAGGGAGAGAGAGAGGGAGAGAGAGAGGGAGAGAGAGGCGGGAAAAATATACAAGACAGCAAACACACACAAACCATCATCAACCCACAATGCATTAAAATCCAGATAGAGAGAGAGAGAGAGAGAGAGAGGAGAGGGAGAGGGAGGGAGAGAGAGAGAGAGGGAGAGAGAGGGAGAGAGAGAGAGAGGGTTGAGAGAGGGAGGGAGGGAGAGAGAGAGAGAGAGGCGGGAAAAATATACAAGACAGCAAACACACACAAACCATCATCAACCCACAATGCATTAAAATCCAGATAGAGAGAGAGAAGAGGGAGAGGGAGGGAGAGTTGAGAGAGGGAGGGAGAGAGGGAGAGAGTGAGGGAGGGAGAGAGAGAGTGAGAGAGAGAGAGAGAGAGGGAGGGAGAGAGAGAGGGAGGGAGAGAGAGAGAGAGGGAGAGAGTGAGAGAGAGGGAGGGAGAGAGAGAGGGAGGGAGGGAGAGAGGGAGGGAGAGAGAGGGAGAGAGAGAGAGAGAGGGTTGAGAGAGGGAGGGAGAGAGAGAGAGAGGGTTGAGAGAGGGAGGGAGAGAGAGAGAGAGGGTTGAGAGAGAGAGGGAGGGAGAGAGAGAGAGAGGGTTGAGAGAGGGAGGGAGGGAGAGTGAGAGAGAGAGAGAGGGAGAGAGAGGAGAGGGAGGGAGAGAGAGAGAGAGGGTTGAGAGAGAGAGAGGGAGGGAGAGAGAGAGAGAGGGTTGAGAGAGGGAGGGAGGGAGAGTGAGAGAGAGAGAGGGAGAGAGAGGGAGAGAGAGAGGCGGGAAAAATATACAAGACAGCGCACACACACAAACCATCATCAACCCACAATGCATTAAAATCCAGATAGAGAGAGAGAGAGGAGAGGGAGAGGGAGGGAGAGAGAGAGAGGGAGAGTGAGAGTGAGAGTGAGAGTGAGGGAGAGGGAGAGGGGGAGAGAGAGAGAGAGAGAGAGAGAGAGTGAGAGTGAGAGAGAGAGACTCAAAATCAGATTAACCAATATCATGTCAGCCACGGAAGGGGGGGGGGCAGACAGAGTTAGACAGACAGGGGGCGGGATCTAGATCTAATGGCGGGAAAATTAACACACAAACACTCATGCGAAAAGCCCTTTGGTAGGGGCAGAAGAGGGAGAAGACCTTGAAACAATCATATCAGCCATCTTTTAACCAAAGCTGCTCATTGTCAAAAATCACAACTTTGCCTCTCTCCTACCAAAGACTTCAGTTGGTTTGTTTAAATAAAACAAAATGAATAACCATGTTTAAATCCATGAGTCAGTCACAACAGATATGAATAAAAGCAGCAAGCAGAACATCAACCCAGTGCATACAACATTTAAATCTGAGTAAAATCATACAAAAACATCCTTATATTTTAAGACATGTTGTCCTGTTTAACAAAAAGCTAGCCAAATGTGATAATCAAAATCATTACTCTGCTCTCCTCTCCAAGACTTCAGTTGGTTTGTTTTAATTAAATAAAATGAATGTCATGTTTAAATCCATGTGTGTGTGTGTGTGTGTGTGTGTATCAGTCACAATCAGTGTCAACGATTAAAATCCAATGAAACATTCTTATATCTCAGCCTAGTTCAACCTACAAATGCTGTGACTAAACAGTTCAGTTAGCTAGCTAGCTAGCTAGCTAAATGTGCAGTTCATGAGTAAACAGCCACTCACCTTAGACAGGAGTCAAAGATGCTGGAAGGCGATGCTGTAATGCACTTAACCGAAAGCCAAATCAAAAAGAGCCAATCAGACTTCTTCTATGGGAAGAGCCTAATCGGATTCGTTGTGTTGTAAATTTTTCCCCAGCAACAACAGACTCATTGGGTGAAAGGTCAATCCAATCAGTCAACTTTAAGTTCAAGATTCATTTTTTTACTTAACTTAAACTGATTGGATCCACCTGTCACCCAATGAGTCTGTTGCTGGGGAGAAATGGAAAACACAACGAATGGCAATCAAAAGGGGAGGGGCGGGCAATCTTTTTTTTATTTTTTTATCCAAGTTGTATGTCCTCACTCACCAACTCTCTGGGGTCCCGCCCACATCGACACGGGTGGAGTCTGTGTGGAGCTCCGCCTTTCACCGTGATTTGTCAATTCAGGTGTCAGGGATTTCCTGAGTGTTTATTGGGTAGTTTCACACAAAATGTTGACTAAGGACCTATCCACCCACCTATGCTGCAAAAACACACTGGCTTTTAGTCAGATAGACAACACACTACCCAGCTAAAATCTGCAACGTTTTTCCTTTTAGTGTACTGCAAGACAACACAGAGAGATGGCACCTCAGCTCTGCTCACAGCTGGTCAATAGTACACGTAAACGCATACATACAGAGTACATAACTGAAACATGCACATTGTGTAAACATTTTATTTATTTTTTAAATCAAAAAACGGCCGTGCGCGCCGTTCACGTGCACACACACGCGGGTGCACATAGACACACACACACAGTCAACCATTTTGTGAGTGAGAGAGAGAGAGATGCCTGTTAGCAGTTAGCCTGTTGGCAGTTAGCCTATTAGCAGTTAGGCTGTTAGCTTGTCAAGTCATATTCCTAAATTCCTAAATAAATAATTTTATAATAATATATATAATTATTTATATATAATATATATATAAATAATTAAAATATATGTAGTATATATAATTATATTATATATACTAATAATTTAATAAATTCATAAATGTTTTACATAAAAAAATATTTTGGACAATTGTGTATTTATTTTCTATTTAATACAATAATTCTCATTTGAAAGACAGACAGGTAGACAGACAGGAGGCGTTACAATGCCTTGGGACTGAATATCTCCAAGTCATATGTGTGTTCAGATTTTCTACCAAACCATCTGTTAAACACCAGATTTAGAGGCAAAAACATGCTCAAATCTCTAATAGAGTACATTCACCAGAGAGGAAACGAGCAGCGCACGCGCGGACGTTCACGTGCACATAGACACACACAGTCAGTTAACTTTGTCTAACACAAAGCTAACTTCTTGCTAGGAATCAAATTCACTTCTCTGTCTCTCCTCACGTGACCATAATTACACACGCGCACACACACACACACGCACACACTTAGACACACACACAGTCAGGATGTCAGCTGACCAACTGACAGTTCCTCCTGCGTCTGTGGGCGCGTGTCAACGGTTGCCATGGTAGCAGTCTTGATTAGCTAACTTGAAACACCTGTGTCTCTGTCACAGGAGCAGAGACTTGACTGCTGATTTAATGACAAAACAACCTTTCAAACTATTGTATTTGACAGACAACCGTGAATCCCATCGCGAAAATAACGTCATCATGAGAAGCACAAGACTTCTGAGAACGTTTCCGTCTACTTAAATATTTGTAAGGATTTAGAAATGAGATTGTAAATCCAGTTTATAAAGTGCTCACGTTTGTGTCATGAGAAAAAATTGTGGTTCGAATTAACATGGCGGTTGATGGAGCAGTTGGCCGGACTTCATGTCGCTTTCAGGCTTGCTGACAAAAAAGTATAAGTTTGTTGGATTCCACGACGCATGTGTACCACAAGCACAATATTTCCTACGTTTTGATGTATAAATTATGCCTCAAAAGTAAATATTGTGGAGTGAATGGCAAAATACAAATACAGGAGTTAGTAAAAAAATCATTCTCACTCTAGCGATGACATCACCACTCTAACCTGCCCCATACACACCCATTGTAAACTCTGAAATGGTCCCAGAATTTTCCTAAACTTGAACAATAATTACATGAAAACTGTGCTAGATATCAAAAAATGCCCAATTGGGCAAATATACTGCAGACTTTTGTCAACGTTTTAAACTTTAAATCATTTCTCTACGTTAAATTATGGCGAGTCACTGTGGGCAGAAAGATGAGTGTTTTTTTTGCCGAAACTCCATTCAAGTGAATGGGACAATTTCTCGCCGTCTTTCGCGCTTTTCGGGAAAACGGCCGGTCGAATCTCTTAGAAAAGTCATAGCTCACGATTCCCGATCAGGCCGCACGTTTTGATGTATTTGTTACGCATGTGCTGGCAACGCTGTGGGAGGAGATACGGTCCAAAGTTTGGCGGAATAAGAAGAAAAATAACTAGAAAATTTCGCAAGAAATTTTGAAAGTGTGGCTACTACTGCCGTAAGACGTCGCAATATATATACATTACCGGTAGTGAGATGTGTTATTGTGTGTGTGTGTCTGCGTGTGTATATGTGTAATAATAACAAAGTAAAAAAAAGTTTATAAAAAAAAGTCCTATTGTCCTTGATCTCTAAAGAATCAGCAACTCCTTGACTTAAAAAAAAAAAAAAAAAAAAAAAAGTGCACGTGACCGTATTACCGCGTGCGCGCGCACGGTCGTTCACGCGCGCGCACGCGAAATTGCATGCGGCCGTTTACGTGCGCACGCGCGGCCGTTCAAAATATAGATACACAGTCAGTTAACTTTGTCTAACACAAAGCTAACTTCTTGCTAGCAATCAAATACACTTCTCTGTCTCTCCACCATGTTCACGTGACTAATTACACACGCGCACACACACACACACACGCGCGCACTTAGACACACACACAGTCAGGATGTCAGCTGACCAACTGACAGTTCCTCCTGTGTCTGTGGGCGCGTGTCTTGTTGCCATGGTAGCAGTCTTGATTAGCTAACTTGAGACACCTGTGTCATGGAGCAGAGGAGAGGAGACTTGACTGCTGATTTAATGACAAAACAACCTTTCAAACTATTGTATTTGACAGACAACCGTGAATCCCATCGCGAAAATAACATCGTGAGAAGCACAAGACTTCTGAGAACGTTTCCGTCTACTTAAATATTTGTAAGGATTTAGAAATGAGATCGTAAATCCAGTTTATAAAGTGCTCACGTTTGTGTCATGAGAAAAAATTGTGGTTCGAATTAACATGGCGGTTGATGGAGCAGTTGGCCGGACTTCATGTCGCTTTCAGGCTTGCTGACAAAAAAGTATAAGTTTGTTGGATTCCACGACGCATGTGTACCACAAGCACAATATTTCCTACGTTTTGATGTATAAATTATGCCTCAAAAGTAAATATTGTGGAGTGAATGGCAAAATACAAATACAAATACAGGGGTTAGTACAAAGCTCCTCGTGCTCTAGCGATGACATCACCACTCTAACCTACGCCATACACACCCATTGTAAACTCTGAAATGGTCCCAGAATTTTCCTAAACTTGAACAATAATTACATGAAAACTGTGCTAGCTATCAAAAAATACCCAATTGGGCAAATATACTGCAGACTTTTGTCAACGTTTTAAACTTTAAATCATTTCTCTACGTTAAATTATGGCGAGTCACTGTGGGCAGAAAGATGAGTGTTTTTTTTGCACTCTTCACGCCGAAACTCCATTCAAGTGAATGGGACAATTTCTCGCCGTTTTTCGCGTTTTTCGGCAAAACGGCCGGTCGAATGTCTTAGAAAAGTCATAGCTCACGATTCCCGATCAGGCCGCACGTTTTGATGTATTTGTTACGCATGTGCGGGCAACGCTGTGGGAGGAGATACGGTCCAAAGTTTTGCGGAATAAGAAGAAAAAAAAAAAAAATAATAATAAGCCCGCAGGAGAACAAGAAGTGGGCTTTGCCCAGGGGTCTATGACCCCTGGAGCTGAAGCCACACTTAACTAGAAATTGCATTTCCTGCTGAAAATGCGTTGGAATGCTAAAAGCTGAAGCTTAAAGCTGAAATATTTGAAAGGATAGCTGAAAATAGCAGAATATAGTTGAATTTAGCAGAAAATAGCAGAAAATAGCTGAATATAAAAAATATGAAATTATAGAATAATAGCTGCATTTTTTGTCAACATTTGAATGTTTAAAAGGTGTCTGTAGCTGAACGTATGCAGAACCTGTACGCTTTAGAAGTTGAAGAGGATTTTTAAATTTCCTCCATCGGATCCGTTCATTTAAATTTTCATGAAAAGATTAATAATTCAAAAATTGGAAAAGTCAGAAACATGAAAAGGTCATTGCCATTGTGTCCTAAGGAGCTGAACATTTTAATAGCTGAGCGGTTTCTGTAGCTGAATATATGAAGAAGGAGAAGAGATGGAAAATGCTAAAAGCTGAAGCTTAAAGCTTAAATATTTGAAAAGATAGCTGAATATAAAAAATAAGAAATTATAGAATAATAGCTGAAGATTTTGTCAACATTTGAACATTTAAAAAGTGTCTGTAGCTGAATGAACCCTAGGGCTTCTTCAGGTGTTCTACAGCTCATATGACCTTGATATGAATACCAGCCCCTATTGTCCTTGATCTCTAAAGAATCAGCAACTCCTTGACTTAAAAAAAAAAAAAAAAAAAAAAAAAAAGTGCATGAGACCGTATAACCACGTGCACGCGCGCGGCCGTTCACGCGCGCGCACGCGAAATAGCACGCGGCCGTTTACGTGCGCACGAGCGGCCGTTCACGCGCACATAGACACACAAGTGATCTTAGTCCAACACAAAGCTCATGCTAGCAATCATTCACTTCCTCCACCAACAGCCTGTGTGTTTGTGTGTCCCCACAAGGTCGTTAAAACAAGAATGAGTGTGAAGCTGCTGATTAGTTAACTTGAAGCACCTGTGTCATGAGTGAGACTGCGTTTTTGCTTTGAAGATGACCTCCATAGGCTTCAATGCATTATTTTTTTTCAGAAAAAGCTTAATATCTCAAGAACTTCAAAGGCAACATGCCAAAATAATTATATTTTCTGAGAGATAAGACTTTTGCGAACGCGTCAATGTTGTTTGTGTAACCTACAGACCCACAATGTGTCTGTAGTTGCAGTTTCGAAATCAGGTGAGACCGTCAGGGTGAAGACATTTTGGAGGGAGATGTAACATGGCGGTTAATGGAGGAAGGAGGAGGACCACCTCTCACTTATAGTCTGATTTAAACACGCCTGAATCTGTTGGATTCAAATCGACCCAATTTTACAAAGGCCAACAAGATTTACTACGTTTTGATGTATAAATTATGCCCAAAAAGTTAGTATTGTGGAGTAGATGGCAAAAAGCAAATACTTTTATGACAAAATCTGGAAGGCTCTGTGCACTCAAGCTGTGACATCACGAACTCTAAGCAGCGCAATACACACCCATGTTAAACTTAGAAAAGGTTGGAAAAAAGCATAAAACAAAAACGCTGACAGTTAAAAAACTATTAAAGATATAAAAAATCTGAAATTATAGAATAATAGCTGAAGGTTTTGTCAACATTTTAACAGTTTAAATGTTGTCTTTAGCTGAACGTATGCAGAACCTGTAAGCCTTTGAAGTTGAAGAGGATTTGAAGATCTTCCCCATTCAAAACCATTCATTTTAATTTTCATAAAAAGCTTAATAATTCAAAAAGTTTAATAGTTAAAAATATGAAAAGATATAGCCATCGTGTCCTGAAGTAGCTGAATATTTTAATAGTCGAACGGTTTCGGTAGCTGAATATATGAAGTAGTTTAAGAGGTCCAAAATACGTACGGAAGAAATAGAATAATAACTAGAAATTGCATTTCCTGCTGAAAATGCGTTGGAATGCTAAAAGCTGAAGCTTAAAGCTGAAATATTTGAAAGGATAGCTGAAAATAGCAGAATATAGTTGAATTTAGCAGAAAATAGCAGAAAATAGCAGAAAATAGCTGAATATAAAGAATATGAAATTATAGAATAATAGCTGAATGTTTTGTCAACATTTGAATGTTTAAAAGGTGTCTGTAGCTGAACGTATGCAGAACCTGTACGCTTTAGAAGTTGAAGAGGATTTTTAAATTTCCTCCATCGGATCCGTTCATTTAAATTTTCATGAAAAGATTAATAATTCAAAAATTGGAAAAGTCAGAAACATGAAAAGGTCATTGCCATTGTGTCCTAAGGAGCTGGACATTTTAATAGCTGAGCGGTTTCTGTAGCTGAATATATGAAGAAGGAGAAGAGATGGAAAATGCTAAAAGCTGAAGCTTAAAGCTTAAATATTTGAAAAGATAGCTGAATATAAAAAATAAGAAATTATAGAATAATAGCTGAAGGTTTTGTCAACATTTGAACATTTAAAAAGTGTCTGTAGCTGAATGAACCCTAGGGCTTCTTCAGGTGTTCTACAGCTCATATGACCTTGATATGTATACCAGCCCCTATTGTCCTTGATCTCTAAAGAATCAGCAACTCCTTGACTTAAAAAAAAAATAAAAAAAAAAGTGCATGAGACCGTATAACCACGTGCACGCGCGCGGCCGTTCACGCGCGCGCACGCGAAATAGCACGCGGCCGTTTACGTGCGCACGAGCGGCCGTTCACGCGCACATAGACACACAAGTGATCTTAGTCCAACACAAAGCTCATGCTAGCAATCATTCACTTCCTCCACCAACAGCCTGTGTGTGTGTCCCCACAAGGTCGTTAAAACAAGAATGAGTGTGAAGCTGCACTGATTAGTTAACTTGAAGCACCTGTGTCATGAGTGAGACTGCTTTGAAGATGACCTCCATAGGCTTCAATGCATTATTTGTTTTCAGAAAAAGCTTAATATCTCAAGAACTTCAAAGGCAACATGCCAAAATAATTATATTTTCTGAGAGATAAGACTTTTGTGAACGCGTCAATGTTGTTTGTGTAACCTACAGACCCACAATGTGTCTGTAGTTGCAGTTTCTAAATCAGGTACGACCATCAGCGGGAAGACATTTTGGAGGGAGATGTAACATGGCGGTGGATGGAGGAAGGAGAGGACCACCTCTCACTTATAGTCTGATTTAAACACGTCTGAATCTGTTGGATTCAAATCGACCCAATTTTACGAAGCACGACAAGATTTCCTACGTTTTGATGTATAAATTATGCCCAAAAAGTTAGTATTGTGGAGTAGATGGCAAAAAGCAAATACGTTTGTGACCAAATCTGGAAGGCTCTGTTCACTCAAGCTGTGACATCACGCACTCTAAGCAGCGCAATACACACCCATTGTAAACTCTGAAAAGGTTGGGAAAAAACATAAAACAAAAACGCTGACAGTTAAAAGACTATTAAAGATATAAAAAATCTGAAATTATAGAATAATAGCTGAAGGTTTTGTCAACATTTTAACAGTTTAAATGTTGTCTTTAGCTGAACGTATGCAGAACCTGTAAGCCTTTGAAGTTGAAGAGGATTTGAAGATCTTCCCCATTCGAAACCATTCATTTTAATTTTCATAAAAAGCTTAATAATTCAAAAAGTTTAATAGTTAAAAATATGAAAAGATATAGCGCGCGTGTGCTTAAGTAGCTGAATATTTTAATAGCTGAACGGTTTCGGTAGCTGAATATATGAAGGAGTTTAAGAGGTCCAAAATACGTACGGAAGAAATAGAAGAAAAAGAATAAGTTGAACTAGAAATTGCATTTCCTGCTGAAAATGCGTTGGAATGCTAAAAGCTGAAGCTTAAAGCTGAAATATTTGAAAGGATAGCTGAAAATAGCGGAATATAGTTGAATTTAGCAGAAAATAGCAGAAAATAGCTGAATATAAAAAATATGAAATTATAGAATAATAGCTGAATTTTTTGTCAACATTTGAATGTTTAAAAGGTGTCTGTAGCTGAACGTATGCAGAACCTGTACGCTTTAGAAGTTGAAGAGGATTTTTAAATTTCCTCCATCGGATCCGTTCATTTAAATTTTCATGAAAAGATTAATAATTAAAAAATTGGAAAAGTCAGAAACATGAAAAGGTCATTGCCATTGTGTCCTAAGGAGCTGAACATTTTAATAGCTGAGCGGTTTCTGTAGCTGAATATATGAAGAAGGAGAAGAGATGGAAAATGCTAAAAGCTGAAGCTTAAAGCTTAAATATTTGAAAAGATAGCTGAATATAAAAAATAAGAAATTATAGAATAATAGCTGAAGATTTTGTCAACATTTGAACATTTAAAAAGTGTCTGTAGCTGAATGAACCCTAGGGCTTCTTCAGGTGTTCTACAGCTCATATGACCTTGATATGTATACCAGCCCCTATTGTCCTTGATCTCTAAAGAATCAGCAACTCCTTGACTTAAAAAAAAAAAAAAAAAAAAAAAAAAAAAGTGCATGAGACCGTATAACCACGTGCACGCGCGCGGCCGTTCACGCGCGCGCACGCGAAATAGCACGCGGCCGTTTACGTGCGCACGAGCGGCCGTTCACGCGCACATAGACACACAAGTGATCTTAGTCCAACACAAAGCTCATGCTAGCAATCATTCACTTCCTCCACCAACAGCCTGTGTCTGTGTCCCCACAAGGTCGTTAAAACAAGAATGAGTGTGAAGCTCCACTGATTAGTTAACTTGAAGCACCTGTGTCATGAGTGAGACTGCGTTTTTGCTTTGAAGATGACCTCCATAGGCTTCAATGCATTATTTGTTTTCAGAAAAAGCTTAATATCTCAAGAACTTCAAAGGCAACATGCCAAAATAATTATATTTTCTGAGAGATAAGACTTTTGTGAACGCGTCAATGTTGTTTGTGTAACCTACAGACCCACAATGTGTCTGTAGTTGCAGTTTCTAAATCAGGTACGACCATCAGCGGGGAGACATTTTGGAGGGAGATGTAACATGGCGGTGGATGGAGGAAGGAGAGGACCACCTCTCACTTATAGTCTGATTTAAACACGTCTGAATCTGTTGGATTCAAATCGACCCAATTTTACGAAGACCGACAATATTTCCTACGTTTTGATGTATAAATTATGCCCAAAAAGTTAGTATTGTGGAGTAGATGGCAAAAAGCAAATACTTTTATGACAAAATCTGGAAGGCTCTGTGCACTCAAGCTGTGACATCACGCACTCTAAGCAGCGCAATACACACCCATGTTAAATTTAGAAAAGGTTGGAAAAAAGCATAAAACAAAAACGCTGACAGTTAAAAGACTATTAAAGATATCAAAAATCTGAAATTATAGAATAATAGCTGAAGGTTTTGTCAACATTTTAACAGTTTAAATGTTGTCTTTAGCTGAACGTATGCAGAACCTGTAAGCCTTTGAAGTTGAAGAGGATTTGAAGATCTTCCCCATTCAAAACCATTCATTTTAATTTTCATAAAAAGCTTAATAATTCAAAAAGTTTAATAGTTAAAAATATGAAAAGATATAGCGCGCGTGTCCTTAAGTAGCTGAATATTTTAATAGCTGAACGGTTTCGGTAGCTGAATATATGAAGGAGTTTAAGAGGTCCAAAATACGTACGGAAGAAATAGAAGAAAAATAATAAGTTGAACTAGAAATTGCATTTCCTGCTGAAAATGCGTTGGAATGCTAAAAGCTGAAGCTTAAAGCTGAAATATTTGAAAGGATAGCTGAAAATAGCAGAATATAGTTGAATTTAGCAGAAAATAGCAGAAAATAGCTGAATATAAAAAATAGGAAATTATAGAATAATAGCTGAATTTTTTGTCAACATTTGAATGTTTAAAAGGTGTCTGTAGCTGAACGTATGCAGAACCTGTACGCTTTAGAAGTTGAAGAGGATTTTTAAATTTCCTCCATCGGATCCGTTCATTTAAATTTTCATGAAAAGATTAATAATTCAAAAATTGGAAAAGTCAGAAACATGAAAAGGTCATTGCCATTGTGTCCTAAGGAGCTGAACATTTTAATAGCTGAGCGGTTTCTGTAGCTGAATATATGAAGAAGGAGAAGAGATGGAAAATGCTAAAAGCTGAAGCTTAAAGCTTAAATATTTGAAAAGATAGCTGAATATAAAAAATAAGAAATTATAGAATAATAGCTGAAGATTGTCAACATTTGAACATTTAAAAAGTGTCTGTAGCTGAATGAACCCTAGGGCTTCTTCAGGTGTTCTACAGCTCATATGACCTTGATATGTATACCAGCCCCTATTGTCCTTGATCTCTAAAGAATCAGCAACTCCTTGACTTAAAAAAAAAAAAAAAAAAAAAAAGTGCATGAGACGTATTACCACGTGCACGCGCGCGGCCGTTCACGCGCGCGCACGCGAAATGGCACGCGGCCGTTTACTGCGCACGAGCGGCCGTTCACGCGCACATAGACACACAAGTGATCTTAGTCCAACACAAAGCTCATGCTAGCAATCATTCACTTCCTCCACCAACAGCCTGTGTGTGTGTCCCCACAAGGTCGTTAAAACAAGAATGAGTGTGAAGCTGCTGATTAGTTAACTTGAAGCACCTGTGTCATGAGTGAGACTGCGTTTTTGCTTTGAAGATGACCTCCATAGCCTTCAATGCATTATTTGTTTCCATAAAAAGCTTAATATCTCAAGAACTTCAAAGGCAACATGCCAAAATAATTATATTTTCTGAGAGATAAGACTTTTGCGAACGCGTCGATGTTGTTTGTGTAACCTACAGACCCACAATGTGTCTGTAGTTGCAGTTTCGAAATCAGGTGAGACGGTCAGGGTGAAGACATTTTGGAGGGAGGTGTAACATGGCGGTGAATGGAGGAAGGAGAGGACCACCTCTCACTCATAGTCTGATTTAAACACGTCTGAATCTGTTGGATTCAAATCGACCCAATTTTACGAAGCACGACAAGATTTCCTACGTTTTGATGTATAAATTATGCCCAAAAAGTTAGTATTGTGGAGTAGATGGCAAAAAGCAAATACTTTTTAAAGCTTAAATATTTTTCTCTGCCCCTCTGGTTGTGACATCACTCACTCTAAGCAGCGCAATACACACCCATGTTAAACTCAGAAAAGGTCTGAAAAAGCATAAAACATAAACGCTGACAGTTAAAAGATTATTACAGATATCAAAAGGCTGAGTTATACGGTAACAGCTGAAGGTTTTGTCAACATTTTAAAGGTGAAATGGTGTCTCTACCTGAAAGCATGGCGAACCCTTTAGCTTTTGAAGTTGAAGAAGTTTAAGCGGCTTTGAAGACTTTCTTCATTGGAATCCATTCATTATTTTTTTCAGAAAAAGCTTAATAATTTGAATATTTGAAAAAATATTAAAAATATGAAATTGCAGAATAATAGCTGAAGGTTTTGTCAACATTTGAAAGTTCAAATGGTGTATTTAGCTGAACGTATGCAGAACCTGTAAGCCTTTGAAGTTAAAGAGGATTTGAAGATCTTCCCCATTCGAAACCATTCATTTTAATTTTCATTAAAAGCTTAATAATTCAAAAAGTTTAATAGTTAAAAATATGAAAAGATATAGCGCGCGTGTCCTTAAGTAGCTGAATATTTTAATAGCTGAACGGTTTCGGTAGCTGAATATATGAAGGAGTTTAAGAGGTCCAAAATACGTACGGAAGAAATAGAAGAAAAAGAAAAAGAATAATAATAAGTTGAATAAAGATTCGAATAACAATAGTTGGACTGCTGAAGCATTCCAACTAATAAAGATTTGAAGAACAATAGTTGGACTGCTGAAGCATTCCAACTAACTAGAAATTGCATTTCCTGCTGAAAATGCGTTGGAATGCTAAAAGCTGAAGCTTAAAGCTGAAATATTTGAAAGGATAGCTGAAAATAGCAGAATATAGTTGAATTTAGCAGAAAATAGCAGAAAATAGCTGAATATAAAAAATATGAAATTATATAATAATAGCTGAATTTTTTGTCAACATTTGAATGTTTAAAAGGTGTCTGTAGCTGAACGTATGCAGAACCTGTACGCTTTAGAAGTTGAAGAGGATTTTTAAATTTCCTCCATCGGATCCGTTCATTTAAATTTTCATGAAAAGATTAATAATTCAAAAATTGGAAAAGTCAGAAACATGAAAAGGTCATTGCCATTGTGTCCTAAGGAGCTGGACATTTTAATAGCTGAGCGGTTTCTGTAGCTGAATATATGAAGAAGGAGAAGAGACGGAAAATGCTAAAAGATCTCTAAAGATCTCTAAAGAATCAGCAACTCCTTGACTTAAAAAAAAAAAAAAAAAAAAAAAAAAAAGTGCATGAGACGTATAACCACGTGCACGCGCGCGGCCGTTCACGCGCGCGCACGCGAAATAGCACGCGGCCGTTTACGTGCGCACGAGCGGCCGTTCACGCGCACATAGACACACAAGTGATCTTAGTCCAACACAAAGCTCATGCTAGCAATCATTCACTTCCTCCACCAACAGCCTGTGTGTGTGTCCCCACAAGGTCGTTAAAACAAGAATGAGTGTGAAGCTCCACTGATTAGTTAACTTGAAGCACCTGTGTCATGAGTGAGACTGCTTTGAAGATGACCTCCATAGGCTTCAATGCATTATTTGTTTTCATAAAAAGCTTAATATCTCAAGAACTTCAAAGGCAACATGCCAAAATAATTATATTTTCTGAGAGATAAGACTTTTGCGAACGCGTCGATGTTGTTTGTGTAACCTACAGACCCACAATGTGTCTGTAGTTGCAGTTTCGAAATCAGGTACGACCATCAGCGGGGAGACATTTTGGAGGGAGATGTAACATGGCGGTGCATGGAGGAAGAAGGAGGACCACCTCTCACTTATAGTCTGATTTAAACACGTCTGAATCTGTTGGATTCAAATCGACCCAATTTTACGAAGACCGACAAGATTTCCTACGTTTTGATGTATAAATTATGCCCAAAAAGTTAGTATTGTGGAGTAGATGGCAAAAAGCAAATACTTTAATGACAAAATCTGGAAGGCTCTGTGCACTCAAGCTGTGACATCACGCACTCTAAGCAGCGCAATACACACACATGTTAAACTCAGAAAAGGTCTGAAAAAACATAAAACAAAAACGCCGACAGTTAAAAGATTATTACAGATATCAAAAAGCTGAGTTATACGGTAACAGCCGAAGGTTTTGTCAACATTTTAAAGGTGAAATGGTGTCTCTACCTGAAAGCATGGCGAACCCTTTAGCTTTTGAAGTTGAAGAAGTTTAAGCGGCTTTGAAGACTTTCTTCATTGGAATCCATTCATTATTTTTTTCAGAAAAAGCTTAATAATTTGAATATTTGAAAAAATATTAAAAATATGAAATTGCAGAATAATAGCTGAAGGTTTTGTCAACATTTGAAAGTTCAAATGGTGTATTTAGCTGAACGTATGCAGAACCTGTAAGCCTTTGAAGTTGAAGAGGATTTGAAGATCTTCCCCATTCGAAACCATTCATTTTAATTTTCATAAAAAGCTTAATAATTCAAAAAGTTTAATAGTTAAAAATATGAAAAGATATAGCGCGCGTGTCCTTAAGTAGCTGAATATTTTAATAGCTGAACGGTTTCGGTAGCTGAATATATGAAGGAGTTTAAGAGGTCCAAAATATGTACGGAAGAAATAGAAGAAAAAGAAAAAGAATAATAATAATAATAAGTTGAATAAAGATTCGAAGAACAATAGTTGGACTGCTGAAGCATTCCAACTAATAAAGATTTGAAGAACAATAGTTGGACTGCTGAAGCATTCCAACTAACTAGAAATTGCATTTCCTGCTGAAAATGCGTTGGAATGCTAAAAGCTTAAAGCTGAAATATTTGAAAGGATAGCTGAAAATAGCAGAATATAGTTGAATTTAGCAGAAAATAGAAGAAAATAGCTGAATATAAAAAATATGAAATCATAGAATAATAGCTGAATTTTTTGTCAACATTTGAATGTTTAAAAGGTGTCTGTAGCTGAACGTATGCAGAACCTGTACGCTTTAGAAGTTGAAGAGGATTTTTAAATTTCCTCCATCGGATCCGTTCATTTAAATTTTCATGAAAAGATTAATAATTCAAAAATTGGAAAAGTCAGAAACATGAAAAGGTCATTGCCATTGTGTCCTAAGGAGCTGAACATTTTAATAGCTGAGCGGTTTCTGTAGCTGAATATATGAAGAAGGAGAAGAGATGGAAAATGCTAAAAGCTGAAGCCTAAAGCTTAAATATTTGAAAAGATAGCTGAATATAAAAAATAAGAAATTATAGAATAATAGCTGAAGATTTTGTCAACATTTGAACATTTAAAAAGTGTCTGTAGCTGAATGAACCCTAGGGCTTCTTCAGGTGTTCTACAGCTCATATGACCTTGATATGTATACCAGCCCCTATTGTCCTTGATCTCTAAAGAATCAGCAACTCCTTGACTTAAAAAAAAAAAAAAAAAAAAAGTGCATGAGACCGTATAACCACGTGCACGCGCGCGGCCGTTCACGCGCGCGCACGCGAAATAGCACGCGGCCGTTTACGTGCGCACGAGCGGCCGTTCACGCGCACATAGACACACAAGTGATCTTAGTCCAACACAAAGCTCATGCTAGCAATCATTCACTTCCTCCACCAACAGCCTGTGTCTGTGTCCCCACAAGGTCGTTAAAACAAGAATGAGTGTGAAGCTCCACTGATTAGTTAACTTGAAGCACCTGTGTCATGAGTGAGACTGCTTTGAAGATGACCTCCATAGGCTTCAATGCATTATTTGTTTTCATAAAAAGCTTAATATCTCAAGAACTTCAAAGGCAACATGCCAAAATAATTATATTTTCTGAGAGATAAGACTTTTGCGAACGCGTCGATGTTGTTTGTGTAACCTACAGACCCACAATGTGTCTGTAGTTGCAGTTTCGAAATCAGGTGAGACCGTCAGGGTGAAGACATTTTGGAGGGAGATGTAACATGGCGGTGAATGGCGGAAGAAGGAGGACCACCTCTCACTTATAGTCTGATTTAAACACGTCTGAATCTGTTGGATTCAAATCGACCCAATTTTACGAAGACCGACAAGATTTCCTACGTTTTGATGTATAAATTATGCCCAAAAAGTTAGTATTGTGGAGTAGATGGCAAAAAGCAAATACTTTTATGACAAAATCTGGAAGGCTCTGTGCACTCAAGCTGTGACATCACGCACTCTAAGCAGCGCAATACACACACATGTTAAACTTAGAAAAGGTTGGAAAAAAGCATAAAACAAAAACGCTGACAGTTAAAAGACTATTAAAGATATAAAAAATCTGAAATTATAGAATAATAGCTGAAGGTTTTGTCAACATTTTAACAGTTTAAATGTTGTCTTCAGCTGAACGTATGCAGAACCTGTAAGCCTTTGAAGTTGAAGAGGATTTGAAGATCTTCCCCATTGGAAACCATTCATTTTAATTTTCATAAAAAGCTTAATAATTCAAAAAGTTTAATAGTTAAAAATATGAAAAGATATAGCCATCGTGTCCTGAAGTAGCTGAATATTTTAATAGTTGAACGGTTTCGGTAGCTGAATATATGAAGTAGTTTAAGAGGTCCAAAATACGTACGGAAGAAATAGAATAATAACTAGAAATTGCATTTCCTGCTGAAAATGCGTTGGAATGCTAAAAGCTGAAGCTTAAAGCTGAAATATTTGAAAGGATAGCTGAAAATAGCAGAATATAGTTGAATTTAGCAGAAAATAGCTGAATATAAAAAATATGAAATTATAGAATAATAGCTGAATTTTTTGTCAACATTTGAATGTTTAAAAGGTGTCTGTAGCTGAACGTATGCAGAACCTGTACGCTTTAGAAGTTGAAGAGGATTTTTAAATTTCCTCCATCGGATCCGTTCATTTAAATTTTCATGAAAAGATTAATAATTCAAAAATTGGAAAAGTCAGAAACATGAAAAGGTCATTGCCATTGTGTCCTAAGGAGCTGGACATTTTAATAGCTGAGCGGTTTCTGTAGCTGAATATATGAAGAAGGAGAAGAGATGGAAAATGCTAAAAGCTGAAGCTTAAAGCTTAAATATTTGAAAAGATAGCTGAATATAAAAAATAAGAAATTATAGAATAATAGCTGAAGGTTTTGTCAACATTTGAACGTTTAAAAGGTGTCTGTAGCTGAATGAACCCTAGGGCTCCTTCAGGTGTTCTACAGCTCATATGACCTTGATATGTATACCAGCCCCTATTGTCCTTGATCTCTAAAGAATCAGCAACTCCTTGACTTAAAAAAAAAAAAAAAAAAATAAAAAAGTGCATGAGACCGTATAACCACGTGCACGCGCGCGGCCGTTCACGCGCGCGCACGCGAAATAGCACGCGGCCGTTTACGTGCGCACGAGCGGCCGTCACGCGCACATAGACACACAAGTGATCTTAGTCCAACACAAAGCTCATGCTAGCAATCATTCACTTCCTCCACCAACAGCCTGTGTGTTTGTGTGTCCCCACAAGGTCGTTAAAACAAGAATGAGTGTGAAGCTCCACTGATTAGTTAACTTGAAGCACCTGTGTCATGAGTGAGACTGCGTTTTTGCTTTGAAGATGACCTCCATAGGCTTCAATGCATTATTTTTTTTCAGAAAAAGCTTAATATCTCAAGAACTTCAAAGGCAACATGCCAAAATAATTATATTTTCTGAGAGATAAGACTTTTGCGAACGCGTCAATGTTGTTTGTGTAACCTACAGACCCACAATGTGTCTGTAGTTGCAGTTTCTAAATCAGGTACGACCATCAGCGGGGAGACATTTTGGAGGGAGATTTAACATGGCGGTTAATGGAGGAAGGAGAGGACCACCTCTCACTTATAGTCTGATTTAAACACGTCTGAATCTGTTGGATTCAAATCGACCCAATTTTACGAAGCACGACAAGATTTCCTACGTTTTGATGTATAAATTATGCCCAAAAAGTTAGTATTGTGGAGTAGATGGCAAAAAGCAAATACTTTTTAAAGCTTAAATATTTTTCTCTGTCCCCTCTGGTTGTGACATCACTCACTCTAAGCAGCGCAATACACACCCATGTTAAACTCAGAAAAGGTCTGAAAAAACATAAAACAAAAACGCCGACAGTTAAAAGATTATTACAGATATCAAAAAGCTGAGTTATACGGTAACAGCTGAAGGTTTTGTCAACATTTTAAAGGTGAAATGGTGTCTCTACCTGAAAGCATGGCGAACCCTTTAGCTTTTGAAGTTGAAGAAGTTTAAGCGGCTTTGAAGACTTTCTTCATTGGAATCCATTCATTATTTTTTTCAGAAAAAGCTTAATAATTTGAATATTTGAAAAAATATTAAAAATATGAAATTGCAGAATAATAGCTGAAGGTTTTGTCAACATTTGAAAGTTCAAATGGTGTATTTAGCTGAACGTATGCAGAACCTGTAAGCCTTTGAAGTTAAAGAGGATTTGAAGATCTTCCCCATTCGAAACCATTCATTTTAATTTTCATAAAAAGCTTAATAATTCAAAAAGTTTAATAGTTAAAAATATGAAAAGATATAGCGCGCGTGTCCTTAAGTAGCTGAATATTTTAATAGCTGAACGGTTTCGGTAGCTGAATATATGAAGGAGTTTAAGAGGTCCAAAATACGTACGGAAGAAATAGAAGAAAAAGAAAAAGAATAATAATAAGTTGAATAAAGATTCGAATAACAATAGTTGGACTGCTGAAGCATTCCAACTAATAACTAGAAATTGCATTTCCTGCTGAAAATGCGTTGGAATGCTAAAAGCTGAAGCTTAAAGCTGAAATATTTGAAAGGATAGCTGAAAATAGCAGAATATAGTTGAATTTAGCAGAAAATAGCAGAAAATAGCTGAATATAAAAAATATGAAATTATAGAATAATAGCTGAATTTTTTGTCAACATTTGAATGTTTAAAAGGTGTCTGTAGCTGAACGTATGCAGAACCTGTACGCTTTAGAAGTTGAAGAGGATTTTTAAATTTCCTCCATCGGATCCGTTCATTTAAATTTTCATGAAAAGATTAATAATTCAAAAATTGGAAAAGTCAGAAACATGAAAAGGTCATTGCCATTGTGTCCTAAGGAGCTGAACATTTTAATAGCTGAGCGGCTTCTGTAGCTGAATATATGAAGAAGGAGAAGAGACGGAAAATGCTAAAAGCTGAAGCTTAAAGCTTAAATATTTGAAAAGATAGCTGAATATAAAAAATAAGAAATTATAGAATAATAGCTGAAGATTTTGTCAACATTTGAACATTTAAAAATTGTCTGTAGCTGAATGAACCCTAGGGCTTCTTCAGGTGTTCTACAGCTCATATGACCTTGATATGAATACCAGCCCCTATTGTCCTTGATCTCTAAAGAATCAGCAACTCCTTGATTTTAAAAAAAAAAAAAAAAAAAAAAAAAAAGTGCATGAGACCGTATAACCACGTGCACGCGCGCGGCCGTTCACGCGCGCGCACGCGAAATAGCACGCGGCCGTTTACGTGCGCACGAGCGGCCGTTCACGCGCACAGACACACAAGTGATCTTAGTCCAACACAAAGCTCATGCTAGCAATCATTCACTTCCTCCACCAACAGCCTGTGTGCGTGTCCCCACAAGGTCGTTAAAACAAGAATGAGTGTGAAGCTCCACTGATTAGTTAACTTGAAGCACCTGTGTCATGAGTGAGACTGCTTTGAAGATGACCTCCATAGCCTTCAATGCATTATTTGTTTTCAGAAAAAGCTTAATATCTCAAGAACTTCAAAGGCAACATGCCAAAATAATTATATTTTCTGAGAGATAAGACTTTTGCGAACGCGTCGATGTTGTTTGTGTAACCTACAGACCCACAATGTGTCTGTAGTTGCAGTTTCGAAATCAGGTACGACCATCAGCGGGGAGACATTTTGGAGGGAGATGTAACATGGCGGCGAATAGAGGAAGGAGAGGACCACCTCTCACTTATAGTCTGATTTAAACACGTCTGAATCTGTTGGATTCAAATCGACCCAATTTTACGAAGACCGACAATATTTCCTACGTTTTGATGTATAAATTATGCCCAAAAAGTTAGTATTGTGGAGTAGATGGCAAAAAGCAAATACTTTTATGACAAAATCTGGAAGGCTCTGTGCACTCAAGCTGTGACATCACGCACTCTAAGCAGCGCAATACACACCAATGTTAAACTTAGAAAAGGTTGGAAAAAAGCATAAAACAAAAACGCTGACAGTTAAAAGACTATTAAAGATATAAAAAATCTGAAATTATAGAATAATAGCTGAAGGTTTTGTCAACATTTGAAAGTTCAAATGGTGTATTTAGCTGAACGTATGCAGAACCTGTAAGCCTTTGAAGTTGAAGAGGATTTGAAGATCTTCCCCATTCGAAACCATTCATTTTAATTTTCATAAAAAGCTTAATAATTCAAAAGGTTTAATAGTTAAAAATATGAAAAGATATAGCGCGCGTGTCCTTAAGTAGCTGAATATTTTAATAGCTGAACGGTTTCGGTAGCTGAATATATGAAGGAGTTTAAGAGGTCCAAAATACGTACGGAAGAAATAGAAGAAAAATAATAAGTTGAACTAGAAATTGCATTTCCTGCTGAAAATGCGTTGGAATGCTAAAAGCTGAAGCTTAAAGCTGAAATATTTGAAAGGATAGCTGAAAATAGCGGAATATAGTTGAATTTAGCAGAAAATAGCAGAAAATAGCTGAATATAAAAAATATGAAATTATAGAATAATAGCTGAATTTTTTGTCAACATTTGAATGTTTAAAAGGTGTCTGTAGCTGAACGTATGCAGAACCTGTACGCTTTAGAAGTTGAAGAGGATTTTTAAATTTCCTCCATCGGATCCGTTCATTTAAATTTTCATGAAAAGATTAATAATTAAAAAATTGGAAAAGTCAGAAACATGAAAAGGTCATTGCCATTGTGTCCTAAGGAGCTGAACATTTTAATAGCTGAGCGGTTTCTGTAGCTGAATATATGAAGAAGGAGAAGAGATGGAAAATGCTAAAAGCTGAAGCTTAAAGCTTAAATATTTGAAAAGATAGCTGAATATAAAAAATAAGAAATTATAGAATAATAGCTGAAGATTTTGTCAACATTTGAACATTTAAAAAGTGTCTGTAGCTGAATGAACCCTAGGGCTTCTTCAGGTGTTCTACAGCTCATATGACCTTGATATGTATACCAGCCCCTATTGTCCTTGATCTCTAAAGAATCAGCAACTCCTTGACTTAAAAAAAAAAAAAAAAAAAAAGTGCATGAGACCGTATAACCACGTGCACGCGCGCGGCCGTTCACGCGCGCGCACGCGAAATAGCACGCGGCCGTTTACGTGCGCACGAGCGGCCGTTCACGCGCACATAGACACACAAGTGATCTTAGTCCAACACAAAGCTCATGCTAGCAATCATTCACTTCCTCCACCAACAGCCTGTGTGTGTCCCCACAAGGTCGTTAAAACAAGAATGAGTGTGAAGCTGCACTGATTAGTTAACTTGAAGCACCTGTGTCATGAGTGAGACTGCTTTGAAGATGACCTCCATAGGCTTCAATGCATTATTTGTTTTCAGAAAAAGCTTAATATCTCAAGAACTTCAAAGGCAACATGCCAAAATAATTATATTTTCTGAGAGATAAGACTTTTGTGAACGCGTGAATGTTGTTTGTGTAACCTACAGACCCACAATGTGTCTGTAGTTGCAGTTTCTAAATCAGGTACGACCATCAGCGGGGAGACATTTTGGAGGGAGATGTAACATGGCGGTGGATGGAGGAAGGAGAGGACCACCTCTCACTTATAGTCTGATTTAAACACGTCTGAATCTGTTGGATTCAAATCGACCCAATTTTACGAAGACCGACAATATTTCCTACGTTTTGATGTATAAATTATGCCCAAAAAGTTAGTATTGTGGAGTAGATGGCAAAAAGCAAATACTTTTATGACAAAATCTGGAAGGCTCTGTGCACTCAAGCTGTGACATCACGCACTCTAAGCAGCGCAATACACACCCATGTTAAATTTAGAAAAGGTTGGAAAAAAGCATAAAACAAAAACGCTGACAGTTAAAAGACTATTAAAGATATCAAAAATCTGAAATTATAGAATAATAGCTGAAGGTTTTGTCAACATTTTAACAGTTTAAATGTTGTCTTTAGCTGAACGTATGCAGAACCTGTAAGCCTTTGAAGTTGAAGAGGATTTGAAGATCTTCCCCATTCAAAACCATTCATTTTAATTTTCATAAAAAGCTTAATAATTCAAAAAGTTTAATAGTTAAAAATATGAAAAGATATAGCGCGCGTGTCCTTAAGTAGCTGAATATTTTAATAGCTGAACGGTTTCGGTAGCTGAATATATGAAGGAGTTTAAGAGGTCCAAAATACGTACGGAAGAAATAGAAGAAAAATAATAAGTTGAATAAAGATTTGAAGAACAATAGTTGGACTGCTGAAGCATTCCAACTAACTAGAAATTGCATTTCCTGCTGAAAATGCGTTGGAATGCTAAAAGCTGAAGCTTAAAGCTGAAATATTTGAAAGGATAGCTGAAAATAGCGGAATATAGTTGAATTTAGCAGAAAATAGCAGAAAATAGCTGAATATAAAAAATATGAAATTATAGAATAATAGCTGAATTTTTTGTCAACATTTGAATGTTTAAAAGGTGTCTGTAGCTGAACGTATGCAGAACCTGTACGCTTTAGAAGTTGAAGAGGATTTTTAAATTTCCTCCATCGGATCCGTTCATTTAAATTTTCATGAAAAGATTAATAATTAAAAAATTGGAAAAGTCAGAAACATGAAAAGGTCATTGCCATTGTGTCCTAAGGAGCTGAACATTTTAATAGCTGAGCGGTTTCTGTAGCTGAATATATGAAGAAGGAGAAGAGATGGAAAATGCTAAAAGCTGAAGCTTAAAGCTTAAATATTTGAAAAGATAGCTGAATATAAAAAATAAGAAATTATAGAATAATAGCTGAAGATTTTGTCAACATTTGAACATTTAAAAAGTGTCTGTAGCTGAATGAACCCTAGGGCTTCTTCAGGTGTTCTACAGCTCATATGACCTTGATATGTATACCAGCCCCTATTGTCCTTGATCTCTAAAGAATCAGCAACTCCTTGACTTAAAAAAAAAAAAAAAAAAAAAAAAAAAAGTGCATGAGACCGTATAACCACGTGCACGCGCGCGGCCGTTCACGCGCGCGCACGCGAAATAGCACGCGGCCGTTTACGTGCGCACGAGCGGCCGTTCACGCGCACATAGACACACAAGTGATCTTAGTCCAACACAAAGCTCATGCTAGCAATCATTCACTTCCTCCACCAACAGCCTGTGTGTGTCCCCACAAGGTCGTTAAAACAAGAATGAGTGTGAAGCTGCACTGATTAGTTAACTTGAAGCACCTGTGTCATGAGTGAGACTGCTTTGAAGATGACCTCCATAGGCTTCAATGCATTATTTGTTTTCAGAAAAAGCTTAATATCTCAAGAACTTCAAAGGCAACATGCCAAAATAATTATATTTTCTGAGAGATAAGACTTTTGTGAACGCGTCAATGTTGTTTGTGTAACCTACAGACCCACAATGTGTCTGTAGTTGCAGTTTCTAAATCAGGTACGACCATCAGCGGGGAGACATTTTGGAGGGAGATGTAACATGGCGGTGGATGGAGGAAGGAGAGGACCACCTCTCACTTATAGTCTGATTTAAACACGTCTGAATCTGTTGGATTCAAATCGACCCAATTTTACGAAGACCGACAATATTTCCTACGTTTTGATGTATAAATTATGCCCAAAAAGTTAGTATTGTGGAGTAGATGGCAAAAAGCAAATACTTTTATGACAAAATCTGGAAGGCTCTGTGCACTCAAGCTGTGACATCACGCACTCTAAGCAGCGCAATACACACCCATGTTAAATTTAGAAAAGGTTGGAAAAAAGCATAAAACAAAAACGCTGACAGTTAAAAGACTATTAAAGATATCAAAAATCTGAAATTATAGAATAATAGCTGAAGGTTTTGTCAACATTTTAACAGTTTAAATGTTGTCTTTAGCTGAACGTATGCAGAACCTGTAAGCCTTTGAAGTTGAAGAGGATTTGAAGATCTTCCCCATTCAAAACCATTCATTTTAATTTTCATAAAAAGCTTAATAATTCAAAAAGTTTAATAGTTAAAAATATGAAAAGATATAGCGCGCGTGTCCTTAAGTAGCTGAATATTTTAATAGCTGAACGGTTTCGGTAGCTGAATATATGAAGGAGTTTAAGAGGTCCAAAATACGTACGGAAGAAATAGAAGAAAAATAATAAGTTGAATAAAGATTTGAAGAACAATAGTTGGACTGCTGAAGCATTCCAACTAATAAAGATTTGAAGAACAATAGTTGGACTGCTGAAGCATTCCAACTAACTAGAAATTGCATTTCCTGCTGAAAATGCGTTGGAATGCTAAAAGCTGAAGCTTAAAGCTGAAATATTTGAAAGGATAGCTGAAAATAGCAGAATATAGTTGAATTTAGCAGAAAATAGCTGAATATAAAAAATATGAAATTATAGAATAATAGCTGAATTTTTTGTCAACATTTGAATGTTTAAAAGGTGTCTGTAGCTGAACGTATGCAGAACCTGTACGCTTTAGAAGTTGAAGAGGATTTTTAAATTTCCTCCATCGGATCCGTTCATTTAAATTTTCATGAAAAGATTAATAATTAAAAAATTGGAAAAGTCAGAAACATGAAAAGGTCATTGCCATTGTGTCCTAAGGAGCTGGACATTTTAATAGCTGAGCGGTTTCTGTAGCTGAATATATGAAGAAGGAGAAGAGATGGAAAATGCTAAAAGCTGAAGCTTAAAGCTTAAATATTTGAAAAGATAGCTGAATATAAAAAATAAGAAATTATAGAATAATAGCTGAAGATTTTGTCAACATTTGAACATTTAAAAAGTGTCTGTAGCTGAATGAACCCTAGGGCTTCTTCAGGTGTTCTACAGCTCATATGACCTTGATATGTATACCAGCCCCTATTGTCCTTGATCTCTAAAGAATCAGCAACTCCTTGATTTAAAAAAAAAAAAAAAAAAAAAAAAGTGCATGAGACCGTATAACCACGTGCACGCGCGCGGCCGTTCACGCGCGCGCACGCGAAATAGCACGCGGCCGTTTACGTGCGCACGAGCGGCCGTTCACGCGCACAGACACACAAGTGATCGTAGTCCAACACAAAGCTCATGCTAGCAATCATTCACTTCCTCCACCAACAGCCTGTGTGTGTCCCCACAAGGTCGTTAAAACAAGAATGAGTGTGAAGCTCCACTGATTAGTTAACTTGAAGCACCTGTGTCATGAGTGAGACTGCTTTGAAGATGACCTCCATAGACTTCAATGCATTATTTGTTTTCAGAAAAAGCTTAATATCTCAAGAACTTCAAAGGCAACATGCCAAAATAATTATATTTTCTGAGAGATAAGACTTTTGCGAACGCGTCGATGTTGTTTGTGTAACCTACAGACCCACAATGTGTCTGTAGTTGCAGTTTCGAAATCAGGTACGACCATCAGCGGGGAGACATTTTGGAGGGAGATGTAACATGGCGGTGATTGGAGGAAGGAGAGGACCACCTCTCACTTATAGTCTGATTTAAACACGTCTGAATCTGTTGGATTCAAATCGACCCAATTTTACGAAGACCGACAAGATTTCCTACGTTTTGATGTATAAATTATGCCCAAAAAGTTAGTATTGTGGAGTAGATGGCAAAAAGCAAATACTTTTATGACAAAATCTGGAAGGCTCTGTGCACTCAAGCTGTGACATCACGCACTCTAAGCAGCGCAATACACACCAATGTTAAACTTAGAAAAGGTTGGAAAAAAGCATAAAACAAAAACGCTGACAGTTAAAAGACTATTAAAGATATAAAAAATCTGAAATTATAGAATAATAGCTGAAGGTTTTGTCAACATTTTAACAGTTTAAATGTTGTCTTTAGCTGAACGTATGCAGAACCTGTAAGCCTTTGAAGTTGAAGAGGATTTGAAGATCTTCCCCATTGGAAACCATTCATTTTAATTTTCATAAAAAGCTTAATAATTCAAAAAGTTTAATAGTTAAAAATATGAAAAGATGTAGCCATCGTGTCCTGAAGTAGCTGAATATTTTAATAGTTGAACGGTTTCGGTAGCTGAATATATGAAGTAGTTTAAGAGGTCCAAAATACGTACGGAAGAAATAGAATAATAATAGTAATAATAAGTTTAATAAAGAAGAGGATAACAATAGTTGGACTGCTGAAGCATTCCAACTAATAACTAGAAATTGCATTTCCTGCTGAAAATGCGTTGGAATGCTAAAAGCTGAAGCTTAAAGCTGAAATATTTGAAAGGATAGCTGAAAATAGCAGAATATAGTTGAATTTAGCAGAAAATAGCAGAAAATAGCTGAATATAAAAAATATGAAATTATAGAATAATAGCTGAATTTTTTGTCAACATTTGAATGTTTAAAAGGTGTCTGTAGCTGAACGTATGCAGAACCTGTACGCTTTAGAAGTTGAAGAGGATTTTTAAATTTCCTCCATCGGATCCGTTCATTTAAATTTTCATGAAAAGATTAATAATTCAAAAATTGGAAAAGTCAGAAACATGAAAAGGTCATTGCCATTGTGTCCTAAGGAGCTGGACATTTTAATAGCTGAGCGGTTTCTGTAGCTGAATATATGAAGAAGGAGAAGAGATGGAAAATGCTAAACGCTGAAGCTTAAAGCTTAAATATTTGAAAAGATAGCTGAATATAAAAAATAAGAAATTATAGAATAATAGCTGAAGATTTTGTCAACATTTGAACATTTAAAAGGTGTCTGTAGCTGAATGAACCCTAGGGCTTCTTCAGGTGTTCTACAGCTCATATGACCTTGATATGAATACCAGCCCCTATTGTCCTTGATCTCTAAAGAATCAGCAACTCCTTGATTTAAAAAAAAAAAAAAAAAAAAAAAAAAGTGCATGAGACCGTATAACCACGTGCACGCGCGCGGCCGTTCACGCGCGCGCACGCGAAATAGCACGCGGCCGTTTACGTGCGCACGAGCGGCCGTTCACGCGCACAGACACACAAGTGATCTTAGTCCAACACAAAGCTCATGCTAGCAATCATTCACTTCCTCCACCAACAGCCTGTGTGTGTGTCCCCACAAGGTCGTTAAAACAAGAATGAGTGTGAAGCTGCACTGATTAGTTAACTTGAAGCACCTGTGTCATGAGTGAGACTGCTTTGAAGATGACCTCCATAGACTTCAATGCATTATTTGTTTTCAGAAAAAGCTTAATATCTCAAGAACTTCAAAGGCAACATGCCAAAATAATTATATTTTCTGAGAGATAAGACTTTTGCGAACGCGTCGATGTTGTTTGTGTAACCTACAGACCCACAATGTGTCTGTAGTTGCAGTTTCGAAATCAGGTACGACCATCAGCGGGGAGACATTTTGGAGGGAGATGTAACATGGCGGTGATTGGAGGAAGGAGAGGACCACCTCTCACTTATAGTCTGATTTAAACACGTCTGAATCTGTTGGATTCAAATCGACCCAATTTTACGAAGACCGACAAGATTTCCTACGTTTTGATGTATAAATTATGCCCAAAAAGTTAGTATTGTGGAGTAGATGGCAAAAAGCAAATACTTTTATGACAAAATCTGGAAGGCTCTGTGCACTCAAGCTGTGACATCACGCACTCTAAGCAGCGCAATACACACCAATGTTAAACTTAGAAAAGGTTGGAAAAAAGCATAAAACAAAAACGCTGACAGTTAAAAGACTATTAAAGATATAAAAAATCTGAAATTATAGAATAATAGCTGAAGGTTTTGTCAACATTTTAACAGTTTAAATGTTGTCTTTAGCTGAACGTATGCAGAACCTGTAAGCCTTTGAAGTTGAAGAGGATTTGAAGATCTTCCCCATTGGAAACCATTCATTTTAATTTTCATAAAAAGCTTAATAATTCAAAAAGTTTAATAGTTAAAAATATGAAAAGATATAGCCATCGTGTCCTGAAGTAGCTGAATATTTTAATAGTTGAACGGTTTCGGTAGCTGAATATATGAAGTAGTTTAAGAGGTCCAAAATACGTACGGAAGAAATAGAATAATAATAATAAGTTTAACTAGAAATTGCATTTCCTGCTGAAAATGCGTTGGAATGCTAAAAGCTGAAGCTTAAAGCTGAAATATTTGAAAGGATAGCTGAAAATAGCAGAATATAGTTGAATTTAGCAGAAAATAGCAGAAAATAGCTGAATATAAAAAATATGAAATTATAGAATAATAGCTGAATTTTTTGTCAACATTTGAATGTTTAAAAGGTGTCTGTAGCTGAACGTATGCAGAACCTGTACGCTTTAGAAGTTGAAGAGGATTTTTAAATTTCCTCCATCGGATCCGTTCATTTAAATTTTCATGAAAAGATTAATAATTCAAAAATTGGAAAAGTCAGAAACATGAAAAGGTCATTGCCATTGTGTCCTAAGGAGCTGAACATTTTAATAGCTGAGCGGTTTCTGTAGCTGAATATATGAAGAAGGAGAAGAGACGGAAAATGCTAAAAGCTGAAGCTTAAAGCTTAAATATTTGAAAAGATAGCTGAATATAAAAAATAAGAAATTATAGAATAATAGCTGAAGGTTTTGTCAACATTTGAACGTTTAAAAGGTGTCTGTAGCTGAATGAACCCTAGGGCTTCTTCAGGTGTTCTACAGCTCATATGACCTTGATATGAATACCAGCCCCTATTGTCCTTGATCTCTAAAGAATCAGCAACTCCTTGATTTAAAAAAAAAAAAAAAAAAAAAAAAAAGTGCATGAGACCGTATAACCACGTGCACGCGCGCGGCCGTTCACGCGCGCGCACGCGAAATAGCACGCGGCCGTTTACGTGCGCACGAGCGGCCGTTCACGCGCACAGACACACAAGTGATCTTAGTCCAACACAAAGCTCATGCTAGCAATCATTCACTTCCTCCACCAACAGCCTGTGTGTGTGTCCCCACAAGGTCGTTAAAACAAGAATGAGTGTGAAGCTCCACTGATTAGTTAACTTGAAGCACCTGTGTCATGAGTGAGACTGCTTTGAAGATGACCTCCATAGGCTTCAATGCATTATTTGTTTTCAGAAAAAGCTTAATATCTCAAGAACTTCAAAGGCAACATGCCAAAATAATTATATTTTCTGAGAGATAAGACTTTTGCGAACGCGTCGATGTTGTTTGTGTAACCTACAGACCCACAATGTGTCTGTAGTTGCAGTTTCTAAATCAGGTACGACCATCAGCGGGGAGACATTTTGGAGGGAGATGTAACATGGCGGCGAATAGAGGAAGGAGAGGACCACCTCTCACTTATAGTCTGATTTAAACACGTCTGAATCTGTTGGATTCAAATCGACCCAATTTTACGAAGACCGACAATATTTCCTACGTTTTGATGTATAAATTATGCCCAAAAAGTTAGTATTGTGGAGTAGATGGCAAAAAGCAAATACTTTTATGACAAAATCTGGAAGGCTCTGTGCACTCAAGCTGTGACATCACGCACTCTAAGCAGCGCAATACACACCCATGTTAAATTTAGAAAAGGTTGGAAAAAAGCATAAAACAAAAACGCTGACAGTTAAAAGACTATTAAAGATATAAAAAATCTGAAATTATAGAATAATAGCTGAAGGTTTTGTCAACATTTTAACAGTTTAAATGTTGTCTTTAGCTGAACGTATGCAGAACCTGTAAGCCTTTGAAGTTGAAGAGGATTTGAAGATCTTCCCCATTCGAAACCATTCATTTTAATTTTCATAAAAAGCTTAATAATTCAAAAAGTTTAATAGTTAAAAATATGAAAAGATATAGCCATCGTGTCCTGAAGTAGCTGAATATTTTAATAGTTGAACGGTTTCGGTAGCTGAATATATGAAGTAGTTTAAGAGGTCCAAAATACGTACGGAAGAAATAGAATAATAAGTTGAATAAAGAATCGAATAACAATAGTTGGAATGCTTCATTGCTGAAGCGTTCCAACTAACTAGAAATTGCATTTCCTGCTGAAAATGCGTTGGAATGCTAAAAGCTGAAGCTTAAAGCTGAAATATTTGAAAGGATAGCTGAAAATAGCAGAATATAGTTGAATTTAGCAGAAAATAGCAGAAAATAGCTGAATATAAAAAATATGAAATTATAGAATAATAGCTGAATTTTTTGTCAACATTTGAATGTTTAAAAGGTGTCTGTAGCTGAACGTATGCAGAACCTGTACGCTTTAGAAGTTGAAGAGGATTTTTAAATTTCCTCCATCGGATCCGTTCATTTAAATTTTCATGAAAAGATTAATAATTCAAAAATTGGAAAAGTCAGAAACATGAAAAGGTCATTGCCATTGTGTCCTAAGGAGCTGGACATTTTAATAGCTGAGCGGTTTCTGTCGCTGAATATATGAAGAAGGAGAAGAGATGGAAAATGCTAAAAGCTGAAGCTTAAAGCTTAAATATTTGAAAAGATAGCTGAATATAAAAAATAAGAAATTATAGAATAATAGCTGAAGGTTTTGTCAACATTTGAACATTTAAAAAGTGTCTGTAGCTGAATGAACCCTAGGGCTTCTTCAGGTGTTCTACAGCTCATATGACCTTGATATGTATACCAGCCCCTATTGTCCTTGATCTCTAAAGAATCAGCAACTCCTTGACTTAAAAAAAAAAATAAAAAAAAAAGTGCATGAGGCCGTATAACCACGTGCACGCGCGCGGCCGTTCACGCGCGCGCACGCGAAATAGCACGCGGCCGTTTACGTGCGCACGAGCGGCCGTTCACGCGCACATAGACACACAAGTGATCTTAGTCCAACACAAAGCTCATGCTAGCAATCATTCACTTCCTCCACCAACAGCCTGTGTGTGTGTCCCCACAAGGTCGTTAAAACAAGAATGAGTGTGAAGCTGCACTGATTAGTTAACTTGAAGCACCTGTGTCATGAGTGAGACTGCTTTGAAGATGACCTCCATAGACTTCAATGCATTATTTGTTTTCATAAAAAGCTTAATATCTCAAGAACTTCAAAGGCAACATGCCAAAATAATTATATTTTCTGAGAGATAAGACTTTTGCGAACGCGTCGATGTTGTTTGTGTAACCTACAGACCCACAATGTGTCTGTAGTTGCAGTTTCGAAATCAGGTGAGACCGTCAGGGGGGATACATTTCTGAGAGAGATTTAACATGGCGGTGAATGGAGGAAGAAGGAGGACCACCTCTCACTTATAGTCTGATTTAAACACGTCTGAATCTGTTGGATTCAAATCGACCCAATTTTACGAAGCACGACAAGATTTCCTACGTTTTGATGTATAAATTATGCCCAAAAAGTTAGTATTGTGGAGTAGATGGCAAAAAGTAAATACGTTTGTGACCAAATCTGGAAGGCTCTGTTCACTCAAGCTGTGACATCACGCACTCTAAGCAGCGCAATACACACCCATGTTAAATTTAGAAAAGGTTGGAAAAAAGCATAAAACATAAACGCTGACAGTTAAAAGACTATTAAAGATATAAAAAATCTGAAATTATAGAATAATAGCTGAAGGTTTTGTCAACATTTTAACAGTTTAAATGTTGTCTTTAGCTGAACGTATGCAGAACCTGTAAGCCTTTGAAGTTGAAGAGGATTTGAAGATCTTCCCCATTCGAAACCATTCATTTTAATTTTCATAAAAAGCTTAATAATTCAAAAAGTTTAATAGTTAAAAATATGAAAAGATATAGCCATCGTGTCCTGAAGTAGCTGAATATTTTAATAGTTGAACGGTTTCGGTAGCTGAATATATGAAGGAGCTTAAGAGGTCCAAAATACGTACGGAAGAAATAGAATAAGTTGAATAAAGATTCGAAGAACAATACTTGGAATGCTTCATTGCTGAAGCATTCCAACTAATAAAGAAGAGGATAACAATAGTTGGACTGCTGAAGCATTCCAACTAATAATAAGTTGAACTAGAAATTGCATTTCCTGCTGAAAATGCGTTGGAATGCTAAAAGCTGAAGCTTAAAGCTGAAATATTTGAAAAGATAGCTGAATACAGCTGCAAATAGCTGAATATATCTTAAAATAGCGGAATATAGCTGAACTTAGCTGAAAATAGCTGAAGCTTAAAGCTGAAATATTTGAAAAGATAGCTGAATATAGCTTAAAATAGCGGAATATAGCTGAATTTAGCTGAAAATAGCTGAAGCTTAAAGCTGAAATATTTGAAAAGATAGCTAAATATAGATATAATATATTAAAGCTTGAATATTTGAAAAGATAGCTGAATATAGCTGAAAATACCGGAATACAGCTGAATATAGCTGAATATTCAGAAAAGATAATTTGCCTGTTGAAAAGTGTTGAAGCCCAAAAGCGTTGAACTGAACTGCTAAAAAACCTTGTTGTGGAAATGTATAACTGGAAAAGATGGAAGCAAAACTCTATCATAATAAACAGTTCCATCAGCAATAGTAGTTGAAGTACTAGCAGCAGAAACAGTATTGGTAGTGGTAGTAGTGGCAGAAGCCAGAGCAGCAGCTGTAGCAGTAGTAGAAGCAGGATATGAGGTAATGGCAGCAATAGCAATAGTAGTACCAACTGCAGCAGTAATTGTACCAGTAGTGGCAGTAAGTAGTAGCAGCAGGGATAGTCATAAACACAGTAGTAGTTTCAATGCTGTTGCAAGTATGAACCAGACAATGACCTGATTATGAATATTTTTTATTTGTTTACATTTAGATTACCATTTAGTGAATCAACAATTTGTATGTAATTAACACAGTACATTAGTATCAGCAGCAATAAATTAGAAGAAATCATATAAAAACTATAACATACAGACAAGACTAATATATTGTACATCAATAGAAAACCATATATCTTAAAGAGGAAAAAATTGTGAATATAAAGATGTTAATAAATAGTTGTATTTTTCATTTATTGCATACATTTTGTGGAACTGAAAGGAAAGACTGTCTTACAAATTTGCCTCGGAGGCACATACGACATTCCTGTCCAAGGACCTCACATCGGATCAGGAAAAACTCCCCCAATAAAGATCGTAAAAACCCTTTCACAGGGAAAAAAGGGAAGAAACCTGAGGGAGAGAAACAGAGGAGGATCCCTCTCCCCGGATGGACAGAAGCAATAGATGTCATGTGACCAGAATGAACAACGTAACAGAGTTACAGCACATTACATGAATGAGTAGTAGGCATGGACCACGATCCAGATAACCACGATCCATGTCAGCAGAAGAAGGTAGAGAGGAGGGGCATCAGCAGGGTCGCCATGGCAGGAGGTAGGGGACAGGAGGTAGGGGACAGGAGGTAGGGGACAGGAGGTAGGGTCCAGGATGCAGGGCCGCCATGACAGGAGGCAGGACCGGCTCCAGACAGCCACGATCCATGGAAACTTGAGGAGAGGAAGCACAGAGGCTCCCGGGAAAGAAACAGAGTTAGTAATGTGCATTGAAGAGACATGAATTCATCCAGAAGGAGAGAGAGAGAAGAGGAGAAGAGGAGAAGAGGAGCTCAGTGTATCCTAAGATGTCCCCCAGCAGTCTAGGCCTATAGCAGCATATCTAGGGGCTGGACCAGGGCAAACCTGAGCCAGCCCTAACTATAAGCCTGAAACAGCCCTAAGTATAAGCGCTATCAAAGAGGAAAGTCTTAAGTCTACTCTTAATTAAATGAGGTGACTGTGTCTGCCCCCCGGACTGAAAGTGGAAGCTGATTCCAAAGAAGAGGAGCCCGATAACTGAAGGTTCTGGCCCCTTCCTACTTTTTAAAGAGAACAACAGGGAGAAACGTTATTCCTATTCCTGTAGTTGTAAATAGCATGCAATCAGTAACAGTGTTTTAGTTGTTGTGGTCAAAGAGAGATCATGAACTAAGGGAGTAAAGAAGAAATGTTACCTTTACAGCTTGTTTAGGGAGGAGCTTGAAACGGTCAGTGATGACAGATGACTGATCTGCAGCAGTTTGGTTCCCTGCAGCAGTACACCTGATCACGTGCTTCAGGATCAACTGTAGTTAGTCTCTGCTGAACAGAACTGAGCACAGTAATGGATGCACCAATGGTGATGTTGAGGTAGGACGATGGAGCTGGTCCTGACAAGAGAAAACTTATTGTAATAAACTGAAGACTGAAACAAAACATGTTAAAAAGTTAGATAATTCACAATAAAACAAATACCTCAAACTCTGCTGCAGGACAGAACAGCATGTATGCCCAGTGCCATTTCTCACAGAGAAGTTTAGAAGGGCTGCATGATGTTCAGCTTCTTTTATGTGTGGAGCTCTCTATGCAGTCCCGAGTGTCTTCACTGTGAAGTGGAGGGATGACAGTGGAGGAAGACCTGAAGTAAGAGGTTGATATACATTACAATATTATAATAACTATAACATCAGTGTTATTAAAACTGTTAAAAAGTGAATATATTAATGAACACACAATTACAGCTAAACATTGTAAAGCACATATGAAATAAGAAAGCAATACCTTGTGCTCTGCTGTGAAGAAACCTTGACACTGGCAGGGAGAAGGAGAACTCTGGGGTCCAGCAATGGTGGTTCCACCGTTGATGGACAGTTACGCTGGTGCTGCAGCATCTGGTCTGTTGTAGCATTACTGATCCTCACAGTGCTGAAGGAGGTGAGGCCAAGGCTGTGTCTCCGTTCCAGGGGAAAGGAAACTTAACATCACAGAGGACACAGGAGAACTGTTTCCGGTCCAGGAGAAAGGAAACTTAGGAGTAACGGTCTCTAGCAAGGCCAGCCGCCCTGCTAGAGTGTATAGTGTGAAATTGGATGGGGTGGAAATGTGGGGTTTCAGCTGGTAGGCATCAATAGACCAGAAAGTGTGTGTTAAATCTAGAACAAATACTTTCTGATGTATGTCTGTTTCAGCATTGTACACAGCTGCTGAAACAGTTTTGGCCTGGGCATTTATCAACCCTGACCCAAACCCACCCTGATAAATGCACAGGCCAAAATGTGTCGGAAATGGTGCTAAAGAAACATGGTTACCTGGGGAAAAAAATATGAACAATAATATTATTCAATACTGTGAAAATGAAAAATTAACAAACAAATAGCCATTGTACTTACTATAAAAAGTGCAACAATATCATGTGACCTAGAATTTTTTTTCGTCTCAGCTAATACATTTCTGGACTGCTCCAGGACATGACACAGTAGACAGGGTTGTGATAGCTGTAATAGGTTTTCATCACACCTGAGTGGAGACAACGCTGTGGTTGAGAGATGAAGATGAGGTCCAGCAGTGTGTTCTTCTCTGTGGTTGCAGCAGTGATGACTTGCGCGTATCCCCTGGACTGAAACAGATCAAGTATTGGCTTACCAATGTTGGAGAAGAGATTCTCGTTGAAATCACCACAGACAATGATGGGCTGACAGTCCATGATCTCCAATGAGTCCAGAAGGCTCCCCAGGTTTGACAGGAATGATGTCACACTGTAGTTTGGAGGCCTGTATACAACTGCAATCAGTGCACTCACTGGGGCTTCAACCTTTAAAACCACAAACTCAAGGTCAGTTACATTATGTATATACTGTTTTTCACGCACTTGAATATTACTTTTCACATAAACGGCAACTCCACCACCACCTCTGTCGGCCATTTGTGGAACATTTGTGTACGAGAGGTGTCTGTTGCGTTTGAACATCTGGTAGCCCTCTAACTGGAGACTGTCTGCAACAAAGGAGCCTTGAAGGTGAGTTTCTGTGAGACACAAAACATCTGCAAGACACAGTTCATGATGACTCCTGATGTCATTGACATGAGATGGCAAACCTTCTGTGTTATGGTGAACAATGGTCAGAGTGTCACGTCTGCTCAATGTCTGGTGGATACGAAGAAGAGGCATCATGTCGTCCAAGCTGACTTGTCTCATGGTCTCGAGGGCTCCAGTGATTTCTGGGTTGGCATAGATTTTACTCTCATCCAGATCCAGCATGTGCAGTCCACTGAGAGAGGTCACTCTACTGAGAGCTACATAAGCCATGCCAGGTTCAAAAATGTGTTTTAGTGAGACTACAGCCGATGCCCGTGTCATCCCTTGAACCTTGTGTATTGTACAAGCAAAAGCAAGTCTAACAGGAAACTGTCTGCGTACCACTCCTTTCTGTTTCAGATTCTCCTCTGCTCTCTCTATGTACACTAGATCGTCAGGTCTGCCTGGTGGCCCGTTTCCGTAATTCCTTCCAGCGGTTTCATCATCCATCTTGAGTCCAAGCATAGTGACGTGTGCAACACCACTTTGTTCTGCAGTTATTACCCTGACGAGAGTAGCGAAGGATCCATTCACCAATCCTTGAGACACGTCTATGTTTCTGGTGAGCATGACTCGAGCCCCTTCAGCTACGTTTAGTGTATCTGGGAGCTCATTTCTGTTGCCTTTATATGGTTTGTCTTGTCGAGCCATTCTTCCAGTTCGTGGGTCCTTCTTGTAGTCATCTGCATCAATCTGGGTGATATGAGAATGGAGCAGAGCTAAAGTTGCTGAGTTGTGGGAATCAACCTGTTTATTAGTTGCAAAGATGTGCAGGACTTCAGCTGGACAAAGTGCAGGTTCAGTGATGGTCTGTGATAACAAGGCTCTGTCTGCTTCAGACAACTCATCTGACTTTCCTTTCACACGGATCCGGTTCAACATCTCTGCAAAGGCAACATCATCCTTCTGACGCATAATCTCAGTGAGAGTGATCATCTGAAAGTTTTCCTGCCATAGGTCAATCTCACACGGCTGATACACACAGAGGGTCTTGGGCTGTCGCACTGGTGGTAGTTGATAAAAGTCTCCAACTGCTAATACTGACATTCCTCCAAAGGGTCTGTGACTGCCTTTGATCTGTTTCAGTCTCGCATCCACATAAGCAAACAGGGGCTTTGACACCATGGACACTTCATCAATGATGAGGATTTCAGCATTTACAAGTTCTGATCGGACTTCATCCAGTTTGTTGCCAAGTCCTTGAAATGGAGGTTTCAGACTTCGTGGGAGCTTGAGCAGAGAGTGCAGTGTTGTGCCCGATATATTAAAGGCTGCAGTTCCAGTGAAAGCAGTCAACAGGACAGTGGGGTTTGAGATGTCGGCCTCCTCAGACTGTCTCGGCAGTTTGCACAGTATCTTAGATGCCTCGGAGTAGATGCATTTGATGAGATGTGACTTTCCGGTTCCAGCACCACCATTGATGTAAAAGAAAAACTGCTCAGGATTTGGGCCACAGACGCGCTTTAAGCACCAGTCTCTAACTGCATAGAATACACAAGCTTGTTTCTGGTTCAGGTTCTGATACATCTGCCGTAACAGTGTGGGGTCTAATGCAGGGGGCTCTCTGACGGCTCTGGCTTCTGTTACAGCATCAGCCTGATTACTGTATTCTGGGACATTCTCTTGAACATTTTCATGATCTGGCACTCTTGCCTCCAGTTCTTCGACACATTCCAACCGGACCACTTCAGATTCTGGAGCCAGATTACACCATTCATCAATCACGCCTCTGTTCTGATCAAATTCTTCGACTGCATTCTCAATCTCATCACTGTTTTTCTCATATTTGTCTCTGTTTCGTTTCACAATGTCTATGACATACTCAGGATGTTCAGCACCTCGTAGTTGAACATAGCAATCTTTGTAGAAGGACTCGTACGTGGGGAAATGCGGTCTTTTCAGTTCCTGGTCTGATCGGTAAGGAAGGTACAGTTTCACTAATGTGCCATAGAACTTCTCAGGGTATTTTTCCTGTGAGCAGCGGTAAAATCTGATGATAGCAGGCTTATTGTTTTTCCGCTTTTGCACAAATCCCATCTCATTGAGGAGGGGCAACACATCTTTGCCTTTTTTCTGTTGTCCATAGACAATTCTGCAAGTTGCTGCAAAATCAGCCAAACACATCTCCTCAAACTCTGGTGTTTCAGGTCTGGCTTTGTATTTGTCAGTCAAAGATGTCATCCACACATTTAGACTTTCTGATGTCGTGTTCTCCAGGTAAGACATGGGACGACTCATTTTCAATGCGTTGTCATCTGTCGGTATGAATATGACACCACGTGAACACTTCTTCATGTTTATGCCACATGCACGAGTCACACACTCCTGAGCACTGACCTCTCTCTTTTTAGAGTACGCCTGCATGATTTCCCTCATTTCATCACATTCATTGACGTTGTCTCTGGTGGAGTTTGCAATGACTGTTTTGAGGTACTCTGAAAGTCCAGATTCTTGTTTGGTTATGTAGCTGGTGAGATACATGATGCACGAATATGCATTGAGAATATAACTTACATCAATATTGGCATCCCAGGCTTCAAGTAGATGTGGATTATATCCATTTACCCGGCAGTCTTTTGGCTCACGTTTCAGTATCACCGCACTGGATTTGTTGATCGTATTGAGGCATTGTTCATACTCAGGGAGTGTTAAGTTGCATTTATCGAGGAGCTGCTGCAAACTGAGTGAGGCCGTTTCAGGTTCATTCAGCAACAAGTTCAGTGGTTGGAGCTTTTCCTTTGCGGTTTGCACTTGGAATGGATCAACGGTCTCATCAGGTCTCGTTATGAAGGTGTTTCTGGAAGGTGGTTTGGGAAATCCAAATCTGCAACCAGAGCTGGCACTTCTGAAACATGTCCTAGAGTGATTTTTGCTGTGTATTTGCACTTCTGTGACCTTTTTGTAGAGTTCCGGTTGTGAGTCTGGGTCAGGCAGCTGAGCTGTGATGTATTTGGACACAAAATCTGACACAGTCTGATCAGAATCCTCCTCAAACACGGGTGCACCTCCTACCCATATCAGACAGTGAATGTGTGGGCTTCCTCTGTGCTGAAACTCAACTCGGTAAAAGAAGTCAACAACGTTGCCGAGAGGCTGTGCAGGAGATAAGATCAAATCTCTGAATAACGCCTCAACACGCTTATCAAACATGCGCATTGTTGTCACAGGGTTGCTTCTCAGTACGTCACACTTTGCTGACCAGTCGAGCTCTTCAAAATTGACCTCCTCGCCTTGCTGTCTTTTAATTGCTTCAATCACTTCAGGCCAACGCATCTCAGCTGCAGAAAATGTACAGAAGAATGTGGGAGTTCCCAGCTGTCTGATCATGGCAAAAAGATCTCTTGTGGTTTTCTCCCAATAAGCAGGCGTTCCTCTCAGCGGCTGCATGAATCGGACTGCATCTTTATTTCTCACCAGCTTCTCGACCTCCCGTTTATCTTGCAGCATACCAGAAGTTATTTTTCGTCCATCTCTGGTCAGAGGCTTTCCTTTCCTTAACTGTATTGACATGCTGGATGTGGCCAAGTGGATTTCAGTCACAAACTGTGCAAAGAACAAATAGTTTGTGTCTCTGGCAAAACGATCATCAATACAGAAAAGCCTCGCTTTGAAATAACTGCTGGGTGTTAGTTTAATGCGTCTCATTTCATCCAGTGTGTTTTGACCGGTAGGGAACTGCACAGGGAAAGCCATCGCCTCAAGTTTAGGGGTTTTGAAGAAACCAACAGGACTGTTTCTTTCAGCTGGGGCAACAGAGTAGATTCCTTCAGTGAAACATAAGATCTCCTCTGAAACATCACACGGCTGAAGGCATGATTCTAGAGCAAAACCACCGTTAGGCATGTCACCTTCCTGTTCTGCATCATCTCTTTGCTTCTCAGGTTGTTCACCATCACAAGACATTTCCATATCCTGGTCACCTTCGGTCTCATTTTCTGCATCACACTGTGCACTTTTCTCACACATGTCAATGTCCATTAAATCAGCTTCATCATATTCATCCTCATCCATGGCTGCATCATCTTCGTCATCATCGTCAGGAAGTGTTGGGTCACAAAGCTCAGCCTCATCTCTGATGGTTATGTCCTGATATTGTGGATGAATGCGTTTGAGTTTATGCAGCGCCTGCACGAGTTTAGACCAGGTGACAGTCTGGAACAGCTGATGACCTTTGTAACACAATCGTCTCTTCAGTTTTACTCTCATCACTTGAGACTCACTTCTCAGTCTGGGTAACGCTTCCACTGTTTCCTGCACCTCAGACGGGACACAAACCACGTTACCATGTATGGCTCTCTGTCTTCCTTTGGGAAGAGGAATAATTTTGGCAAACGCTATGCACTTAGATATGAGATGTCTCTCCAATATGTTGAGGTCACACAGTTCAGGTGGAACGTCAGCGAGCTCCAAGTTGTTAGCTACAGCGAGTGTTGGCATGACTCCATCTTTAAGATGATTGTAGCAGGTGTGACAAATCCATTCTTCCCTCCTCTCATCCGGCACATTGCACTGTTGTTCATTTCTGCACTCATCATCACAAACATGAAGGTACTTTCCTGTTAGGCATGCTGCAACCATGACTGGATTTTTTACATAGTTTGACCGTTTACAGGGTCGCACTTGGTTTGGAAATGATGCCTTATGACAGACAGTGCAGACATAAGTGGGACCGGCTTTTATTTGTGATCTGAAAACAGATATGGCCTCTTTGATCAAACTGTTGTCACTTTCTTCTGTTTGTCTATTTATCTGTCTGTATTTTCTTTTTATTTTCATGGCACATCTCATGCTAACCATACTCCTAAATGTAGGACTATTTTTATATCTTTCTTGCATTCGTTGTCTCATTAGTTGTTTGTGTCTTAGCCTGAATGCTTGGTCATGAGCATAACGCTGAGTGATTTGAGATCTCTTCCTCTCTCTGAACTCTATGCTGTCTTTATAAAGAGCAGTGAAATACAGGTTTTTTTTCTGCCTGAAAACAGCATTACCTCGGTAAAGGGCTGTAAAGTGCTCTTTTTGTTTATCTCTAAATGCAGCATCGTTTCTGTAACGAGAGACCAAGATTTGTTTCTTTTTCTGTTTGAATTCGGCATCGTTTCTGTAACGAGAGACCAAGATTTGTTTCTTTTTCTGTTTGAATTCAGCATTGTTTCTGTAACGAGAGACCAAGATTTGTTTCTGTTTCTGTCTGAATACAGCATCGTTTCTATAACGAGAGACGAAGATTTGTTTCTTTTTCTGTTCGAATACAGCATCGTTTCTGTAACGAGAGACGAAGATTTGTTTCTGTTTCTGTCTGAATTCAGCATCGTTTCTGTAACGAGAGACCAAGATTTGTTTCTGTTTCTGTCTGAATTCAGCATCGTTTCTGTAACGAGAGACCAAGATTTGTTTCTGTTTCTGTCTGAATACAGCATCGTTTCTGTAACGAGAGACCAAGATTTGTTTCTGTTTCTGTCTGAATTCAGCATCGTTTCTGTAACGAGAGACCAAGATTTGTTTCTGTTTCTGTCTAAAATCTGCATTTTCCTTGTACTGGGAGGAAATGTACTCTTTCCGTTTTTGCCGAAAGTCAACATTGTCTCTTGTATCATTTCTTTTCTTTTGTCTAAATTCTGGATCATTTTGATATTTCCTGCTTGCATGAGCTATTTTATTTGCTCTATATGCTTTATTTGATGCATACTTTTCCCTTTCTTGACTTTTCTGATTCTCTTTTCTTTGTGGGGTTTTTGCTGAGACCAGTAGTCTTCTCTTCATTTTTGTCCTTTGCTGTCTATTACGCTTTGTCAATTTGCAGGAGATTCCCTGTAATACAGGATCAGATAAAGCACTGGCAACAGTATTTATCATTGAAGTATAACTGTTTGATTCACTGAGAGAAGCATCATGTGATGGAAGGAAACTCAACTCACTTGAGGGTTCTGGTTCATTTTGGGTACCAGGAAAGATGAACTCTGGTTGTCTCACAGATGATGTGAACGTGATGTCACTGGACACTTCTGTCAATATGTTATCAGTGGGATCACTGAGAACTGGTTTTATCACTTGAGCGGTCAACTCTAATTTGCTGTGAGGAGCATCATGGGATGGCAATGTTGTGCTGAGTACCTTTGGTTGTTTCACAGCTGTGGTCTGAGGGAACACTGTAGGTAAAACAGTCTCAGGATGATCAGTGGCTGTGTTTTTCTTTAGAGTAGCTTCATCCAACAGAGGAGGTTCATCCACGGTGATAGCTGGAGGTCTGCAGTCTGTGTTTGGGAGAGCATCGTTCAGGTTGACTGTGTGCACATCGTAGAACTCAACAGGCTTCAACTCATAGGTACAGTCGGACAGTGTTTCCATCATTCTGTGTGACGTCATGATCCTGTCAATCATATCACTGAGACGTGAGAATGTCACCATGACAGCAGTACCAGGAGTGCATGAACCGGGTAGTCGGGGTAAACCGCTGGTTGTTCTGGAGTGTGGGTCAAAGAAACCATACCTGCCTGACCTGGTTCTGAATACTGCAATACATAAATGTCTCATCAACAGCAAAGCATACTTTACATCAGATAACAAGCAGCTCAGTCCTGACTCCAGGTCCAGAAAAGTGTCTACAGTACGAGTTAAAGGTTCTCCTAATGTGCCATACCTTGAAAGTTGAGTCATGTCCGCATAGTGTGTAGACCAGCGTGCAGGAACTTCATCAGTGAGCTCATCTGTAGTCAAATGGATGAAATTGACTCGTCTCCTGATCTTTCGATACATCGTGTTACCTTTATCCAAAACAAGGTTGAGGTCTGCTCTGGTGATGTTTTCATTCTCATTAAGAAATGCAAGAAAGGTTAGTGAGTTACAAGTGCACTGCTGATTTCTGGATATGTCGTATTTTATAGAAGCCTGGCTGCGGGATGCACGGACATGTTGTTCAGAAGGCTGATCTTCGAGGTTCACACAGTCTGCATTAGAAGGCCCTGCTGCACATGGATCATCACGGTGTTGTCCTCTCTTTACAGCATCTGCATAAGATACCTGTGGTACACATGACGCATCACTTTGACCTCTGGGGTTCACCTGCTTCACATTAGAAGGCCCTGCTGCACTTGGATCATCACGGTGTTGTCCTCTCTTTACAGCATCTGCATAAGATACCTGTGGTACACATGCAGCATCAGGCTGACCTCCCGGTTTCACACTTCCAGCATGAGACGCTGCAGACATCTTTACTTCTCCACTGCTCTGAGGACCAACACATTCTGCTTCTTCAGTAGTTGTAGCACAGTGATTCTCCTTGGACCTCTGCCAGCGCTGGCTCTGAGCTTGTGACCTCTTACCCTTCCTTGGCATTGTTGTTGTTTCAAAACCACAAATGTTATTGCGAAGATTTGACTATGGTATTTATTTACTTTAGCGTATGTGGAAACAATTATTTGAATGTCAAATCCAGTGAAAGCAACCTCAAGTATATTCCTTATTCCTATTATATTAAGGCGTATATCTAAAACCCAAAATCAAAGAATCCAATTGTTTGACAGTATATGAAGTTTGAAACAACAAAGCACTTCAATCTACTGATGTAAATACTGTGAGCAGGTTTATACTTGGTCTGTATACGTAAGCAGAGAATAACTTATATAACAATACTATGGTTTATATTCAAAATCAGGAACAGGTGTCGTGACAGATGGATGCCTCTGAAGAACGTTGGGTCTGCAGACTCCTCCTTATAGATGGCTGTATTTTAATTTAGTATTAACAGGTAAAACAACAAAATGCATACATACACTGAATGACTGAAACAATAGGTTTATATGCAAAATTATTTAACAAACTAAATAATAATAATAATAATAATAATAATAATGATAAATGTAGTGGAAGTACTTTTACTCGTATTTAGACTAGTCAAGTTAACAACAGTGTGAAAATATCTGCTACCAAAACAAACCTTTGGGTACAAACCAGCAGAGCTCCACAGCAACAGATCAGGAACAACTAAACTTATTTTCTAATATGGATTTTTACTCTAATTGTTTTTATGAAAATTAACAAGAGTGAAAGTTTCTTGAAATATGTTAAATTATGCACTTTTATAAGAAATGATATATTTGGAAATTTACCAGATTCAATTCTAAAGTATAAAAAGTGTAACTTTTATCAATTACAACCAAATAATGTGTATGCTATGTGTGGTTTCTTTACAGTTTATGAATTAATCTTTGTCAATTTTGTTGAAAAAAAGTCTCAAATAGAATATTTCAAATGCTTTGTCCAAATTGTAAAAATAGTAATAGTATTCTATAGATAGGTGTATGTGTTGTAGATAGAAGATTGAAAGAGGTGAGCGTGAGAGAAGAGAATCTCTCAGATTATTCAAATAAAGATAGATCAGGTAACCAATAACCCGAGGTGAGTGATCAGAGGAGAGACAGAGAGCGTGAGAGATGAGAGACTCTCGTAGTATTCATAAAAGACAGACCAAGCAATTGGGTCAGTATCAGGGTTTCAGAATTCAGTTCAAAATCAAGTTCAGCAAGGGTTTTCAGCATAATACGAAGGGGTAGTACGTAGGTTGTAACAGATCGGAGTGGGATAGCAGGGGGATACAAAGACTAGACTTTCTCAATCAAAGGCAGAGCGGTAGATTTGACAGGAAAGCTTGAGGCACCAATGTTTAGACAGAGTGGATACAAGGTAGATGACAGATAGATAGAGCGCCAATATGTAGACAGAGTGGATACAGTAGATGATAGATAGATAGAGGGCCAATATATAGACAGAGTGGATACAGTAGATGACAGATAGCTAGAGGGCCAATGTGTAGACAGAGTGGATACAGTAGATGATAGATAGATAGAGGGCCAATGTGTAGACAGAGTGGATACAGTAGATGACAGATAGCTAGAGGGCCAATATGATAGAGGAGAGATGCTGGACAGCAGGACACCTGTAACACACAAAAAAAACACCCATTAGACAAAGATGCAACGATTAGTAGTGTTAAATATCACCAGCATGATATGAGAATCAAGATTTAATTCAACCTCAGTCATTCATTATGGTTGTTTAACATAACATTTACATTAGGATATGTGCCGTGTAACTTCTGGTGAAAACAAACAAAACTGCAATATATCCAGCATCCTGATAATCATATTAACACTATTCTTGCCTTAATGTTAACTGAATGAATGAATATATACTTTATTAATCCCCAAAGGGAAATTTGGTGTCGGGGTAGCAGCAACTTACAACAAAAAATAAATATATAAAAACAACAGGGATGAAAGATAAAAGATGTATACAATAATACAAATAATAAAAATAGCTGGGATGAGAGATATGTACAGCAGATATGTTTTTTTGTTTTGTGCAAAATATATATATGCTGCCGACAGATAAAACTGCTGGTAAACAAAACACATTTGAGACAAGCATCAACAGTATTTACATTATAAATTAGCTTGTTCTTACTGAAGAAAGCCAATTATAAAAAAAAAAGGAAAATGACTGGGTTTTATTTAAGAGAAGTGAGCGCTAACGCTAACTTTAGCCAAGTTAGTTACCCCGCTAGCTAACTAACTAGGCCAAAGTCAGCAGAGCTACCTAGCGAGCCAACTAGTTAGAGCGTAACTACTTTGTCAGTTAGCAAACTAGTTAGTTAGCTAACTGACAAAGTAGTTTAGCCATCTTAACTAATGTGTCAATTAACATGCCTAGTCAGTGTTAGCAGCTGTGTTCATGTTAGCCACGACCTATAACCTACAGGGGAAAAATTTCACTCTTCTGTATAATTTCTGTATGAGCAACAAACCAATTTCAATGTATTTATACCATGTAAATCATTAGCCGTTAGCAGACGGGCTCATTGCTACTAACCAGAAGACTTCAGGACAAACGAGCGGAGCTACGCAGCAGTGTTGAGGTTAGGTCACTGAGGCGTTCAGGGGCACGTTCAGTAGAGATGCTGGACAGCAGGACACCTGTAACACACAGTAAAAACAGCCATTAGACAGCAGTTAACAATTTAAGTAACTTTGGAAGGTAAGATATCAGTGAAGGTTTTGCTCACATAACCAGAATATAAACCAGGTAATATTGCAGATATTTATATGAAAAACATTGTTGTTCTTAAATGTACCAATTAAGTAGACTGATTTAGATGTCTCACGGCCAGGCCACACGGCCCGTCTCTCACACGACTAATTTCACAGAGTTCTACAGAGTTTTCCTTTTATGGTGGACGTTGTGTTTCATTTAATAAACGTCATTTTTATTTATTTTTAACAGAAAAGGTTTAAGAGGTGTGTTCTAATTCATAATATATTAACAATCCACAATTAAAAGCCGGTACTCGGTATGAATTTATGGAGCCATGCAAGTCATCTCATTTTCCTTCACTGTCCTGCAAATATTTCAGAATAAAAGCCTTTCGTTACAAATTCTGGGATTTCGGGATGGGAATCACTGAAAAGAGACGCATCTGACACACAGCTGAGCCAAGAGGCTGAACTGCCTGTGTAAGCAACACACACATGCTGCTCACACACAGAGTGTGGCTCGGGCATCAGTGTGTCATAACAACTTTACAACGTGTTTTAAGAAACTGCATTCAGTTTTCATTCATGTGTGTAAACTTACTGTCAAGTCACAAAGGAGTCGCGAGCACAGAGTCTGCAGTCAGAGAGAAAAGAGAAAGGAGGAGTGCAGGAGGAGTGGAAGGAGGGATGTAGAGAGGGGGAAAAAAGAGATTTTCAGTTCACTTCAGAAAATCAATCTCATAGCTTATTTCAATTAGAAGTATTTTCGGGTGGACAATTTATTTCCATATTTATTATCAATGTCTTATTCAAAACTCATAATTTTCTAGGAAGTTAAAATGTATATTGCAGTGTGAGTTGTGTGGTAAAACTGACTGTTGTCACAAAGACAAAATTGTGCCTCTTCAATGTGTGTTATTGCCTGTTAGGTACTTTAAATATGCAATTGTCTCTATCGCATGGTACACAACATTAGAGCTGCCACGATTAACTGATTAGTTGTATAGTATTCCAGTCTCTGAGATGTAAATATTTTCTGATTGCTTTACTCTATGACAGTAAACTGAATATCTCTGATTTGTGGCTAAAACAATCAATTTAAATGACAGTATGTACATACTTACCAACTACAGCGTAGACCGTGATTGATGTTCTGTTGTCTACGAGAGGAAACACAATGGCAAACTGACAGTAAGTAGGTTTAAACTTGCAGCCTTCAAACCAACAAAAAAACTCTGTAAATGACAAAACAAAGCAACTATTCTGTAATGCACTACATACATTACAGAGGTAGATTAGTACTGTTAAATATTACCAGCATGATATGAGAAATCAAGATTTAATTCAACCTCAATCATTCATTAAGGTAGTTTAAGATACATTTTTCATTAGGATATATGTGGTGTGTAACTTCTGGTGAAAACAAATGAAACAGAATGTCAAATGCAATATATCCAGCATCCTGCTAATCATTTTAATGAATGGATCTACTTAGTGGGCTATTTTGCAAGTACCTGTGTTTTAGTCATTCATTGTTTGTGAACTTACTGTTGAATCACCACAGAGTCACCAACACACGAAGCTGGCCACAGGTAGACCAAGCTGGCCACAGGTAGACCAAGCTGGCCACAGGCAGACCAAGCTGGCCACAGGTAGACCACGCTGGCCACAGGCAGACCACGCTGGCCACAGGCAGACCAAGCTGGCCACAGGTAGACCAAGCTGACCACAGGTAGACCAAGCTGGCCACAGGTAGACCACGCTGGCCACAGGCAGACCAAGCTGGCCACAGGCAGACCAAGCTGGCCACAGGCAGACCAAGCTGGCCACAGGAATGAGTCCAGAAGGACTGGAAGGTAGTGAGGCTGGGTAGGGAAGAGAGACACATTTTCAGTTTAATTTCAGAAAACCAGCGCTTCCCAGCTCATTCAATACTGTGGATCATGTAGGCCAGTTACTGCAGCTACCTGTGGTTGTACCTGGCAACACCCTGCCAGTGATGTAAAAACATGTGTTTTGTAAAAGGCGTCACACTTTTTTAAAGACCCTTAATATTATGTATTTCTAGTTATTGGGGTGAAACATTAGGCAGTAAGAGGACATTCTAAACCAGGGGTCACTAATAGGCCGACCGTGGTCTGGATCCAGGCTATGGATAAATTATTATCCATATTGGATAACCCGGACCACCCTCTCCCCCACCTACTGGAGGGACAGTGGAGCACTTTCTCCAACAGACTCCTCCAGCTCCACTGTCACAAGGACAGATACAGGAGAACATTCCTGCCCACTACAATAACATAATATATCACCAAATCAATTACTCAACTATAACAATGTTACTCTGTTGTTTGTTAGGCTACGTCTTAGCACTACTCTTTTGTTTGTTAATTTAATATTATTTTTGTATATACTTTGCATTTTTCTTATTCTATTTTTTTGTATATATTGTCAATTTTTCAATTATTAAAAATACATTTAACACTTCAATGAGTTATGTAACAAATTAGACTTAAAACAAAGTTTCATTTTTAGAAGCCTTATTTGTCATTGACCGCAATATATATGGGACTAAATCATAGCACAAATTAAACATTATTGTGATATACCTTTGTATAAGGAAATTCTCTGAAAGGGACCTTTCTGAAATGTGTATTGAATATCCCTGTCCTGTACTGTTAACCAGTGAAATATCAGTTTCATGTGAAAGCAAAATATATTTCGTTAAAATTACACTTCAGATTTAGCTGAATCTTCCTAAATGGGATAGCACACAGTGTGGCTCGGGCATCAGTGTGTCATAACAACTTTACAACGTATTTTAAGAAACTGCATTCAGTTTTCATTCATATGTGTAAACTTACTGTCAAGTCACAAAGGAGTCGCGAGCACAGAGTCTGCAGTCAGAGAGAAAACAGACAGGAGGAGTCCGGGAGGAGTGGAAGGAGGGATGTAGAGAGGGGGAAAAAAGAGATTTTCAGTTCACTTCAGAAAATCAACCTCATAGCTTATTTCAATTAGAAGTATTTTCGGGTGGACAATTTATTTCCATATTTATTATCAATGTCTTATTCAAAACTCATAATTTTCTAGGAAGTTAAAATGTATATTGCAGTGTGAGTTGTGTGGTAAAACTGACTGTTGTCACAAAGACACAATTGTGCCTCTTCAATGTGTGTTATTGCCTGTTAGGTACTTTAAATATGCAATTGTCTCTATCGCATGGTACACAACATTAGAGCTGCCACGATTAACTGATTAGTTGTATAGTATTCCAGTCTCTGAGATGTAAATATTTTCTGATTGCTTTACTCTATGACAGTAAACTGAATATCTCTGATTTGTGGCTAAAACAATCAATTTAAATGACAGTATGTACATACTTACCAACTACAGCGTAGACCGTGATTGATGTTCTGTTGTCTACGAGAGGAAACACAATGGCAAACTGACAGTAAGTAGGTTTAAACTTGCAGCCTTCAAACCAAACAACAAAAAACTGGAACTATTCTGTAATGCACTACATACATTACAGAGGTAGATTAGTACTGTTAAATATTACCAACATATGAGAAATCAGTCATTCATTAAGGTTGTTTAAGATAAAGTTTTCATTAGAATATGTGATGTGTAACTTCTGGTGAAAACAAAAAAACTCCAATATATCCAGCATATATAATGTATGTATATATATATATATATATATATATATATATATATATAAACATGAATAATGTTTGTACCATATAGTTCATATACATAGTTTGGTCTGTTCTCTACTCATATCAGATAGCATAGAGCTCTGGGTGAACGCCTTCAGTAATGACAGAAGGATCATTTAAATGCAGATAGGCTTCAGCGTCACTCTTGACTTTGTATGTTACGTTAATCTACTGGCGCGAAAAATGACGTCTGAACATGACGTCATGACGTTAATCCTTAGCTAGCTGACTTTAGCCAAATTAGTTACCTGGCTAGCTAACTAACTAAGCTAAAGTCAGCAGAGTTACATAACAAGCCAACTAGTTAGCGAGCGTAACTACTTTGTCAGTTAGCGAACTAGTTAGAACTAGTTAGTTAGCTAACTGACAGAGTAGTTTAACGTTAGCCATTTTAACTCATGTGTCCATTAAAATGTCTTGTCACCGTTAGCCGCTATGGTCATGTTAGCCACGACCTATAACATACAGGGGAAAGATTTCACTCTTCCATTCATATTTAAACTCTGTTTACATTCTGTATGAGTTACAAACCCATTTCAATGTATTTTTTACAACGCTAAAACTGTATTTGTACCATTTAAATCATTCGCAGTCAGCAGACGGGCTCAACTAGCTACTTACCAGAAAACTTGCTGCGAATGAAAGGAACTGCCCAGCAGTGTTGACTTGACGGTCGCTGAAGCGTTCAGGGGCACTCGGAAATTCAGGTGTCGAACCCAAAATCATCCATCTTTTCTTAGATAGTACACATACAGTGCCACAGCAACCACAAAGCTTAATTCAGAGTCAGCCATCTTAATTCAGTATTAATAAAAACAAACATATCATTAACATAACATCTAGAGTGGAAGTGAGTCAGGAGAAGATTTTGATCGGATAAAAAATATGTGCTGTATTCTAGCATTTGGTTGATGTTTTTCATTATTTCCACTACTACTGCTATTACCTCTTTAATTGTCAGAATTCACTGCGTATATACAATTACTGAATACATTGGCTCCATGATGTCCACTGGAATAAATTATATCACTCAATAAATTATAGTTTAGCTTAAGGTTGAACTAACACTATCGTTATCAGCCATCGCACCACGGAGATCATCTGCGCACTGACGGAGTGCTTCTCATCTCACCGCTTTGGACCTTGCGTCTGCGCATGTGTCTGTGTGTTTTTGTTAGTTTGCCAATCACTGTCATTATTGAACATTACTCCCCAATGAAAAGCCGTCACTCACTCGTTGCTATGGCCAAAGCGGTCGGATGACGATCTCTGGCATTTATAAAGCCGTGACTGATTTTCATTCAGTCTCTTTCCAGCCTGATACAAAGTTGAGAGGTAAGTGCTGTTCTTCTCAAATGTGATAGTAATATGAATACTATTAAGAATACCGACATGAATTAAGTCCAGGCTTATATATTTTAATTAGGAAAACCAAGAAATTGCAAACATTTTTGTAATATTGCTAGCAAGATATCTCAGTCAGCAATCGTAATTTCCAAATAGCGGCCATCACTCTTCTTTTAGGTAAACTGAAAGCACTCTTTAATAGGAAATATTATAGTTTCAAATAGTAATATGCTAAAGAGGCAACCCATTGTGAAATATAAAAGAAACGTTACAAATTTTATTTAAAAAAACTGGTCTAACTTATCCTTCAATTAACTTTGTGTGTATTATATTATTTCAGAATGGCGTTACACAATCTGCTATGGACCAAGCCACCCACGCCATACTTCAAACCCCCTCCCATCCACCTATGTGTGGTAGGTGTCTTGGAGCAGCGCAGGGTGGTGTCGTGGGACTTTGACTCCAGTGGCGCGAGGCCAGTCACCACGAAACACAACGTGTTGATCACTGTGTCAGATGGGAGGTCGGTGGCAAGGATCACAGTTTTCGAAGAATTCGCCAACAAATTTAAATTAGGGGGGAACTATATGGTGAGGGGGCATTCAATGCGAGGGCAGTCTCCCCCGTATATGATGAACATTACTAGGGAGACCATGTTCTTTCGGAGTGCTCCCATCGAGATAAGCCAGCAGCTGAGAGAGCAGGCGGAGGCGCTCCTCCGTCCCCTCTCCCCACTGACCCCCCTCGCCACCTGCAGGGACGCGGAGGGATACGTCACTGTCCAGGGGCAAGTTGTCGAAGTAAGTACATTTTTCGATTATGGTAGTGTAAATAAGGGGAAAAGTTTATATTGGAATACAATTTGAATTAACACAGAAATCCATCTTGTTCAGCTGTCCACGGTGAAAAAAATCACAAAGGGGAGAGAGGTAATTCCGTTGCGCAACCTAAAGCTGCAGCAGGTAAGCAATATATTGAGAGAGAGACAGACAGACAGACAGACAGACAGACATTTACAATATTATTTCACTTCACAGGGAGAAACACAGGTGCCTGTGTGCCTGTGGAGGGAGGCGGCAGTGGAGCTCAAACTCCAGATTGGGACACACGTACAGGTGTCTCACGTTAAAGCCAGCAACTCAGATTATGGCGTACAGATGCAGTCTACACCATTTTCAATGGTCGAGGTAAGCCTACTTGGTTGTTGCTGTTGTATTTATTATAATATATATATATATATATATATATATATATATATATATATATATATATATTTATAAAAATATATATTATTGGAACAGGCATTCATTTTATTAAAAAACTAATTGTGAGAACAAAAAACAAATATAAACAATGGAGCCAACAAACAAACAAAATTAACGTACATTACATACTAATAGTTTATTTGGATTAATAAAAAAGGGTTTAGGAGTACGATTGATGTTTTGGTTATAGGTGACAGATGGGGAATATCTAACAGGTATACGTTTCTCTCGACAGGAGGTGAACTCAGAAGCCACTGTGGGGGCACTAGGCGTCATGGACGTCGAGGGCGAGCCAGGCACCCTAAACCTGCTCCTGGAGGACGGCCGTATGCTCCTCATTGAAGAGGAATTGTGGGGAACAGTGGAGGGTGCACTTATTGACCCTCCACTACAAGTACTCATCCAATTAGCTGGAAACAGAATTACAAAGATCAAGGTCATTGAAATGATGATTTGAGATTGAGAAATATTGTACAGTTTTGTTAAGTGTTATTTCAGAAAGTCTAAAGTTTAAATTGACAGTATATTTTTTAGTTATATATTCTGTTTAATTGTTATTAAAATGTTCATATTTCCATGACTTGTTCAATTTTATTAAATTAATAAAAATATTTATAGTACAACTCAACCTTTGTAATTGTGTGCATTGTTTCATGTAAACTTACTTTTGTATTTGAAATGCTGTGACCACAGCAGAGTGCCAGCTAATCAGCTGTCTTGTCGTAGCCCTCGGTGTGGAGCCTCCAACATGCTTTGGGGGACCCTGCTCTCCTCTAACACACTATGAAGGCCTCTACAGCCCCGGAAAATACATTCAAGCGACACATTAATATAATAATACATACATGTAATTATAGTCAGATCTATTGCGCTCTAGATGGGCAGTGATATTATAAACCTGTTCATTTACACATTCACACAGTCAGCAAGTTATTGCCAGTTGTAATGTTAATAGCCAACGAACCATCACATTTTATTTTTGGTTGATTCTCTCTGTTGTGTGCAGTACAGTTTAATTTTTTCTTAATCTAGTTTAATCTAAGGCCCTGTCTCCAAATAGCGGCCACAGGGCGCTGGACAGCGCTTCAACCCAGTGGTCAACTCAAAAGCTGTTTCTATGACAACATATCATCACTTTAACCACCGATGTATGCAGACTAGCATCGGCCTTTGCTTTGTATCATCTATTTGGAATATATTATATTGTTTTAGTTGTTTCCACCATGAGCACCAAACTAGGACCTCTGCATAATATGTGTTCCCCTCAACCTGCCAGCTTTAACGTTAGAGCAAGGAGAGTCAAGACATACGGTAGTAAAATCACTCACTGGCAACATTCAGTCCCCGAGCTGATCTGCTCCTACAAATGAGGGTTTCTGTCTTTGTTGTGATAGATTATGTCCAAACAATGAAGTTTAAGATATATCTGTCGTATAGTGGACATATCAGCGTAGGACATATCAATTATCACAATATCAGTTATTGTAATATGATAAACAAGTCAGGACAATATTTTACATGTTAAATAAAACTGAAATAGATAATCATTCTGCAATTGTGTTGAATTTAAAATGAGAGAGAAAGATACTGAGAATAATAGAGAGAAAGAAAGACCAATATAGAGAGAGAGAAATACAGAGAGACAGAGAGAAGAATAGGCAGAAAGACAAAGAGAGAGAGAGAGAGAGAGAGAGAGAGAGGGATATAGAACGAGAGAGATATAGAAAGAAAGAGGAAGAAAGTGAAACAGAAGAGAGAGAGAAAGAAAGATAGACAAAAGAGGGAGAGAGAGAGGGGTATAGAGAGAGGTAGAGAAAGGTAGAGCGAGAGAGAGAGAGGTAGAGAGAGAGAGAGGAAGAGAGAGAGAAGAAGAGAGAGAGGTAGAGATAGATATAGGTATAGAGGTAGAGCGAGAGAGGTAGAGAGAGAGAGGTAGAGAGCGAGGTATGCTAGCAATCAAGTTCACTTCATACACCAACAGCTGCTGCTGTATGTGTGTGTGTCCCCACAAGGTAGTTAAAGCAAGAATGAGTGTGAAGCTGCTCTGATTAGTTAACTTGAAACACCTGTGTCATGAGTGAGACTGAGTTTTTGCTTCTAAGATGAGGCTCATTGACTTCAATGCATTATTTTTTTTCATAAAAAGCTTAATATCTCAAGAACTTGAAAGGCAAGATGCCAAAGTAATGACAGTTTCTGAGAGATAAGACTTTTGCGAACGCGTCGATGTTGTTTGTGTAACCTACAAACCCACAATGTGTCTGTAGTTGCAGTTTCGAAATCAGGTACGACCGTCAGGGGGGAGACATTTTGGAGGGAGATTTAACATGGCAGTGAGTGGAGGAAGAAGGAGGACCACCTCTCACTTATAGTCTGATTTAAACACGTCTGAATCTGTTGGATTCAAATCGACCCAATTTTACGAAGCACGACAAGATTTCCTACGTTTTGATGTATAAATTATGCCCAAAAAGTTAGTATTGTGGAGTAGATGGCAAAAAGCAAATACTTTTTAAAGCTTAAATATTTTTTCTCTGCCCCTCTGGCTGTGACATCACGCACTCTAAGCTACGCAATACACACCCATGTTAAACTCAGAAAAGGTCTGAAAAAAACATAAAACATAAACGCTGACAGTTAAAAGACTATTACAGATATCAAAAAGCTGAGTCATACGGTAACAGCTGAAGGTTTTGTCAACATTTGAAAGTTTAAATGGTGTCTCTACCTGAAAGCATGGCGAACCCTTTAGCTTTTGAAGTTGGAGAAGTTTAAGCGGCTTTGAAGACTTTCTTCATTGGAATCCATTCATTTTTTTTTTCAGAAAAAGCTTAATAATTTGAATATTTGAAAAAATATCAAAGAATTTGAAATTGCAGAATAATAGCTGAAGGTTTTGTCAACATTTGAAAGTTTAAATGGTGTATTTAGCTGAACGTATGCAGAACCTGTAAGCGTTTGAAGTTGAAGAGGATTTGAAGATTTCCCCCATCCGCTGCCATTCATTTGAATTTTCATAAAAAGCTTAATAATTCAAAAATTTGAAAAGTCAGAAATATGAAATGGTCATTGCCATCGTCTCCTTAATGAGCTGAATATTTTAATATTTGAATGGTTTAAATAGCTTAATATATGAAGGAGGAGAAGAGGTTTGAAAAACGTACGGAAGAAATAGAATAATAATAATAACTAGAAATTGCATTTCCTGCTGAAAATGCGTTGGAATGCTAAAAGCTGAAGCTTAAAGCTGAAATATTTGAAAGGATAGCTGAAAATAGCAGAATATAGTTGAATTTAGCAGAAAATAGCAGAAAATAGCTGAATATAAAAAATATGAAATTATAGAATAATAGCTGAATTCTTTGTCAACATTTGAATGTTTAAAAGGTGTCTGTAGCTGAACGTATGCAGAACCTGTACGCTTTAGAAGTTGAAGAGGATTTTTAAATTTCCTCCATCGGATCCGTTCATTTAAATTTTCATGAAAAGATTAATAATTCAAAAATTGGAAAAGTCAGAAACATGAAAAGGTCATTGCCATTGTGTCCTAAGGAGCTGAACATTTTAATAGCTGAGCGGTTTCTGTAGCTGAATATATGAAGAAGGAGAAGAGATGGAAAATGCTAAAAGCTGAAGCTTAAAGCTTAAATATTTGAAAAGATAGCTGAATATAAAAAATAAGAAATTATAGAATAATAGCTGAAGATTTTGTCAACATTTGAACATTTAAAAAGGTGTCTGTAGCTGAATGAACCCTAGGGCTTCTTCAGGTGTTCTACAGCTCATATGACCTTGATATGTATACCAGCCCCTATTGTCCTTGATCTCTAAAGAATCAGCAACTCCTTGATTTAAAAAAAAAAAAAAAAAAAAAAAAAAGTGCATGAGACCATATAACCACGTGCACGCGCGCGGCCGTTCACGCGCGCGCACGCGAAATAGCACGCGGCCGTTTACGTGCGCACGAGCGGCCGTTCACGCGCACATAGACACACAAGTGATCTTAGTCCAACACAAAGCTCATGCTAGCAATCATTCACTTCCTCCACCAACAGCCTGTGTGTGTGTCCCCACAAGGTCGTTAAAACAAGAATGAGTGTGAAGCTCCACTGATTAGTTAACTTGAAGCACCTGTGTCATGAGTGAGACTGCTTTGAAGATGACCTCCATAGGCTTCAATGCATTATTTGTTTTCATAAAAAGCTTAATATCTCAAGAACTTCAAAGGCAACATGCCAAAATAATTATATTTTCTGAGAGATAAGACTTTTGCGAATGCGTCGATGTTGTTTGTGTAACCTACAGACCTACAATGTGTCTGTAGTTGCAGTTTCCAAATCAGGTACAACCATCAGCGGGGAGACATTTTGGAGGGAGATGTAACATGGCGGTTAATGGAGGAAGGAGAGGACCACCTCTCACTTATAGTCTGATTTAAACACGTCTGAATCTGTTGGATTCAAATCGACCCAATTTTACGAAGCACGACAAGATTTCCTACGTTTTGATGTATAAATTATGCCCAAAAAGTTAGTATTGTGGAGTAGATGGCAAAAAGCAAATACGTTTGTGACCAAATCTGGAAGGCTCTGTGCACTCAAGCTGTGACATCACGCACTCTAAGCAGCGCAATACACACCCATTGTAAACTCTGAAAAGGTTGGGAAAAAACATAAAACAAAAACGCTGACAGTTAAGAGACTATTACAGATATCAAAAAGCTGAGTCATACGGTAACAGTTGAAGGTTTTGTCAACATTTGAAAGTTTAAATGGTGTCTCTACCTGAAAGCATGGCGAACCCTTTAGCTTTTGAAGTTGAAGAAGTTTAAGCGGCTTTGAAGACTTTCTTCATTGGAATCCATTCATTTTTTTTTTCAGAAAAAGCTTAATAATTTGAATATTTGAAAAAATATCAAAAATATGAAATTGCAGAATAATAGCTGAAGGTTTTGTCAACATTTGAAAGTTCAAATGGTGTATTTAGCTGAACGTATGCAGAACCTGTAAGCGTTTGAAGTTGAAGAGGATTTGAAGATTTCCCCCATCCGCTGCCATTCATTTGAATTTTCATAAAAAGCTTAATAATTCAAAAATTTGAAAAGTCAGAAATATGAAAGGTCATAGCCATCGTCTCCTTAATGAGCTGAATATTTTAATATTTGAATGGTTTAAATAGCTTAATATATGAAGGAGGAGAAGAGGTTTGAAAAACGTACGGAAGAAATAGAATAATAACTAGAAATTGCATTTCCTGCTGAAAATGCGTTGGAATGCTAAAAGCTGAAGCTTAAAGCTGAAATATTTGAAAGGATAGCTGAAAATAGCAGAATATAGTTGAATTTAGCAGAAAATAGCAGAAAATAGCTGAATATAAAAAATATGAAATTATAGAATAATAGCTGAATTTTTTGTCAACATTTGAATGTTTAAAAGGTGTCTGTAGCTGAACGTATGCAGAACCTGTACGCTTTAGAAGTTGAAGAGGATTTTTAAATTTCCTCCATCGGATCCGTTCATTTAAATTTTCATGAAAAGATTAATAATTCAAAAATTGGAAAAGTCAGAAACATGAAAAGGTCATTGCCATTGTGTCCTAAGGAGCTGGACATTTTAATAGCTGAGCGGTTTCTGTAGCTGAATATATGAAGAAGGAGAAGAGATGGAAAATGCTAAAAGCTGAAGCTTAAAGCTTAAATATTTGAAAAGATAGCTGAATATAAAAAATAAGAAATTATAGAATAATACCTGAAGATTTTGTCAACATTTGAACATTTAAAAAGTGTCTGTAGCTGAATGAACCCTAGGGCTTCTTCAGGTGTTCTACAGCTCATATGACCTTGATATGTATACCAGCCCCTATTGTCCTTGATCTCTAAAGAATCAGCAACTCCTTGACTTAAAAAAAAAAAAAAAAAAAAAAAAAAAAAGTGCATGAGACCGTATAACCACGTGCACGCGCGCGGCCGTTCACGCGCGCGCACGCGAAATAGCACGCGGCCGTTTACGTGCGCACGAGCGGCCGTTCACGCGCACATAGACACACAAGTGATCTTAGTCCAACACAAAGCTCATGCTAGCAATCATTCACTTCCTCCACCAACAGCCTGTGTGTGTGTCCCCACAAGGTCGTTAAAACAAGAATGAGTGTGAAGCTCCACTGATTAGTTAACTTGAAGCACCTGTGTCATGAGTGAGACTGCTTTGAAGATGACCTCCATAGACTTCAATGCATTATTTGTTTTCAGAAAAAGCTTAATATCTCAAGAACTTCAAAGGCAACATGCCAAAATAATTATATTTTCCGAGAGATAAGACTTTTGCGAACGCGTCGATGTTGTTTGTGTAACCTACAGACCCACAATGTGTCTGTAGTTGCAGTTTCTAAATCAGGTACGACCATCAGCGGGGAGACATTTTGGAGGGAGATGTAACATGGCGGTGAATGGAGGAAGGAGAGGACCACCTCTCACTTATAGTCTGATTTAAACACATCTGAATCTGTTGGATTCAAATCGACCCAATTTTACGAAGCGCGACAAGATTTCCTACGTTTTGATGTATAAATTATGCCCAAAAAGTTAGTATTGTGGAGTAGATGGCAAAAAGCAAATACGTTTGTGACCAAATCTGGAAGGCTCTGTTCCCTCAAGCTGTGACATCACGTGCTCTAAGGTTCGCAATACACACTCATGTTAAACACAGAAATGGTCTGAAAAAAACATAAAACATAAACGCTGACAGTTAAAAGACTATTACAGATATCAAAAAGCTGAGTCATACGGTAACAGCTGAAGGTTTTGTCAACATTTGAAAGTTTAAATGGTGTCTCTACCTGAAAGCATGGCGAACCCTTTAGCTTTTGAAGTTGGAGAAGTTTAAGCGGCTTTGAAGACTTTCTTCATTGGAATCCATTCATTTTTTTTTTCAGAAAAAGCTTAATAATTTGAATATTTGAAAAAATATGAAAAAATTTGAAATTGCAGAATAATAGCCGAAGGTTTTGTCAACATTTGAAAGTTTAAATGGTGTATTTAGCTGAACGTATGCAGAACCTGTAAGCGTTTGAAGTTGAAGAGGATTTGAAGATTTCCCCCATCCGCTGCCATTCATTTGAATTTTCATAAAAAGCTTAATAATTCAAAAATTTGAAAAGTCAGAAATATGAAATGGTCATTGCCATCGTCTCCTTAATGAGCTGAATATTTTAATATTTGAATGGTTTAAATAGCTTAATATATGAAGGAGGAGAAGAGGTTTGAAAAACGTACGGAAGAAATAGAATAATAATAATAATAAGTTGAATAAAGAAGAGGATAACAATAGTTGGACTGCTGAAGCATTCCAACTAACTAGAAATTGCATTTCCTGCTGAAAATGCGTTGGAATGCTAAAAGCTGAAGCTTAAAGCTGAAATATTTGAAAGGATAGCTGAAAATAGCAGAATATAGTTGAATTTAGCAGAAAATAGCAGAAAATAGCTGAATATAAAAAATATGAAATTATAGAATAATAGCTGCATTTTTTGTCAACATTTGAATGTTTAAAAGGTGTCTGTAGCTGAACGTATGCAGAACCTGTACGCTTTAGAAGTTGAAGAGGATTTTTAAATTTCCTCCATCGGATCCGTTCATTTAAATTTTCATGAAAAGATTAATAATTCAAAAATTGGAAAAGTCAGAAACATGAAAAGGTCATTGCCATTGTGTCCTAAGGAGCTGAACATTTTAATAGCTGAGCGGTTTCTGTAGCTGAATATATGAAGAAGGAGAAGAGATGGAAAATGCTAAAAGCTGAAGCTTAAAGCTTAAATATTTGAAAAGATAGCTGAATATAAAAAATAAGAAATTATAGAATAATAGCTGAAGATTTTGTCAACATTTGAACATTTAAAAAGTGTCTGTAGCTGAATGAACCCTAAGGCTTCTTCAGGTGTTCTACAGCTCATATGACCTTGATATGAATACCAGCCCCTATTGTCCTTGATCTCTAAAGAATCAGCAACTTGACTTAAAAAAAAAAAAAAAAAAAAAAAAAGTGCATGAGACCGTATAACCACGTGCACGCGCGCGGCCGTTCACGCGCGCGCACGCGAAATAGCACGCGGCCGTTTACGTGCGCACGAGCGGCCGTTCACGCGCACATAGACACACAAGTGATCTTAGTCCAACACAAAGCTCATGCTAGCAATCATTCACTTCCTCCACCAACAGCCTGTGTGTTTGTGTGTCCCCACAAGGTCGTTAAAACAAGAATGAGTGTGAAGCTCCACTGATTAGTTAACTTGAAGCACCTGTGTCATGAGTGAGACTGCGTTTTTGCTTTGAAGATGACCTCCATAGGCTTCAATGCATTATTTTTTTTCAGAAAAAGCTTAATATCTCAAGAACTTCAAAGGCAACATGCCAACATAATTATATTTTCTGAGAGATAAGACTTTTGCGAACGCGTCAATGTTGTTTGTGTAACCTACAGACCCACAATGTGTCTGTAGTTGCAGTTTCGAAATCAGGTGAGACCGTCAGGGTGAAGACATTTTGGAGGGAGATGTAACATGGCGGTTAATGGAGGAAGGAGGAGGACCACCTCTCACTTATAGTCTGATTTAAACACGCCTGAATCTGTTGGATTCAAATCGACCCAATTTTACGAAGACCGACAAGATTTCCTACGTTTTGATGTATAAATTATGCCCAAAAAGTTAGTATTGTGGAGTAGATGGCAAAAAGCAAATACGTTTGTGACCAAATCTGGAAGGCTCTGTTCACTCAAGCTGTGACATCACGCACTCTAAGCAGCGCAATACACACCCATGTTAAACTTAGAAAAGGTTGGAAAAAAGCATAAAACATAAACGCTGACAGTTAAGAGACTATTACAGATATCAAAAAGCTGAGTCATACGGTAACAGCTGAAGGTTTTGTCAACATTTTAAAGGTGAAATGGTGTCTCTACCTGAAAATATGGCGAACCCTTTAGCTTTTGAAGTTGAAGAAGTTGAAGCGGATTTAAAGACTTTCTTCATAGGATTCCATTCATTTTTATTTTCATAGAAAGCTTAATAATTTGAATATTTGAAAAAATATCAAAAATATGAAATTGCAGAATAATAGCTGAAGGTTTTGTCAACATTTGAAAGTTTAAATGGTGTATTTAGCTGAACGTATGCAGAACCTGTAAGCGTTTGAAGTTGAAGAGGATTTGAAGATTTCCCCCATCCGCGGCCATTCATTTTAATTTTCATAAAAAGCTTAATAATTAGAAAATTTGAAAAGTCAGAAATATGAAAAGTCATAGCCATCGTCTCCTTAATGAGCTGAATATTTTAATATTTGAATGGTTTAAATAGCTTAATATATGAAGGAGGAGATGATATTCAAAATACGTACGGAAGAAATAGAATAAGATGAAGAAGAAGAAGTTGAACTAGAAATTGCATTTCCTGCTGAAAATGCGTTGGAATGCTAAAAGCTGAAGCTTAAAGCTGAAATATTTGAAAGGATAGCTGAAAATAGCAGAATATAGTTGAATTTAGCAGAAAATAGCAGAAAATAGCTGAATATAAAAAATATGAAATTATAGAATAATAGCTGCATTTTTTTGTCAACATTTGAATGTTTAAAAGGTGTCTGTAGCTGAACGTATGCAGAACCTGTACGCTTTAGAAGTTGAAGAGGATTTTTAAATTTCCTCCATCGGATCCGTTCATTTAAATTTTCATGAAAAGATTAATAATTCAAAAATTGGAAAAGTCAGAAACATGAAAAGGTCATTGCCATTGTGTCCTAAGGAGCTGGACATTTTAATAGCTGAGCGGTTTCTGTAGCTGAATATATGAAGAAGGAGAAGAGATGGAAAATGCTAAAAGCTGAAGCTTAAAGCTTAAATATTTGAAAAGATAGCTGAATATGAAAAATAAGAAATTATAGAATAATAGCTGAAGATTTTGTCAACATTTGAACATTTAAAAAGTGTCTGTAGCTGAATGAACCCTAGGGCTTCTTCAGGTGTTCTACAGCTCATATGACCTTGATATGTATACCAGCCCCTATTGTCCTTGATCTCTAAAGAATCAGCAACTCCTTGACTTAAAAAAAAAAAAAAAAAAAAAAAAAAAGTGCATGAGACCGTATAACCACGTGCACGCGCGCGGCCGTTCACGCGCGCGCACGCGAAATAGCACGCGGCCGTTTACGTGCGCACGCGCGGCCGTTTACGCGCACATAGACACACAAGTGATCTTAGTCCAACACAAAGCTCATGCTAGCAATCATTCACTTCCTCCACCAACAGCCTGTGTGTGTGTCCCCACAAGGTCGTTAAAACAAGAATGAGTGTGAAGCTGCACTGATTAGTTAACTTGAAGCACCTGTGTCATGAGCGAGACTGAGTTTTTGCTTTGAAGATGACCTCCCTAGGCTTCAATGCATTATTTTTTTCCAGAAAAAGCTTAATATCTCAAGAACTTCAAAGGCAACATGCCAAAATAATTATATTTTCTGAGAGATAAGACTTTTGCGAACGCGTCAATGTTGTTTGTGTAACCTACAGACCCACAATGTGTCTGTAGTTGCAGTTTCAAAATCATGTGAGACCGTCAGGGGGGATACATTTCTGAGAGAGATTTAACATGGCGGTAAGTGGAGGAAGAAGGAGGACCACCTCTCACTTATAGTCTTTTATAAACACGTCTGAATCTGTTGGATTCAAATCGACCCAATTTTACGAAGCACGACAAGATTTCCTACGTTTTGATGTATAAATTATGCCCAAAAAGTTAGTATTGTGGAGTAGATGGCAAAAAGCAAATACGTTTGTGACCAAATCTGGAAGGCTCTGTTCACTCAAGCTGTGACATCACGCACTCTAAGCAGCGCAATACACACCCATGTTAAACACAGAAATGGTCTGAAAAAAACATAAAACATAAACGCTGACAGTTAAAACACTATTACAGATATCAAAAAGCTGAGTCATACGGTAACAGCTGAAGGTTTTGTCAACATTTGAAAGTTTAAATGGTGTCTCTACCTGAAAGCATGGCGAACCCTTTAGCTTTTGAAGTTGGAGAAGTTTAAGCGGCTTTGAAGACTTTCTTCATTGGAATCCATTCATTTTTTTTTTCAGAAAAAGCTTAATAATTTGAATATTTGAAAAAATATGAAAAAATTTGAAATTGCAGAATAATAGCTGAAGGTTTTGTCAACATTTGAAAGTTTAAATGGTGTATTTAGCTGAACGTATGCAGAACCTGTAAGCGTTTGAAGTTGAAGAGGATTTGAAGATTTCCCCCATCCGCTGCCATTCATTTGAATTTTCATAAAAAGCTTAATAATTCAAAAATTTGAAAAGTCAGAAATATGAAATGGTCATTGCCATCGTCTCCTTAATGAGCTGAATATTTTAATATTTGAATGGTTTAAATAGCTTAATATATGAAGGAGGAGAAGAGGTTTGAAAAACGTACGGAAGAAATAGAATAATAATAATAACTAGAAAATTTCGCAAGAAATTTTGAAAGTGTGGCTACTACTGCCGTAAGACGTCGCAATATATATACATTACCGGTAGTGAGATGTGTTATTGTGTGTGTGTGTCTGCGTGTGTGTATGTGTAATAATAACAAAGTAAAAAAAAGTTTATAAAAAAAAGTCCTATTGTCCTTGATCTCTAAAGAATCAGCAACTCCTTGACTTAAAAAAAAAAAAAAAAAAAAAAAAAAAAAAAGTGCACGTGACCGTATTACCGCGTGCGCGCGCACGGTCGTTCACGCGCGCGCACGCGAAATTGCATGCGGCCGTTTACGTGCGCACGCGCGGCCGTTCACACGCACATAGACACACAGAAGCTAACTTCTTGCTAGGACACACACACACACGCGCGCACTTAGACACACACACAGTCAGGATGTCAGCTGACCAACTGACAGTTCCTCCTGCGTCTGTGGGCGCGTGTCTTGTTGCCATGGTAGCAGTCTTGATTAGCTAACTTTAAACACCTGTGTCTCTGTCACAGGAGCAGAGGAGAGGAGACTTGACTGCTGATTGAATGACAAAACAACCTTTCAAACTATTGTATTTGACAGACAACCGTGAATCCCATCGCGAAAATAACGTCATCATGATAAGCACAAGACTTCTGAGAACGTTTCCGTCTACTTAAATATTTGTAAGGATTTAGAAATGAGATCGTAAATCCAGTTTATAAAGTGCTCACGTTTGTGTCATGAGAGAAAATTGTGGTTCGAATTAACATGGCGGTTGATGGAGCAGTTGGCCGGACTTCATGTCGCTTTCAGGCTTGCTGACAAAAAAGTATAAGTTTGTTGGATTCCACGACGCATGTGTACCACAAGCACAATATTTCCTACGTTTTGATGTATAAATTATGCCTCAAAAGTAAATATTGTGGAGTGAATGGCAAAATACAAATACAAATACAGGAGTTAGTAAAAAAATCATCCTCACTCTAGCGATGACATCACCACTCTAACCTGCCCCATACACACCCATTGTAAACTCTGAAATGGTCCCAGAATTTTCCTAAACTTGAACAATAATTACATGAAAACTGTGCTAGCTATCAAAAAATACCCAATTGGGCAAATATACTGCAGACTTTTGTCAACGTTTTAAACTTTAAATCATTTCTCTACGTTAAATTATGGCGAGTCACTGTGGGCACAAAGATCAGTGTTTTTTTTGCCGAAACTCCATTCAAGTGAATGGGACAATTTCTCGCCGTTTTTCGCGTTTTTCGGGAAAACGGCCGGTCGAATCAAAAAAATGAGTCATTCCAGGCGATTCCCGATCAGGCCGCACGTTTTGATGTATGTTTGACGCATGTGCTGGCAACGCTGCGGGAGGAGATACGGTCCAAAGTTTTGCGGAATAAGAAGAATAATAATAATAAGCCCGCAGGAGAACAAGAAGTGGGCTTTGCCCAGGGGTCTATGACCCCTGGAGCTGAAGCCACACTTAACTAGAAATTGCATTTCCTGCTGAAAATGCGTTGGAATGCTAAAAGCTGAAGCTTAAAGCTGAAATATTTGAAAGGATAGCTGAAAATAGCAGAATATAGTTGAATTTAGCAGAAAATAGCTGAATATAAAAAATATGAAATTATAGAATAATAGCTGAATTTTTTGTCAACATTTGAATGTTTAAAAGGTGTCTGTAGCTGAACGTATGCAGAACCTGTACGCTTTAGAAGTTGAAGAGGATTTTTAAATTTCCTCCATCGGATCCGTTCATTTAAATTTTCATGAAAAGATTAATAATTCAAAAATTGGAAAAGTCAGAAACATGAAAAGGTCATTGCCATTGTGTCCTAAGGAGCTGAACATTTTAATAGCTGAGCGGTTTCTGTAGCTGAATATATGAAGAAGGAGAAGAGATGGAAAATGCTAAAAGCTGAAGCTTAAAGCTTAAATATTTGAAAAGATAGCTGAATATAAAAAATATGAAATTATAGAATAATAGCTGAAGGTTTTGTCAACATGTGAACGTTTAAAAGGTGTCTGTAGCTGAATGAACCCTAGAGCTTCTTCAGGTGTTCTACAGCTCATATGACCTTGATATGTATACCAGCCCCTATTGTCCTTGATCTCTAAAGAATCAGCAACTCCTTGATTTTAAAAAAAAAAAAAAAAAAAAAAAAAAGTGCATGAGACCGTATAACCACGTGCACGCGCGCGGCCGTTCACGCGCGCGCACGCGAAATAGCACGCGGCCGTTTACGTGCGCACGAGCGGCCGTTCACGCGCACATAGACACACAAGTGATCTTAGTCCAACACAAAGCTCATGCTAGCAATCATTCACTTCCTCCACCAACAGCCTGTGTGTGTCCCCACAAGGTCGTTAAAACAAGAATGAGTGTGAAGCTCCACTGATTAGTTAACTTGAAGCACCTGTGTCATGAGTGAGACTGCTTTGAAGATGACCTCCATAGACTTCAATGCATTATTTGTTTTCAGAAAAAGCTTAATATCTCAAGAACTTCAAAGGCAACATGCCAAAATAATTATATTTTCTGAGAGATAAGACTTTTGCGAACGCGTCAATGTTGTTTGTGTAACCTACAGACCCACAATGTGTCTGTAGTTGCAGTTTCGAAATCAGGTACGACCATCAGCGGGGAGACATTTTGGAGGGAGATGTAACATGGCGGTCAATGGAGGAAGGAGAGGACCACCTCTCACTCATAGTCTGATTTAAACACGTCTGAATCTGTTGGATTCAAATCGACCCAATTTTACGAAGCACGACAAGATTTCCTACGTTTTGATGTATAAATTATGCCCAAAAAGTTAGTATTGTGGAGTAGATGGCAAAAAGCAAATACGTTTGTGACCAAATCTGGAAGGCTCTGTTCACTCAAGCTGTGACATCACGTGCTCTAAGGTTCGCAATACACACCCATGTTAAACACAGAAATGGTCTGAAAAAAACATAAAACATAAACGCTGACAGTTAAAAGACTATTACAGATATCAAAAAGCTGAGTCATACGGTAACAGCTGAAGGTTTTGTCAACATTTGAAAGTTTAAATGGTGTCTCTACCTGAAAGCATGGCGAACCCTTTAGCTTTTGAAGTTGGAGAAGTTTAAGCGGCTTTGAAGACTTTCTTCATTGGAATCCATTCATTTTTTTTTTCAGAAAAAGCTTAATAATTTGAATATTTGAAAAAATATGAAAAAATTTGAAATTGCAGAATAATAGCTGAAGGTTTTGTCAACATTTGAAAGTTTAAATGGTGTATTTAGCTGAACGTATGCAGAACCTGTAAGCGTTTGAAGTTGAAGAGGATTTGAAGATTTCCCCCATCCGCTGCCATTCATTTGAATTTTCATAAAAAGCTTAATAATTCAAAAATTTGAAAAGTCAGAAATATGAAATGGTCATTGCCATCGTCTCCTTAATGAGCTGAATATTTTAATATTTGAATGGTTTAAATAGCTTAATATATGAAGGAGGAGAAGAGGTTTGAAAAACGTACGGAAGAAATAGAATAATAATAATAATAATAAGTTGAACTAGAAATTGCATTTCCTGCTGAAAATGCGTTGGAATGCTAAAAGCTGAAGCTTAAAGCTGAAATATTTGAAAGGATAGCTGAAAATAGCAGAATATAGTTGAATTTAGCAGAAAATAGCAGAAAATAGCTGAATATAAAAAATATGAAATTATAGAATAATAGCTGAATTTTTTGTCAACATTTGAATGTTTAAAAGGTGTCTGTAGCTGAACGTATGCAGAACCTAAAAAGCTTAATAATTCAAAAATTGGAAAAGTCAGAAACATGAAAAGGTCATTGCCATTGTGTCCTAAGGAGCTGAACATTTTAATAGCTGAGCGGTTTCTGTAGCTGAATATATGAAGAAGGAGAAGAGATGGAAAATGCTAAAAGCTGAAGCTTAAATATTTGAAAAGATAGCTGAATATAAAAAATAAGAAATTATAGAATAATAGCTGAAGATTTTGTCAACATTTGAACATTTAAAAAGGTGTCTGTAGCTGAATGAACCCTAGGGCTTCTTCAGGTGTTCTACAGCTCATATGACCTTGATATGAATACCAGCCCCTATTGTCCTTGATCTCTAAAGAATCAGCAACTCCTTGATTTAAAAAAAAAAAAAAAAAAAGTGCATGAGACCGTATAACCACGTGCACGCGCGCGGCCGTTCACGCGCGCGCACGCGAAATAGCACGCGGCCGTTTACGTGCGCACGAGCGGCCGTTCACGCGCACATAGACACACAAGTGATCTTAGTCCAACACAAAGCTCATGCTAGCAATCATTCACTTCCTCCACCAACAGCCTGTGTGTGTCCCCACAAGGTCGTTAAAACAAGAATGAGTGTGAAGCTGCACTGATTAGTTAACTTGAAGCACCTGTGTCATGAGTGAGACTGCTTTGAAGATGACCTCCATAGGCTTCAATGCATTATTTGTTTTCAGAAAAAGCTTAATATCTCAAGAACTTCAAAGGCAACATGCCAAAATAATTATATTTTCTGAGAGATAAGACTTTTGTGAACGCGTCAATGTTGTTTGTGTAACCTACAGACCCACAATGTGTCTGTAGTTGCAGTTTCTAAATCAGGTACGACCATCAGCGGGGAGACATTTTGGAGGGAGATGTAACATGGCGGTGAATTGAGGAAGGAGAGGACCACCTCTCACTTATAGTCTGATTTAAACACGTCTGAATCTGTTGGATTCAAATCGACCCAATTTTACGAAGCACGACAAGATTTCCTACGTTTTGATGTATAAATTATGCCCAAAAAGTTAGTATTGTGGAGTAGATGGCAAAAAGCAAATACGTTTGTGACCAAATCTGGAAGGCTCTGTTCACTCAAGCTGTGACATCACGTGCTCTAAGGTTCGCAATACACACCCATGTTAAACACAGAAATGGTCTGAAAAAAACATAAAACATAAACGCTGACAGTTAAAAGACTATTACAGATATCAAAAAGCTGAGTCATACGGTAACAGCTGAAGGTTTTGTCAACATTTGAAAGTTTAAATGGTGTCTCTACCTGAAAGCATGGCGAACCCTTTAGCTTTTGAAGTTGGAGAAGTTTAAGCGGCTTTGAAGACTTTCTTCATTGGAATCCATTCATTTTTTTTTTCAGAAAAAGCTTAATAATTTGAATATTTGAAAAAATATGAAAAAATTTGAAATTGCAGAATAATAGCTGAAGGTTTTGTCAACATTTGAAAGTTTAAATGGTGTATTTAGCTGAACGTATGCAGAACCTGTAAGCGTTTGAAGTTGAAGAGGATTTGAAGATTTCCCCCATCCGCTGCCATTCATTTGAATTTTCATAAAAAGCTTAATAATTCAAAAATTTGAAAAGTCAGAAATATGAAATGGTCATTGCCATCGTCTCCTTAATGAGCTGAATATTTTAATATTTGAATGGTTTAAATAGCTTAATATATGAAGGAGGAGAAGAGGTTTGAAAAACGTACGGAAGAAATAGAATAATAATAATAATAATAAGTTGAATAAAGAAGAGGATAACAATAGTTGGACTGCTGAAGCATTCCAACTAATAAAGAAGAGGATAACAATAGTTGGACTGCTGAAGCATTCCAACTAATAATAATAATAATAATAAGTTGAATAAAGAAGAGGATAACAATAGTTGGACTGCTGAAGCATTCCAACTAATAAAGAAGAGGATAACAATAGTTGGACTGCTGAAGCATTCCAACTAATAAAGAAGAGGATAACAATAGTTGGACTGCTGAAGCATTCCAACTAATAATAAGTTGAATAAAGAAGAGGATAACAATAGTTGGACTGCTGAAGCATTCCAACTAATAAAGAAGAGGATAACAATAGTTGGACTGCTGAAGCATTCCAACTAATAAGTTGAATAAAGATTCGAAGAACAATACTTGGAATGCTTCATTGCTGAAGCATTCCAACTAATAACTAGAAATTGCATTTCCTGCTGAAAATGCGTTGGAATGCTAAAAGCTGAAGCTTAAAGCTGAAATATTTGAAAGGATAGCTGAAAATAGCAGAATATAGTTGAATTTAGCAGAAAATAGCAGAAAATAGCTGAATATAAAAAATATGAAATTATAGAATAATAGCTGAATTTTTTGTCAACATTTGAATGTTTAAAAGGTGTCTGTAGCTGAACGTATGCAGAACCTGTACGCTTTAGAAGTTGAAGAGGATTTTTAAATTTCCTCCATCGGATCCGTTCATTTAAATTTTCATGAAAAGATTAATAATTAAAAAATTGGAAAAGTCAGAAACATGAAAAGGTCATTGCCATTGTGTCCTAAGGAGCTGAACATTTTAATAGCTGAGCGGTTTCTGTAGCTGAATATATGAAGAAGGAGAAGAGATGGAAAATGCTAAAAGCTGAAGCTTAAAGCTTAAATATTTGAAAAGATAGCTGAATATAAAAAATAAGAAATTATAGAATAATAGCTGAAGATTTTGTCAACATTTGAACATTTAAAACGTGTCTGTAGCTGAATGAACCCTAGGGCTCCTTCAGGTGTTCTACAGCTCATATGACCTTGATATGTATACCAGCCCCTATTGTCCTTGATCTCTAAAGAATCAGCAACTCCTTGACTTAAAAAAAAAAGTGCATGAGACCGTATTACCACGTGCACGCGCGCGGCCGTTCACGCGCGCGCACGCGAAATAGCACGCGGCCGTTTACGTGCGCACGAGCGGCCGTTCACGCGCACATAGACACACAAGTGATCTTAGTCCAACACAAAGCTCATGCTAGCAATCATTCACTTCCTCCACCAACAGCCTGTGTGTGTGTCCCCACAAGGTCGTTAAAACAAGAATGAGTGTGAAGCTGCTGATTAGTTAACTTGAAGCACCTGTGTCATGAGTGAGACTGCGTTTTTGCTTTGAAGATGACCTCCATAGACTTCAATGCATTATTTTTTTTCAGAAAAAGCTTAATATCTCAAGAACTTCAAAGGCAACATGCCAAAATAATTATATTTTCTGAGAGATAAGACTTTTGCGAACGCGTCGATGTTGTTTGTGTAACCTACAGACCCACAATGTGTCTCTAGTTGCAGTTTCCAAATCAGGTACAACCATCAGCGGGGAGACATTTTGGAGGGAGATGTAACATGGCGGTGAATGGAGGAAGAAGGAGGACCACCTCTCACTTATAGTCTGATTTAAACACGTCTGAATCTGTTGGATTCAAATCGACCCAATTTTACGAAGACCGACAAGATTTCCTACGTTTTGATGTATAAATTATGCCCAAAAAGTTAGTATTGTGGAGTAGATGGCAAAAAGCAAATACTTTAATGACGAAATCTGGAAGGCTCTGTTCACTCAAGCTGTGACATCACGCACTCTAAGCAGCGCAATACACACCCATGTTAAACTTAGAAAAGGTTGGAAAAAAGCATAAAACATAAACGCTGACAGTTAAAAGACTATTACAGATATCAAAAAGCTGAGTCATACGGTAACAGCTGAAGGTTTTGTCAACATTTTAAAGGTGAAATGGTGTCTCTACCTGAAAGCATGGCGAACCCTTTAGCTTTTGAAGTTGAAGAAGTTTAAGCGGATTTGAAGACTTCCTTCATAGGATTCCATTCATTATTTTTTTCAGAAAAAGCTTAATAATTTGAATATTTGAAAAAATATAAAAAATATGAAATTGCAGAATAATAGCTGAAGGTTTTGTCAACATTTGAAAGTTTAAATGGTGTATTTAGCTGAACGTATGCAGAACCTGTAAGCGTTTGAAGTTGAAGAGGATTAGAAGACTTTTCCCATCCACTCCCATTCATTTGAATTTTCATAAAAAGATTAATAATTCAAAAATTTGAAAAGTCAGAAATATGAAAAGTCATAGCCATCGTCTCCTTAATGAGCTGAATATTTTAATATTTGAATGGTTTCTATAGCTTAATATATGAAGGAGGAGATGATATTCAAAATACGTACGGAAGAAATAGAAGAAGAAGAAGAAGATGAAGAAGTTGAATAAAGAAGAGGATAACAATAGTTGGACTGCTGAAGCATTCCAACTAACTAGAAATTGCATTTCCTGCTGAAAATGCGTTGGAATGCTAAAAGCTGAAGCTTAAAGCTGAAATATTTGAAAGGATAGCTGAAAATAGCAGAATATAGTTGAATTTAGCAGAAAATAGCAGAAAATAGCTGAATATAAAAAATATGAAATTATATAATAATAGCTGAATTTTTTGTCAACATTTGAATGTTTAAAAGGTGTCTGTAGCTGAACGTATGCAGAACCTGTACGCTTTAGAAGTTGAAGAGGATTTTTAAATTTCCTCCATCGGATCCGTTCATTTAAATTTTCATGAAAAGATTAATAATTCAAAAATTGGAAAAGTCAGAAACATGAAAAGGTCATTGCCATTGTGTCCTAAGGAGCTGAACATTTTAATAGCTGAGCGGTTTCTGTAGCTGAATATATGAAGAAGGAGAAGAGATGGAAAATGCTAAAAGCTGAAGCTTAAAGCTTAAATATTTGAAAAGATAGCTGAATATAAAAAATAAGAAATTATAGAATAATAGCTGAAGATTTTGTCAACATTTGAACATTTAAAAGGTGTCTGTAGCTGAATGAACCCTAGGGCTTCTTCAGGTGTTCTACAGCTCATATGACCTTGATATGTATACCAGCCCCTATTGTCCTTGATGTCTAAAGAATCAGCAACTCCTTGACTTAAAAAAAAAAAAAAAAAAGTGCATGAGACCGTATTACCACGTGCACGCGCGCGGCCGTGCACGCGCGCGCACGCGAAATAGCACGCGGCCGTTTACGTGCGCACGCGCGGCCGTTCACGCGCACATAGACACACAAGTGATCTTAGTCTAACACAAAGCTCATGCTAGCAATCATTCACTTCCTCCACCAACAGCCTGTGTGTGTGTCCCCACAAGGTCGTTAAAACAAGAATGAGTGTGAAGCTGCTGATTAGTTAACTTGAAGCACCTGTGTCATGAGTGAGACTGCTTTGAAGATGACCTCCATAGGCTTCAATGCATTATTTGTTTCCATAAAAAGCTTAATATCTCAAGAACTTCAAAGGCAACATGCCAAAATAATTATATTTTCTGAGAGATAAGACTTTTGCGAACGCGTCAATGTTGTTTGTGTAACCTACAGACCCACAATGTGTCTGTAGTTGCAGTTTCGAAATCAGGTACGACCATCAGCGGGGAGACATTTTGGAGGGAGATGTAACATGGCGGTGAATGGAGGAAGGAGAGGACCACCTCTCACTTATAGTCTGATTTAAACACGTCTGAATCTGTTGGATTCAAATCGACCCAATTTTACGAAGCACGACAAGATTTCCTACGTTTTGATGTATAAATTATGCCCAAAAAGTTAGTATTGTGGAGTAGATGGCAAAAAGCAAATACGTTTGTGACCAAATCTGGAAGGCTCTGTTCACTCAAGCTGTGACATCACGCACTCTAAGCAGCGCAATACACACCCATGTTAAACTTAGAAAAGGTTGGAAAAAAGCATAAAACATAAACGCTGACAGTTAAAAGACTATTACAGATATCAAAAAGCTGAGTCATACGGTAACAGCTGAAGGTTTTGTCAACATTTGAAAGTTTAAATGGTGTCTCTACCTGAAAGCATGGCGAACCCTTTAGCTTTTGAAGTTGGAGAAGTTCAAGCGGCTTTGAAGACTTTCTTCATTGGAATCCATTCATTTTTTTTTTCAGAAAAAGCTTAATAATTTGAATATTTGAAAAAATATGAAAAAATTTGAAATTGCAGAATAATAGCTGAAGGTTTTGTCAACATTTGAAAGTTTAAATGGTGTATTTAGCTGAACGTATGCAGAACCTGTAAGCGTTTGAAGTTGAAGAGGATTTGAAGATTTCCCCCATCCGCTGCCATTCATTTGAATTTTCATAAAAAGCTTAATAATTCAAAAATTTGAAAAGTCAGAAATATGAAATGGTCATTGCCATCGTATCCTTAATGAGCTGAATATTTTAATATTTGAATGGTTTAAATAGCTTAATATATGAAGGAGGAGAAGAGGTTTGAAAAACGTACGGAAGAAATAGAATAATAATAACTAGAAATTGCATTTCCTGCTGAAAATGCGTTGGAATGCTAAAAGCTGAAGCTTAAAGCTGAAATATTTGAAAGGATAGCTGAAAATAGCAGAATATAGTTGAATTTAGCAGAAAATAGCAGAAAATAGCTGAATATAAAAAATATGAAATTATAGAATAATAGCTGAATTTTTTGTCAACATTTGAATGTTTAAAAGGTGTCTGTAGCTGAACGTATGCAGAACCTGTACGCTTTAGAAGTTGAAGAGGATTTTTAAATTTCCTCCATCGGATCCGTTCATTTAAATTTTCATGAAAAGATTAATAATTCAAAAATTGGAAAAGTCAGAAACATGAAAAGGTCATTGCCATTGTGTCCTAAGGAGCTGAACATTTTAATAGCTGAGCGGTTTCTGTAGCTGAATATATGAAGAAGGAGAAGAGACGGAAAATGCTAAAAGCTGAAGCTTAAATATTTGAAAAGATAGCTGAATATAAAAAATAAGAAATTATAGAATAATAGCTGAAGATTTTGTCAACATTTGAACATTTAAAAAGTGTCTGTAGCTGAATGAACCCTAGGGCTTCTTCAGGTGTTCTACAGCTCATATGACCTTGATATGAATACCAGCCCCTATTGTCCTTGATCTCTAAAGAATCAGCAACTCCTTGACTTAAAAAAAAAAAAAAAAAAAAAAAGTGCACGAGACCGTATTACCACGTGCACGCGCACGGCCGTTCACGCGCGCGCGCGTGAAATAGCACGCGGCAGTTTACGTGCGCACGCGCGGCCGTTTACGCGCACATAGACACACAAGTGATCTTAGTCCAACACAAAGCTCATGCTAGCAATCATTCACTTCCTCCACCAACAGCCTGTGTGTGTGTCCCCACAAGGTCGTTAAAACAAGAATGAGTGTGAAGCTGCACTGATTAGTTAACTTGAAGCACCTGTGTCATGAGCGAGACTGAGTTTTTGCTTTGAAGATGACCTCCATAGGCTTCAATGCATTATTTTTTTCCAGAAAAAGCTTAATATCTCATGAACTTCAAAGGCAACATGCCAAAATAATTATATTTTCTGAGAGATAAGACTTTTGCGAACGCGTCAATGTTGTTTGTGTAACCTACAGACCCACAATGTGTCTGTAGTTACAGTTTCGAAATCAGGTGAGACCATCAGCGGGGAGACATTTTGGAGGGAGATGTAACATGGCGGCGAATGGAGGAAGGAGAGGACCACCTCTCACTTATAGTCTGATTTAAACACGTCTGAATCTGTTGGATTCAAATCGACCCAATTTTACGAAGCACAACAAGATTTCCTACGTTTTGATGTATAAATTATGCCCAAAAAGTTAGTATTGTGGAGTAGATTGCAAAAAGCAAATACTTTTTAAAGCTTAAATATTTTTCTCTGTCCCCTCTGGTTGTGACATCACTCACTCTAAGCAGCGCAATACACACCCATGTTAAACTCAGAAAAGGTCTGAAAAAACATAAAACAAAAACGCCGACAGTTAAAAGACTATTACAGATATCAAAAAGCTGAGTCATACGGTAACAGCTGAAGGTTTTGTCAACATTTTAAAGGTGAAATGGTGTCTCTACCTGAAAGTATGGCGAACCCTTTAGCTTTTGAAGTTGAAGAAGTTTTAGCGGATTTGAAGACTTCCTTCATAGGATTCCATTCATTATTTTTTTCATAAAAAGCTTAATAATTTGAATATTTGAAAAAATATAAAGAATATGAAATTATAGAATAATAGCTGAAGGTTTTGTCAACATTTGAAAGTTTAAATGGTGTATTTAGCTGAACATATGCAGAACCTGTACGCGTTTGAAGTTGAAGAGGATTTGAAGACTTTTCCCATCCGCTCCCATTCATTTTAATTTTCATAAAAAGCTTAATAATTCAAAAATTTGAAAAGTCAGAAATATGAAAAGGTCATTGCCATCGTCTCCTTAATGAGCTGAATATTTTAATATTTGAATGGTTTCTATAGCTTAATATATGAAGGAGGAGATGATATTCAAAATACGTACGGAAGAAATAGAATAATAATAATAATAATAAGATGAAGAAGAATAAGTTGAATAAAGAAGAGGATAACAATAGTTGGACTGCTGAAGCATTCCAACTAATAATAACTAGAAATTGCATTTCCTGCTGAAAATGCGTTGGAATGCTAAAAGCTGAAGCTTAAAGCTGAAATATTTGAAAGGATAGCTGAAAATAGCAGAATATAGTTGAATTTAGCAGAAAATAGCAGAAAATAGCTGAATATAAAAAATATGAAATTATAGAATAATAGCTGAATTTTTTGTCAACATTTGAATGTTTAAAAGGTGTCTGTAGCTGAACGTATGCAGAACCTGTACGCTTTAGAAGTTGAAGAGGATTTTTAAATTTCCTCCATCGGATCCGTTCATTTAAATTTTCATGAAAAGATTAATAATTCAAAAATTGGAAAAGTCAGAAACATGAAAAGGTCATTGCCATTGTGTCCTAAGGAGCTGAACATTTTAATAGCTGAGCGGTTTCTGTAGCTGAATATATGAAGAAGGAGAAGAGATGGAAAATGCTAAAAGCTGAAGCTTAAAGCTTAAATATTTGAAAAGATAGCTGAATATAAAAAATAAGAAATTATAGAATAATAGCTGAAGATTTTGTCAACATTTGAACATTTTAAAAAGTGTCTGTAGCTGAATGAACCCTAGGGCTTCTTCAGGTGTTCTACAGCTCATATGACCTTGATATGAATACCAGCCCCTATTGTCCTTGATCTCTAAAGAATCAGCAACTCCTTGACTTAAAAAAAAAAAAAAAAAAAAAAAAAAAAAAGTGCATGAGACTGTATTACCACGTGCACGCGCGCGGCCGTTCACGCACGCGCACGCGAAATAGCACGCGGCCGTTTACGTGCGCACGAGCGGCCGTTCACGCGCACATAGACACACAAGTGATCTTAGTCCAACACAAAGCTCATGCTAGCAATCATTCACTTCCTCCACCAACAGCCTGTGTGTGTCCCCACAAGGTCGTTAAAACAAGAATGAGTGTGAAGCTGCTGATTAGTTAACTTGAAGCACCTGTGTCATGAGTGAGACTGCTTTGAAGATGACCTCCATAGGCTTCAATGCATTATTTGTTTTCAGAAAAAGCTTAATATCTCAAGAACTTCAAAGGCAACATGCCAAAATAATTATATTTTCTGAGAGATAAGACTTTTGCGAACGCGTCAATGTTGTTTGTGTAACCTAAAAACCCACAATGTGTCTCTAGTTGCAGTTTCCAAATCAGGTGAGACCGTCAGGGGCGAGCCATTTTTTAGAGAGATATAACATGGGAGGGAATGGAGGAAGGAGGGTGACTCCCTCTCACTTATAGTCTGATTTAAACACGTCTGAATCTGTTGGATTCAAATCGACCCAATTTTACGAAGCACGACAAGATTTCCTACGTTTTGATGTATAAATTATGCCCAAAAAGTTAGTATTGTGGAGTAGATGGCAAAAAGCAAATACTTTTTAAAGCTTAAATATTTTTTCTCTGCCCCTCTGGCTGTGACATCACGCACTCTAAGCTACGCAATACACACCCATGTTAAACTCAGAAAAGGTCTGAAAAAAACATAAAACATAAACGCTGACAGTTAAAAGACTATTACAGATATCAAAAAGCTGAGTCATACGGTAACAGCTGAAGGTTTTGTCAACATTTGAAAGTTTAAATGGTGTCTCTACCTGAAAGCATGGCGAACCCTTTAGCTTTTGAAGTTGGAGAAGTTTAAGCGGCTTTGAAGACTTTCTTCATTGGAATCCATTCATTTTTTTTTTCAGAAAAAGCTTAATAATTTGAATATTTGAAAAAATATGAAAAAATTTGAAATTGCAGAATAATAGCTGAAGGTTTTGTCAACATTTGAAAGTTTAAATGGTGTATTTAGCTGAACGTATGCAGAACCTGTAAGCGTTTGAAGTTGAAGAGGATTTGAAGATTTCCCCCATCCGCTGCCATTCATTTGAATTTTCATAAAAAGCTTAATAATTCAAAAATTTGAAAAGTCAGAAATATGAAAGGTCATAGCCATCGTCTCCGTAATGAGCTGAATATTTTAATATTTGAATGGTTTAAATAGCTTAATATATGAAGGAGGAGAAGAGGTTTGAAAAACGTACGGAAGAAATAGAATAATAAGTTGAACTAGAAATTGCATTTCCTGCTGAAAATGCGTTGGAATGCTAAAAGCTGAAGCTTAAAGCTGAAATATTTGAAAGGATAGCTGAAAATAGCGGAATATAGTTGAATTTAGCAGAAAATAGCAGAAAATAGCTGAATATAAAAAATATGAAATTATAGAATAATAGCTGAATTTTTTGTCAACATTTGAATGTTTAAAAGGTGTCTGTAGCTGAACGTATGCAGAACCTGTACGCTTTAGAAGTTGAAGAGGATTTTTAAATTTCCTCCATCGGATCCGTTCATTTAAATTTTCATGAAAAGATTAATAATTCAAAAATTGGAAAAGTCAGAAACATGAAAAGGTCATTGCCATTGTGTCCTAAGGAGCTGAACATTTTAATAGCTGAGCGGTTTCTGTAGCTGAATATATGAAGAAGGAGAAGAGATGGAAAATGCTAAAAGCTGAAGCTTAAAGCTTAAATATTTGAAAAGATAGCTGAATATAAAAAATAAGAAATTATAGAATAATAGCTGAAGATTTTGTCAACATTTGAACATTTAAAACGTGTCTGTAGCTGAATGAACCCTAGGGCTCCTTCAGGTGTTCTACAGCTCATATGACCTTGATATGTATACCAGCCCCTATTGTCCTTGATCTCTAAAGAATCAGCAACTCCTTGACTTAAAAAAAAAAAAAAAAAAAAAAAAAAAGTGCATGAGACCGTATTACCACGTGCACGCGCGCGGCCGTTCACGCGCGCGCACGCGAAATAGCACGCGGCCGTTTACGTGCGCACGAGCGGCCGTTCACGCGCACATAGACACACAAGTGATCTTAGTCCAACACAAAGCTCATGCTAGCAATCATTCACTTCCTCCACCAACAGCCTGTGTGTGTGTCCCCACAAGGTCGTTAAAACAAGAATGAGTGTGAAGCTCCACTGATTAGTTAACTTGAAGCACCTGTGTCATGAGTGAGACTGCGTTTTTGCTTTGAAGATGACCTCCATAGGCTTCAATGCATTATTTGTTTTCATAAAAAGCTTAATATCTCAAGAACTTCAAAGGCAACATGCCAAAATAATTATATTTTCTGAGAGATAAGACTTTTGCGAACGCGTCGATGTTGTTTGTGTAACCTACAGACCCACAATGTGTCTGTAGTTGCAGTTGCTAAATCAGGTACGACCATCAGCGGGGAGATATTTTGGAGGGAGATGTAACATGGCGGCGAATGGAGGAAGAAGGAGGACCACCTCTCACTTATAGTCTGATTTAAACACGTCTGAATCTGTTGGATTCAAATCGACCCAATTTTACGAAGCACGACAAGATTTCCTACGTTTTGATGTATAAATTATGCCCAAAAAGTTAGTATTGTGGAGTAGATGGCAAAAAGCAAATACTTTTTAAAGCTTAAATATTTTTCTCTGTCCCCTCTGGCTGTGACATCACTCACTCTAAGCAGCGCAATACACACCCATGTTAAACTCAGAAAAGGTCTGAAAAAACATAAAACATAAACGCCGACAGTTAAAAGAGTATTACAGATATCAAAAAGCTGAGTCATACGGTAACAGCTGAAGGTTTTGTCAACATTTTAAAGGTGAAATGGTGTCTCTACCTGAAAGTATGGCGAACCCTTTAACTTTTGAAGTTGAAGAAGTTGAAGCGGATTTAAAGACTTTCTTCATAGGATTCCATTCATTATTTTTTTCAGAAAAAGCTTAATAATTTGAATATTTGAAAAAATATTAAAAATATTAAATTGCAGAATAATAGCTGAAGGTTTTGTCAACATTTGAAAGTTTAAATGGTGTATTTAGCTGAACGTATGCAGAACCTGTAAGCGTTTGAAGTTGAAGAGGATTTGAAGACTTTTCCCATCCGCTCCCATTCATTTGAATTTTCATAAAAAGCTTAATAATTCAAAAATTTGAAAAGTCAGAAATATGAAAAGGTCATTGCCATCGTCTCCTTAATGAGCTGAATATTTTAATATTTGAATGGTTTATATAGCTTAATATATGAAGGAGGAGATGATATTCAAAATACGTACGGAAGAAATAGAGGAATAAAAAGAATAACTAGAAATTGCATTTCCTGCTGAAAATGCGTTGGAATGCTAAAAGCTGAAGCTTAAAGCTGAAATATTTGAAAGGATAGCTGAAAATAGCAGAATATAGTTGAATTTAGCAGAAAATAGCAGAAAATAGCTGAATATAAAAAATATGAAATTATAGAATAATAGCTGAATTTTTTGTCAACATTTGAATGTTTAAAAGGTGTCTGTAGCTGAACGTATGCAGAACCTGTACGCTTTAGAAGTTGAAGAGGATTTTTAAATTTCCTCCATCGGATCCGTTCATTTAAATTTTCATGAAAAGATTAATAATTCAAAAATTGGAAAAGTCAGAAACATGAAAAGGTCATTGCCATTGTGTCCTAAGGAGCTGAACATTTTAATAGCTGAGCGGTTTCTGTAGCTGAATATATGAAGAAGGAGAAGAGATGGAAAATGCTAAAAGCTGAAGCTTAAAGCTTAAATATTTGAAAAGATAGCTGAATATAAAAAATAAGAAATTATAGAATAATAGCTGAAGATTTTGTCAACATTTGAACATTTAAAAAGTGTCTGTAGCTGAATGAACCCTAGGGCTTCTTCAGGTGTTCTACAGCTCATATGACCTTGATATGAATACCAGCCCCTATTGTCCTTGATCTCTAAAGAATCAGCAACTCCTTGACTTAAAAAAAAAAAAAAAAAAAAAAAAAAAAAGTGCATGAGACTGTATTACCACGTGCACGCGCGCGGCCGTTCACGCACGCGCACGCGAAATAGCACGCGGCCGTTTACGTGCGCACGAGCGGCCGTTCACGCGCACATAGACACACAAGTGATCTTAGTCCAACACAAAGCTCATGCTAGCAATCATTCACTTCCTCCACCAACAGCCTGTGTGTGTCCCCACAAGGTCGTTAAAACAAGAATGAGTGTGAAGCTGCTGATTAGTTAACTTGAAGCACCTGTGTCATGAGTGAGACTGCTTTGAAGATGACCTCCATAGGCTTCAATGCATTATTTGTTTTCAGAAAAAGCTTAATATCTCAAGAACTTCAAAGGCAACATGCCAAAATAATTATATTTTCTGAGAGATAAGACTTTTGCGAACGCGTCAATGTTGTTTGTGTAACCTAAAAACCCACAATGTGTCTCTAGTTGCAGTTTCCAAATCAGGTGAGACCGTCAGGGGCGAGCCATTTTTTAGAGAGATATAACATGGGAGGGAATGGAGGAAGGAGGGTGACTCCCTCTCACTTATAGTCTGATTTAAACACGTCTGAATCTGTTGGATTCAAATCGACCCAATTTTACGAAGCACGACAAGATTTCCTACGTTTTGATGTATAAATTATGCCCAAAAAGTTAGTATTGTGGAGTAGATGGCAAAAAGCAAATACTTTTTAAAGCTTAAATATTTTTTCTCTGCCCCTCTGGCTGTGACATCACGCACTCTAAGCTACGCAATACACACCCATGTTAAACTCAGAAAAGGTCTGAAAAAAACATAAAACATAAACGCTGACAGTTAAAAGACTATTACAGATATCAAAAAGCTGAGTCATACGGTAACAGCTGAAGGTTTTGTCAACATTTGAAAGTTTAAATGGTGTCTCTACCTGAAAGCATGGCGAACCCTTTAGCTTTTGAAGTTGGAGAAGTTTAAGCGGCTTTGAAGACTTTCTTCATTGGAATCCATTCATTTTTTTTTTCAGAAAAAGCTTAATAATTTGAATATTTGAAAAAATATGAAAAAATTTGAAATTGCAGAATAATAGCTGAAGGTTTTGTCAACATTTGAAAGTTTAAATGGTGTATTTAGCTGAACGTATGCAGAACCTGTAAGCGTTTGAAGTTGAAGAGGATTTGAAGATTTCCCCCATCCGCTGCCATTCATTTGAATTTTCATAAAAAGCTTAATAATTCAAAAATTTGAAAAGTCAGAAATATGAAAGGTCATAGCCATCGTCTCCTTAATGAGCTGAATATTTTAATATTTGAATGGTTTAAATAGCTTAATATATGAAGGAGGAGAAGAGGTTTGAAAAACGTACGGAAGAAATAGAATAATAAGTTGAACTAGAAATTGCATTTCCTGCTGAAAATGCGTTGGAATGCTAAAAGCTGAAGCTTAAAGCTGAAATATTTGAAAGGATAGCTGAAAATAGCGGAATATAGTTGAATTTAGCAGAAAATAGCAGAAAATAGCTGAATATAAAAAATATGAAATTATAGAATAATAGCTGAATTTTTTGTCAACATTTGAATGTTTAAAAGGTGTCTGTAGCTGAACGTATGCAGAACCTGTACGCTTTAGAAGTTGAAGAGGATTTTTAAATTTCCTCCATCGGATCCGTTCATTTAAATTTTCATGAAAAGATTAATAATTCAAAAATTGGAAAAGTCAGAAACATGAAAAGGTCATTGCCATTGTGTCCTAAGGAGCTGAACATTTTAAGAGCTGAGCGGTTTCTGTAGCTGAATATATGAAGAAGGAGAAGAGATGGAAAATGCTAAAAGCTGAAGCTTAAAGCTTAAATATTTGAAAAGATAGCTGAATATAAAAAATAAGAAATTATAGAATAATAGCTGAAGATTTTGTCAACATTTGAACATTTAAAAAGTGTCTGTAGCTGAATGAACCCTAGGGCTTCTTCAGGTGTTCTACAGCTCATATGACCTTGATATGTATACCAGCCCCTATTGTCCTTGATCTCTAAAGAATCAGCAACTCCTTGACTTAAAAAAAAAAAAAAAAAAAAAAAAGTGCATGAGACCGTATTACCACGTGCACGCGCGCGGCCGTTCACGCGCGCGCACGCGAAATAGCACGCGGCCTTTTACGTGCGCACGAGCGGCCGTTCACGCGCACATAGACACACAAGTGATCTTAGTCCAACACAAAGCTCATGCTAGCAATCATTCACTTCCTCCACCAACAGCCTGTGTGCGTGTCCCCACAAGGTCGTTAAAACAAGAATGAGTGTGAAGCTCCACTGATTAGTTAACTTGAAGCACCTGTGTCATGAGTGAGACTGCTTTGAAGATGACCTCCATAGACTTCAATGCATTATTTTTTTTCAGAAAAAGCTTAATATCTCAAGAACTTCAAAGGCAACATGCCAAAATAATTATATTTTCTGAGAGATAAGACTTTTGCGAACGCGTCAATGTTGTTTGTGTAACCTACAGACCCACAATGTGTCTGTAGTTGCAGTTTCGAAATCAGTAGGGATGGGCGGATGAAGCCTTGTGAAGCCTTGAGGCTTTCTTCCTATTTGTACCGAAAATGATTCGAAGCTTCGGGGCTTCACTTTGAAGAAGAACAGCGACATCTGGTGGCCGACTGGAGTCAAAGCAGCCGTTTAACAGTGTGACCGAAGCACTAGAATAACACCTCAATGTGTCAATCTCACATTTCTGCAGTTAAAGTCGATTAAAACTGCGTGTTCATTCACGGATTTTATGTTATATACAAACATTATCGATGTTTATCGATGTTGCTTCTGTCGTTTTTTACATTGCAATAAAACTAAATGCTTGTCAATAATATGAAAAGGTGTACATGACGGGATTCGATCCTCTACCCACAGAACGGAAAAGGTTACTTTGAATGTGCGTAACCCACTAGACTAGATAGGCATTTACAATAGTCCTCATTGTTTTTATATTATTATCGCTCTAAAGTTTTGTGTCAACAGATTATAAATATTATTTGTCCTTTCAAACTCATTTTAGTGAGGTAAGATGTCATAGAAGTGGCAGTGGAACGTGCGTATGAACATGGGCATGGTGATAGTGGCAGTGATTGGTGCAACATTGTATTTTTCACAAATTTTTATTTAGAAATAATATTTTCTCCACTGTGCTGGGCTTCAGGCGGCTCCTTTTCTGGCTGACAATTTCCCCATCTTCACTACTCTTCTCTCAAAACTCACAATTATCGCTATCTACGCTCTCAAACCCCACACTGTTGATTGACACTGAGGCATCTTATGAAGCAGAGTTTGGTGACAAAACGTTCAAGCTGTCAAACGCGTCAAACTAATGAAACGCTTCGTGAAGCACCAGTGACGTCCGAAGCTTCGGACGTCATCAGTCACGTGACAATTGTCATTTGATACGAGCTCCGACACTTTGCGCCGACACACAGCGGTTCATTAGACCGACACAAGCTTCGGAGCTCCGGTATTGTTTGCCCATCTCTAGAAATCAGGTACGACCATCAGCGGGGATACATTTCTGAGAGCGATTTAACATGGCGGTGAATGGAGGAAGGAGGAGGACCACCTCTCACTTATAGTCTGATTTAAACACGTCTGAATCTGTTGGATTCAAATCGACCCAATTTTACGAAGTAAGACAAGATTTCCTACGTTTTGATGTATAAATTATGCCCAAAAAGTTAGTATTGTGGAGTAGATGGCAAAAAGCAAATACGTTTGTGACCAAATCTGGAAGGCTCTGTTCACTCAAGCTGTGACATCACGTGCTCTAAGCAGCGCAATACACAACCATGTTAAACTTAGAAAAGGTTGGAAAAAAGCATAAAACATAAACGCTGACAGTTAAGAGACTATTACAGATATCAAAAAGCTGAGTCATACGGTAACAGCTGAAGGTTTTGTCAACATTTTAAAGGTGAAATGGTGTCTCTACCTGAAAGTATGGCGAACCCTTTAGCTTTTGAAGTTGAAGAAGTTGAAGCGGATTTAAAGACTTTCTTCATAGGATTCCATTCATTTTTATTTTCATAGAAAGCTTAATAATTTGAATATTTGAAAAAATATCAAAAATATGAAATTGCAGAATAATAGCTGAAGGTTTTGTCAACATTTGAAAGTTTAAATGGTGTATTTAGCTGAACATATGCAGAACCTGTAAGCGTTTGAAGTTGAAGAGGATTTGAAGATTTCCCCCATCCGCTGCCATTCATTTGAATTTTCATAAAAAGCTTAATAATTCAAAAATTTGAAAAGTCAGAAATATGAAAGGTCATAGCCATCGTCTCCTTAATGAGCTGAATATTTTAATATTTGAATGGTTTCTATAGCTTAATATATGAAGGAGGAGATGATATTCAAAATACGTACGGAAGAAATAGAAGAAGAAGTTGAATAAAGAATAGGATAACAATAGTTGGACTGCTGAAGCATTCCAACTAATAAAGAAGAGGATAACAATAGTTGGACTGCTGAAGCATTCCAACTAATAATAAGTTGAACTAGAAATTGCATTTCCTGCTGAAAATGCGTTGGAATGCTAAAAGCTGAAGCTTAAAGCTGAAATATTTGAAAGGATAGCTGAAAATAGCAGAATATAGTTGAATTTAGCAGAAAATAGCAGAAAATAGCTGAATATAAAAAATATGAAATTATAGAATAATAGCTGCATTTTTTTGTCAACATTTGAATGTTTAAAAGGTGTCTGTAGCTGAACGTATGCAGAACCTGTACGCTTTAGAAGTTGAAGAGGATTTTTAAATTTCCTCCATCGGATCCGTTCATTTAAATTTTCATGAAAAGATTAATAATTCAAAAATTGGAAAAGTCAGAAACATGAAAAGGTCATTGCCATTGTGTCCTAAGGAGCTGGACATTTTAATAGCTGAGCGGTTTCTGTAGCTGAATATATGAAGAAGGAGAAGAGATGGAAAATGCTAAAAGCTGAAGCTTAAAGCTTAAATATTTGAAAAGATAGCTGAATATGAAAAATAAGAAATTATAGAATAATAGCTGAAGATTTTGTCAACATTTGAACATTTAAAAAGTGTCTGTAGCTGAATGAACCCTAGGGCTTCTTCAGGTGTTCTACAGCTCATATGACCTTGATATGTATACCAGCCCCTATTGTCCTTGATCTCTAAAGAATCAGCAACTCCTTGACTTAAAAAAAAAAAAAAAAAAAAAAAGTGCATGAGACCGTATTACCACGTGCACGCGCGCGGCCGTTCACGCGCGCGCACGCGAAATAGCACGCGGCCTTTTACGTGCGCACGAGCGGCCGTTCACGCGCACATAGACACACAAGTGATCTTAGTCCAACACAAAGCTCATGCTAGCAATCATTCACTTCCTCCACCAACAGCCTGTGTGCGTGTCCCCACAAGGTCGTTAAAACAAGAATGAGTGTGAAGCTCCACTGATTAGTTAACTTGAAGCACCTGTGTCATGAGTGAGACTGCTTTGAAGATGACCTCCATAGACTTCAATGCATTATTTTTTTTCAGAAAAAGCTTAATATCTCAAGAACTTCAAAGGCAACATGCCAAAATAATTATATTTTCTGAGAGATAAGACTTTTGCGAACGCGTCAATGTTGTTTGTGTAACCTACAGACCCACAATGTGTCTGTAGTTGCAGTTTCGAAATCAGGTACGACCATCAGCGGGGAGACATTTTGGAGGGAGATGTAACATGGCGGTGAATGGAGGAAGGAGAGGACCACCTCTCACTTATAGTCTGATTTAAACACGTCTGAATCTGTTGGATTCAAATCGACCCAATTTTACGAAGCACGACAAGATTTCCTACGTTTTGATGTATAAATTATGCCCAAAAAGTTAGTATTGTGGAGTAGATGGCAAAAAGCAAATACGTTTGTGACCAAATCTGGAAGGCTCTGTTCCCTCAAGCTGTGACATCACGTGCTCTAAGGTTCGCAATACACACCCATGTTAAACACAGAAATGGTCTGAAAAAAACATAAAACATAAACACTGACAGTTAAAAGACTATTACAGATATCAAAAAGCTGAGTCATACGGTAACAGCTGAAGGTTTTGTCAACATTTGAAAGTTTAAATGGTGTCTCTACCTGAAAGCATGGCGAACCCTTTAGCTTTTGAAGTTGGAGAAGTTTAAGCGGCTTTGAAGACTTTCTTCATTGGAATCCATTCATTTTTTTTTTCAGAAAAAGCTTAATAATTTGAATATTTGAAAAAATATGAAAAAATTTGAAATTGCAGAATAATAGCTGAAGGTTTTGTCAACATTTGAAAGTTTAAATGGTGTATTTAGCTGAACGTATGCAGAACCTGTAAGCGTTTGAAGTTGAAGAGGATTTGAAGATTTCCCCCATCCGCTGCCATTCATTTGAATTTTCATAAAAAGCTTAATAATTCAAAAATTTGAAAGGTCAGAAATATGAAATGGTCATTGCCATCGTCTCCTTAATGAGCTGAATATTTTAATATTTGAATGGTTTAAATAGCTTAATATATGAAGGAGGAGAAGAGGTTTGAAAAACGTACGGAAGAAATAGAATAATAATAATAATAATAATAATAATAAGTTGAATAAAGAAGAGGATAACAATAGTTGGACTGCTGAAGCATTCCAACTAATAAAGAATAGGATAACAATAGTTGGACTGCTGAAGCATTCCAACTAATAAGCCCGCAGGAGAACAAGAAGTGGGCTTTGCCCAGGGGTCTATGACCCCTGGAGCTGAAGCCACACTTAATAATAATAATAATAAGCCCGCAGGAGAACAAGAAGTGGGCTTTGCCCAGGGGTCTATGACCCCTGGAGCTGAAGCCACACTTAATAAGCCCGCAGGAGAACAAGAAGTGGGCTTTGCCCAGGGGTCTATGACCCCTGGAGCTGAAGCCACACTTAATAATAAGCCCGCAGGAGAACAAGAAGTGGGCTTTGCCCAGGGGTCTATGACCCCTGGAGCTGAAGCCACACTTAATAATAATAATAAGCCCGCAGGAGAACAAGAAGTGGGCTTTGCCCAGGGGTCTATGACCCCTGGAGCTGAAGCCACACTTAATAAGGTACTCGAGGCAGTACTGTATCGACAATAATGTACTGTTCAAGGGTGTTAGGCCCGACGCGCAGCAAAATACCGAATAGTGTCCTCCTTTTTGGTGTTATGGATATGGTCACCCTACTATATAATGAGGCTGCATTATCCTAAGGCACAAGTGTAAAGGGAAAATATGGCCCTAAAGCTGAATCTCGATTTTGGAAATTATTAATTTCCCTTGTGAAAACATAACTACTCATGTGGACTAACTGTTTTGGTGCTAGAAATTGGTTCACCAAAGTTCTTCGGTTCACAAAAGCAGTCGACTATATGAATACAATGGTAGATACATGTAAATAAATGTCTAATACCAAATTTTGTATAATCGTTTTTTGAGTAGTGTAATACACTGTTTTCCGTCATGAACATCTAATTGGCTCTAACCCGTCTAGAAGGAGGAGAATTGTGTCCTCATCTTTTCTCACAAGGCTGGGACGTGCAACGACCAGTCTGCTTCCCTAATGTCAATATACTGATAACATGTGTGAGTGTTGTAGTGCAAAGGGTGGAACCTTGAGGAACAGACCACCGGACGTTTCTCAGACACTTCTTACAGACAATATTTGTTAAACTGACCTCGCACAACCTGAACTGTCATAGACATAAGAATAATGAAATGAAGAATATAACGATTTATATTATCAGTAGAAGTGTTGTCTGTCACTGTTCTGCCCTGCATATGTTAAAGAAGTGTTTAAGTTAACTGTGTTTTCATCGTTTCATGCATAAATGGGTGTAGCACTTTTATTTTGACACCTGTAATGAAGAGCTGTAAACTGCAAGGAGCATGGTCACGCTGTGTGGCACCCCATGTTTAATCCACAGTAATCCTTTGCCTGTATTCCTCAGAAAGCAATGACTAAGTGTTTTATATTCTTCACGTGTTGTACAATTAGGAATAGTGACTTTTGTTAGCATATCAAGGTGAATTGTGAACATAAGGCTGTTAATGTTGATCTGCTATTCAATTAAGATGTTTTGTATTTTCTTTTCTAGTTTTACTCTGATTCAACGTTGTCAAGATGATTTGATGTTGGAAGTCAATAAAGGAGCAAGTACGCTCGCATTCCTGGCTCTTGAAAAGGAGTTTGGCTGGCTGTTAATCTATGTTAACACTTTGGAAGTAAAACACATAGGGAGTACAGTCACTACTTTCATCAAAATGAGAGGGACTGAGATAAAATTATATTACAACAGTTTTTGTTTTCAAACAATATTTACTATATTTGAGTCAATATGTACTATAGAAAAACAAACTATTTACTATGTTTACACAATGTGCATGTTTCAGTTTCGTTATTTACCAGAACAGTGCTGAACACATGCTGGCACACTGATCAATCACAGCGCATGTTAATGGTCCCACTGTTGATGCCACTACCTCCTCGGAGGCTAGGCTAGCTGCTCCGTGGAGGCAGTGGGAGAGCGCTCGCTGCTAGACCCCACCAAGCTGGGTGAGCTTGCTGCTGCTGCTGCTGCCTGCTGCTTGTACCGTATGTCTCTGCAACTGCTGCTAAATTTAGAATCGAAAAAATCCACATATCAGTTGTATGGGTCAAAGTTGAGAAAAAAAAGAAGAAAGAAATAGCTGAATTTTACGGTAGTTAATATCATTCGTTCTGATCGGCTCGTGCTCTTGTGTGTGCAGTGTTTGAGTGCCGCAGTTTTTTTGGATTGTTTTGACATGTTGTTATACCTGTAAGCTATTATATTGCGTATTTGAACAGCTTTATAGGAAGCAGTGTTCGGATGTACGTTTCTGGGGCTTATATTGTGAAGGGAAAATGGAAGGAGAGAAAACAAGAATAAAAGTGGTTTCCGTCTTGTGCAAACTACGCTGCATCGTGTTGTTGTTTTATTAATGAAGTACATTGTCCGTTAATGACGCAGCATCCCGTCATGCGCGTATTTATGTAAACAATATCAGACGGCACTGAAGGCCCAGGTCCAAAAGGCACGGCCTGCCACTGATAGATGGTTGTTGTACAGTTATGCTGAATGCAATGGACATTTTTTCAGTCAAATATTCTTTAAAATAAAAGCTAGAACACATCTGGCATTGGCTCCCATACAATATCCTACTGTGTGCATGCATGCCCTCTACTTTTAAAGAAATGAGCAAGATTTTAAGAGCTTTAGAAAAGGATCCGGCGTTCACACGGCTTATCTCCGTCTGTGTCCGGTGTGTGTGTGTTCAGGTGGCGGCGGTAGTTCAAAGCTATGGTAATAGAAGCTTTTCAGCACATGTTTTTTTGTTTTTTTAACACCTGCTATTGGAAATCCTGGTTTCTGTTGAGTCTGAACTCCTTTGGCCTCGGCTCAACTTCAGTCCGCAGACGCTACAAAGCAAGTGATTCATCTGAGCTGCCTGAGGCCAGTTTAGACTTAATCCTGAACTAACCCACTGAAGTTACCGCTACATGGTTGAAGGGCCCTGCTCAGTGTCACCTTGGCACAGTGTTAATTCAACATATACTTGGCCTAACTCAATTGTTTTCAATGTTACAATCGCACTGGTTCCCTCAAAGAAATAAGAAAAAAGCCATCTCTGTCTCTTTAGCTGCTAAATGCCTGCGGTTTGGTGCTTCAGCAGGCAGTGGGTTTATCACAGCTTGTTTGATGAAACCAGCTTCCTGCTGCTGAAAATGAGGTTAATGAGATGCTGAGTAAGTCAGTAAAACCCAAAAATCTGAGAGAGGAAAAACATCCAAAGAGCCCCGGATTTTGGTTAGATTCATGTGCCCTATTTAAGTGACAAATCAATTTATTAATTTAAAAAAAAAAAAAAAAAATTGAATGCTGAATAGTGGAGATAAATTAAAAAAACTAGCTATAAGAGACTAACTTTAATTGACTTTATTTCAAGAGATACCCGACTGCTCTGTGTTGGAAAGGAAACATGGTGAAATAGGATCCGTGAGATTACTAGCTCAGGATTGGGAGATCCAAAAGTGGCAACAGCCATTAGTTTGTTGACGTCATAGTACATCTCTCTATCCTTGAAGCAAACGCGAGTTCACAGGTTTTGTTTTAGAGCAGTCATGTGACAACAAACCTGTGACAGGGTTTTAAGGAGTAGTGAGATGGTGCAGAGCGATGCTGAGAAAGCTTTATGATAAGTCAGCTCCACAGATACGCTACTGGACTTTACTGCCACCTACTGATGCAAAAAATAATAATAATCACTGCCGAGGCAAGAATTCAATTTGATTTATTTTGTATAGCCAAGAATCACAAATAAAAAATGTGCCTCAGAGGGTTGTACATGTACGACATCCCTGTCCAGGGACCTCACATCGGATCAGGAAAAACTCTTCCAAAAAACACTTTCACGGGGGAAAAAGGGAAGACATCTTCAGGAGCGCAACAGAGGAGCCCTCTCCAGGGATGGACAGAAGCAATATATGTCATATGTACAGAATGAACGACGTAACATAGTTACAGCACATTACATGAATATGACAGAAATTATTCATACGAGTAGTAGCATGGACCACGATCCATGTCAGCAGAAGGAGGTAGAGAGGGGGGGCATCAGCAGGGGGTGGAATGTAAAAAAAGTAAATCACAAAAGTCCTCAGTGGGCATCTCAAGACAACGCTAAGAGGGGTGAAGTTGACAAGGAAAAGCACATGTCAGATTTCTGCGAGCCCATGTGGAAGAAGAAAAAGAAGAACAACAAGGCCATCATCTGTATGGGCGAAGTTCCAGCTGGGGGGGGGGATGTTTGGCTGTACTTCCAACACTTTTGTCTGTCGCTAAAATAGAGCAGCCGTCTAAAGCTCCCCCTCCCTCTGCCCAGCCCACCGCTGGGGAGAGAAGAAAAAAAGAAGAGGATCAAGAGCTTTCGCAAAAGGAGAGCCAAGAAATGCTTCTGTTGTACCACGTACTGCCTGGCTCCTCTTACCTGGCAAACGCCTCTGCTCAGGCAGCGACGGAGGGACAAAGAGGCACTCGAAGCCATTTGTTCAGGAATGTAACTCAGCCGTCTGGAAAAACAAAAAGGACTGTACTTCTGCTTTCTTTCTTTTCTTCAGAGTGAGAACTTAATTTAAGGCTCCAATTTCATTCAAACGCAGGAAGAAGTTTCACTTTACATAGAAGGACTATGAAAGTAGTATTTTAATTCAATCGGTTTGGTTACTGGTGCGAGTGCTGCTGCTCTCACTCAGTTTGTAATTAGGCCGACTGTTAATCCCAATACTTTACGCTGCTAGGGTTTTATTGGTAATGAAGCCTCCCCCCCCACTGTGGTACTTCTGCCTTTTACTAATATAAATGCACAAAAGTGTTTGTAGTTAGAGCAACTCGAGGTGCTTTCACACACTGTAGACTCACTTATTAACGCCAACTCAGGCCAAAATAAAACTTCAAAGATGGTTTATGGGGCAGAAGAAGCATCACTCTGGAACAACCACAGGTGTTTCTGTGCGTCCAGAGTGGGACGTCTTCTCTCCTGTGAATTGAGTTGTCACATTCTTCCACTTTCATTCACATCATATCAATAATTTAAGATGGTCCAGGAACCAGGACCTCTAGTAGAAGCATCGGATTGGACCCAGTGTCAGTAGATACCTAGTATTTTTAGGACTAACTCGGGGACTATAATAATTTATAAAAGTGGATCATATTTTATGCTGCCCGTTTGGTGTTTCCTGTCATAACTTGTCTTCTCTGCTCACGACACCGGCTCACTGTGGCATCCGGGTCAAGGCTCCTCTCTGCTCCGGCCTCACGGCGGTAGAATGGACCGCGGCGTCTTCCAGGACAGAAGACTCACCATTCCAGATCACACTTACCCGTTTATGTGTGCTCTCAGCACGCTTATTTAGTTCAATGTTTACGATGTAGCGCTTATTCGTACATAATACATTTTTGCAAGTGTTATGTTCATGTAAAGATTCTGCATACTGCTCCAGTGGTACATCCAAACGTTCAATATTTTAACATCCTGCATCCTGGAAAATGAAGAAAAAAAAATAATCAGGCTTGTGATTCCTGCAAAACTCTGACTACATGAAGCAGCTACCTCTTAACCCTTTTCAATATCGACCGATCACAGTCTTTATTCCCTTCCCTATAAAGCCAGCAGGCGCTGACGACTGTCGCAGCCTTACGGGTCCAGAGTGATGAGCTCCATCGATACGACTGACAGGTGAGTCCTTCAATCAGCTGGGGTTTAGCCATCAGCATCTTGCCCTTAAAACCCCCAAGGAGATTTTTGTATTGAGTGATTTGTCGGTCCTTGGGGGGCATCTCAAACCTCGGATCATAGGGTTACAGCAGCTGCAGCCCGCAATCATGTGAACAGCATCATGGGAGCATTTGACCCACATGATTGTAAGGAGGACATGAAATGAACTCCGGTGTTAAGTTTTGATCTACGCTGAAGAAGCAACACGATTAACAGCGAAGTACACAGCCCCCACTCGTATTCTAAGTACCTTTACAGATTTTAGTTCCTTGTCAGGTTATAAAATCATTGAACTAAATCAGCTCTTTTACTTTTAAATCAATATTTAACGCCAAGTTCCCTACCTTCTAATATCCCTATTGTTAAACATTTCAAATACCTTGGCATTGAAATCTTCAAATCCCTACATACAACCATCTCAAAAAATTACTTGCACGTATATAAACTTATTGAATCTAACCTTAACAGATGGACTCAGGTTTCAATTGTGAAGATAGATGTTCTACCGAGAGTTATTTTTTTCGCATCTATGTTATCCTTATCTCCACCACCTAATTACTGGATTAAACTCCACTCCCTAATTTCCAAGTTCATATGGGGCGGGAACCAACCACTAGTTAAGATGTCCACACTACAAAGGCATAAAACTAAAAGGTGTTCCAAACTTTAAATATTTTTGTTTTGAGACCACTCAATTTGGTTGAATCCAGAGGCATCGGTATCTTGGAAGCCAATTGAAGAAAATCTTGCCGCACCACACAGGTTAGAGGACCTGGTTTATTCCAATATTCCACTTAAACAAGCTAAACTCTCACTTGGCCCAATTATGTCGTTTGCACTATCAACAAAAGAGACCAAAACAAAATCTCAAATGGCATCGCGATACACCAATCTTTAATAACTCTATTACTTACGGTGGTGCTCCATTTTCTTAATCAACATGGACAGGCAAAAAGATACACAAACTAGCACATATCTTTAATGAGAATGGTTTGAGGTAATTTAACGATATACTACTACCACCTATGACATACCTGGCTCATCTTTCTATATATACACAACTAAGCTCTTCACTTAAAGAATACAGGGTACCATGGAATGACCCTTTGGGATCACATCACCTGCATTGTATTTTGAATACGCAAGGCCAAACCAAGGGATTAGTATCCAAACTGTTTCTTTTTGACAACGATCCTGAACTATGTAGTTCCATGCACTCCTGCCGTGCTGCTTCTAAATTACTTTACCGCACTGGAATTATCACGGCATCAAAAACACATCTTACTAACTGGCCTAACAGCCGCAAAAAAAAATATGCTAGCAATGCATTGGAGTCCACCCATACTCTAACGAAACCCCAGTGGATAGCTAGCTATCTTGATGTGGTGAACATGGAGCTCTCAATAGCTAGACTACACCGTGCTAAAGAAAACACTATTATCCTTGTCTACGGCTTTAAGCAAAAGTCAACTATGTATAATAATATAATACATTCCCTTGTATAATATTTGTAGATCTGAGGGGGGAGGGTGTTGCTAATAGTGTGTGTGTGGGGGGTAATTAACAGTGTGTATATATATATATATATATACACACACACACATAATAAATATATACATACACACACACACACACACACAGTACAAAGTATTCAGACCCCTTTAAATGTGTCACTCTGTTTCATTGCAGCCATTTGCTAAAATCAAAAAAGTTTATTTTATTTCTCATTACTCAGCACCCCATCTTGACAGAAAAAAAACTGAAATGTAGATTTTTTTGCAAATGTATTAAAAAAGAAAGGAAGATGGGTAAGTGTAGTTACTAAACTTTGTTACGTGTCTGTAAGGCTGCATGGTGCAAACTAGTAATGTGTCCACTGTGCAGGGGAGCACGAGAGCCAGCCACGCGGTGCACACTGCTTCACGTTATACACCGCGTTCCACATTATTATGCAAATTGCTCAGATTTTCCTAAATAGTAATGCACAGTCAGTCAGTATCATTTTCAAGTCATCAACTGTTAGAGTATAAGTCAAATTCTATTGAACAAACAAAAACATCTTAACAGGTCAAGTTACATGTTAACATAGGACCCCTTCTTTGATATCAACTTCGCAATTCTTGCATCCATTGAACTTGTGAGTTCTTTGATAGTTTCTGCTTTAATGTCTTTGCAGGATGCCATAATAGGCTCCCAGAGCACCTGCTTGGATGTGAACTGCCTTCCACCCACATAGATCTTTTGCTTGATGATGCTCCAAAGGTTCTCAATAGGGTTAAGGTCAGGGGAAGATGGTGGCCACACCATGAGTTTCTCTCCTTTTATGCCCATAGCAGCCAATGCCCCAGAGGTATTCTTTGCAGCATGACATGGTGCATTGTCATGCATGAATATGATTTTGCTACGGAAGGCACGGTTCTTCTTTTTGTACCACAGAAGAAAGTGGTCAGTCAGAAACTCTACATACTTTGCCGAGGTCATTTTCACACCGTCAGGGACCCTGAAGGGGCCTACCAGCTCTCTCCCCATGATTCCAGCCCAAAACATGACTCCGCCACCTCCTTGTTGACGTCTCAGCCTTGTTGGGACATGGTGGCCATTCGCGAGGCACCAGCGGCTTCGCGAGGCACCAGCGGGCACCAGCGGCTTCAAACACCTGTTTGCTGCTATTCAATGGCATTTTAGTGGCTGCTCTCTTAACCCTACGCATTTGTTTGGCAGAAATCTTCCTTATTTTGCCTTTGTCTGAATGAACCCGCTTGTGCTGTGAATCGGTGACAAATTTCTTCACCGTCCGATGATCACGCGCAATTCTTTTGGAAATATCCAATGTTGTGACTATTTGCCGCTTTTCAGCAGCAGAGAGATCCTTTTTCTTCCCCATTTTGCCTGAAACATGTAGCTTGCTTAATAATGTGGAACATCCTTCTTAAGTAGTTTTCCTTTGATTGGGCTCACCTGGCAAACTAATTATTATTATTACTATTTGGATGATTTCAATAGCCCTGAGACACAATACCATCCATGAGTTTCATTGAAAAACCAAAAAATGAATGTTTATGACTAAATAATGTGCCGTTTGTGTGAAGCGTATATATTATATACTCAGTAAAACCTTTTGACTTGTTGTTCGGCCTCTGAACCATCTGCAGGGAAGAGCTCTGACCCTTCAGTTGAATTATTCTCGGTGTCTGTTCAGTTAAATGCTTTTTATTTGACAGCTTTCTCACAGGGATATTAATAAAGCTGAATTTCCACCACAGCGGGCGGAGACAATACACACGATTGAATCGGAGCCTTCTCCACATTAACAGCCAACGTTTTAGTTTTTCACTGCTTTTCTCTATTCGACCTATTTTGCAGCTTGGATCTCCTTTTTAATAGCTTGTAATGCCTGGTTTTAAAATAATGACTCACGCTGTTTATTCCTGCTTTACTGTTTTATTGCTGACTACATTTCTTTTTCCCCCACTGCTTGGCTCTGGTCTCTGTCCTTATGGGTTTTGATACACTGCTCTCACAAAAGTGAAACCCAGTTATTGCGTTCTCAAGCAGTAACTGGATCACATTATGACCCACCACATTATAAAACATTTTCAATTATTGTGCCCAAAGCTGACTTTTATCATTCCATTATCCTCCTGATGTAGTATGGTTTTGACCCAGACTATTCGACCCCATATATTTCTGTACTAATGCAGCCATTTTATTCACTCTAAAAACACATAAACTGTATGTATGGTGTGCAGGTATGTGCTGAAGAGGAACAGTTATTACTTTCAAGTGCCTGTACAGTATGTTATGTGCATTTGTATGACTGTGCTGTAGCTCCGTCCTATGCATGACTAAGCGCTTTCCCTGCAGGGTGATTGACAGCGGCGTATTCCCAGGATAGACCCTGAGGTGGCACCGGAGTGTTGAATAATGCATGCCGTCTCCAAACAGCCGGCTCTTTCAGAGATTGGTGCGGTATCGCAGGTTTCCTTTGCCATCGACGCCCATGCTTTTTATAGACATGTAAGCAATACATTATTGTTGATTTAGTTGGGTCCCGAGGTGATCACAAGTTCCCTTCATGTGTCGGTGACAAAGTCTGCCGTCAGCGCAGGTTGTCTGGGGTTGAGTTTCTGCATCAGTGGAAACATTCCCAAACTGAAGTAAATCGAAAAGCTCCTGTCAGTCATCAGAGACTCTGAGCTACAAGGCCTTCGTAGGACACGAAGGCCTTGTAGCTCAGAGTCTCTGATTCTTTTTTTTTCAGCAGTTGACACTCTCCTGTGTGGGATGCAAGAACTTAAAAGCCCCTAAACCTTTTTAAAATGAGCCCCAAAATGTCAGCAATACAGCTGTCTATGGAAATAAAAAGAAACAGTGAACCGTGGTTGGTTTGTTTAATCTTTTATTTATAAAAATGTTTCAGTACACCACTTTACAAAAGCCACAAGATTCAGATAGCGCAAGTTAATACTTTCCATCATGACCTTAAAGAAGTGCTCTCGCCCTGGAGTGGTTTTATTTCTCAGATGACCATGATGTGCCGAGTACATAAAACCGAAACCAATGTTGTGCTATCATGACAGGACAATGTTCTGTAACCTGTTGACTTTAACTCACTACACACTGGAGGTCATTTTCAGTCGATTTTCTCGATTTGACATAATTTTCTTAGATTCACCTTTTAAGGCACTTGCATATAAGATATATACCCATGTTTTACATCATAAATTGCAGAACAATCTCAGCTATCTATATAATGAGGCACCATTGTCGTAAGTCAAAAGTGTAAAGAAAAAAACTTTATAATATGACACTAAAGCTGAAAAATGGAATCTCGATTTTTGGAAATTCTTCATATCGCTTGAAAAAACCTAACTTTACTCAGGTGGTGACTCTGTTTAGGTGATGGCAATTGGTTTACCAAAGGTTTTAGGTTCACAAAAGCAGTGAAATATATGAATAAAATGTTAGATACATGTAAATAAATGTCTAAAACTAAAGTTTTTATTATCGTTTTTTGAGTAGAAATATGGTCTTTCACAGCTTTCACCAAAATGATAAAAATGGGACTGAGACATGACTTCATAGTGCAGATAAAGCTTCATGGAGTGTGTGCAAATGAAAAATGACCATCACAACAATTTTTTTTTTTTTTAAATAAAAATATGTATTATAAAAAAAAAAGAAAATATGTACAGAATATATATTCATAAATATAAAACAGAACAAAGACTACACCATTTACAATATACAAGTATATATGCTTCAATGGCATATCCTCATGCCATGGCATACCAGTCATGGAAACAGTTTCTGTTCAGCTGCAGGCAGAGGGGAACGTTACACGCCTCGCACTTCCACGCCGTGTCTTTTCTCACTTTCTTCATGCTGCAAAGCTCGCAAACCCTGCGACCCACCGTGGACTTAGTTGGAAGAACAGTTTGAAGAGTTCAATGGGTGTTGCTGTGGCACTGACATGTGGACCTGGTGTCCGGGCTGGAACTTGATGACGGGGGGAGCAGTGTCCGGGTCTTCATCCGTCCTCCAGGACAGCGTAGGTGCAGGTGGTGCACGTGCTGCTGTCTTTCTTGATCTGGCCTGAGGTGAAAGCAGGCGCCGGGCAGCACGCGCCCTGTTTGCTGGAGATGGTGTCTTTAGTCGTCGGTCAACGCGCTGCCTCTTTGCTGGTCGTGGTAGTTGCCGTCCAACACGCTGCCTCTTTGCTGGCCAGGCTGGTCGGGGCGGATGGTGCTCCTCTCTGTAAAATAAATCAATACTAGTCAGTTGAAAGAAAGATGACGTAACGATTGAGCAGAATGCTCCGCATTGGATGTGTAAATATTATTCAGATCATGACTGTGGTAGTAATTTCAGCATAATGCTCCGCATTGGATGTATAAATATTAGTGGTAGTAACGTGAAGCAGAGTATTGTACAAAGCAGACTGTGTATAAACATTACTCAGATCATGACGTAGTAACGTGAGAAGCAGTGTGCACCGCGTGGCTGGCTCTCGTGCTCTCCTGCACAGTGTACACATTACTAGTTTGTACACATTACTAGTTTGTACACATTACTAGTTTGTACACATTACTAGTTTGCACCATGCAGCCTTACAGACACGTAACAAAGTTTAGTAACTACACTTACCCATCTTCCTCAGAAGAACTAAAGCCTTCGAGCTCTGACGACGACGCGTCGTCCTCCTCCTCGCTGCTCTCCAGAATCATGCGTTTTGCTTCCTCCGTGTTGAATCTCTTTGTCGTTGATTTTCTCTGATTGTAAACTGTAGTGTGTACATGCTCAAGTGGGTTGTCCTTTTGAGATTTTCCTGAGTGTACATTGGTTGTTTAGTTCACGAAATGGCGACGGACATATGACTCAACAAATCACAGAGAAGGATTTTTTCATTTTTTTTTTTCAGTGTCAGATGACACACTGCTGCCCTTTCGCTTGCTTGATGATGTTAAAATTATGCTGGGCTCTGCCTGGGCAGGCACCCGGAAGCAGGAAGCCGTCTCTTTCCGCCAGATGTAAAATTATATTTTTGCGATGTATTATCGGGGTGCTGTGAATATTTTAGAAACTTAGAGAAAGGTTTCAAGTGTCACCACGCGAAACCGCGGGCTCAGTGGACGAAGGGTTAACGCCACAGAGAGCGGGATTTATTTATATATATTTTTCATTTGCAGGTGAAAAGACATCTCAGTTAGTGGTGCTAAATTAAATAGTCGGTCTATTAATATATATAATAGACCGACGCTTGACGGTCTTGGTTTAGTCCCAGCAAAAAGAGGACTCAAGATTTTATTTCAAGATGGTCACAAAATGTTTCCTGCAATTTATTTGATAATTGAATCATTATCATGGATGTAAAACTCCCTGCTTCAAGTGCAAAAAAATAACTTGATTGATATTATTATATTATTATTGAAATTATGTCACCATACATAATGACAAACATCCAAACCAAATGATTTCCCCAGACAATGCACTCCATCATCTGTCTGCCAAGTAATATAATCTTAACCCTTTAAAAACCGGGTGTGAAAATCCCCCTGCACCTATTATCAGACAAAAAACAACAACATATTATCTCCGGAACCACATCGTTGTTTAACTTCATTTAAATTGCTACAATACCGCAACCCTTGTGAGAAGAGACATCTGGTGTGAAACATAATTCAAGTAACCGTTAAGTTTAAGTATTTACGTAAACTAAATTTTTGAACCGAACGACACAGTTTTTTGATTGAAACTCCGTTTAACACCCAAATGCTGTGTTCTAGTATGAATTGAATCGATTCTTTAGGTCCTAATCTTTCCAAAAAAGTGTCTTATTAGTATGTGGGCTGTTGTTAGGGGACCATAATACAGTTTGAAAAACTCGGTGACCGCTCAAGGAGGCATTTTGTGATTTTTTTGCAGATATAAAAAAAATTCCCAAGACTTTGCTGAACAAATACATACAATAAACACAAGTATTGGAATTAATTTGGGGTTCCTACGTCGACTCAAACACAGGGGAAAAGAAAAAAAAAGCCTAGAGCCGAAATTGGTTCTACCTTGCTTAACTCACTGCACACTGGAGGTCATTTTCAGTCGATTTTCTCGATTTGACATCATTTTCTTAGATTCACCTTTTAAGGCACTTGCATATAAGATATATACCCATGTTTTACATCATAAATTGCAGAACAATCTCAGCTATGTATATAATGAGGCACCATTGTCGTAAGGCAAAAGTGTAAAGAAAAAAACTTTATAATATGACACTAAAGCTGAAAAATGGAATCTCGATTTTTGGAAATTCTTCATATCGCTTGAAAAAACCTAACTTTACTCAGGTGGTGACTCTGTTTAGGTGATGGCAATTGGTTTACCAAAGGTTTTAGGTTCACAAAAGCAGTGAAATATATGAATAAAATGTTAGATACATGTAAATAAATGTCTAAAACTAAAGTTTTTATTATCGTTTTTTGAGTAGAAATATGGTCTTTCACAGCTTTCACCAAAATGATAAAAATGGGACTGAGAAATGACGTCATAGTGCAGATAAAGCTTCAGGGAGTGTGTGCAAATGAAAAATGACCATCACAACAATTTTTTTTTTTTTTTAAATAAAAATATGTATTATAAAAAAAAAAGAAAATATGTACAGAATATATATTCAGAAATATAAAACAGAACAAAGACTACACCATTTACAATATACAAGTATATATGCTTCAATGGCATATCCTCATGCCATGGCATACCAGTCATGGAAACAGTTTCTGTTCAGCTGCAGGCAGAGGGGAACGTTACACGCCTCGCACTTCCACGCCGTGTCTTTTCTCACTTTCTTCATGCTGCAAAGCTCGCAAACCCTGCGACCCACCGTGGACTTAGTTGGAAGAACAGTTTGAAGAGTTCAATGGGTGTTGCTGTGGCACTGACATGTGGACCTGGTGTCCGGGCTGGAACTTGATGACGGGGGGAGCAGTGTCCGGGTCTTCATCCGTCCTCCAGGACAGCGTAGGTGCAGGTGGTGCACGTGCTGCTGTCTTTCTTGATCTGGCCTGAGGTGAAAGCAGGCGCCGGGCAGCACGCGCCCTGTTTGCTGGAGATGGTGTCTTTAGTCGTCGGTCAACGCGCTGCCTCTTTGCTGGTCGTGGTAGTTGCCGTCCAACACGCTGCCTCTTTGCTGGCCAGGCTGGTCGGGGCGGATGGTGCTCCTCTCTGTAAAATAAATCAATACTAGTCAGTTGAAAGAAAGATGACGTAACGATTGAGCAGAATGCTCCGCATTGGATGTGTAAATATTATTCAGATCATGACTGTGGTAGTAATTTCAGCATAATGCTCCGCATTGGATGTATAAATATTAGTGGTAGTAACGTGAAGCAGAGTATTGTACAAAGCAGACTGTGTATAAACATTACTCAGATCATGACGTAGTAACGTGAGAAGCAGTGTGCACCGCGTGGCTGGCTCTCGTGCTCTCCTGCACAGTGTACACATTACTAGTTTGTACACATTACTAGTTTGTACACATTACTAGTTTGTACACATTACTAGTTTGCACCATGCAGCCTTACAGACACGTAACAAAGTTTAGTAACTACACTTACCCATCTTCCTCAGAAGAACTAAAGCCTTCGAGCTCTGACGACGACGCGTCGTCCTCCTCCTCGCTGCTCTCCAGAATCATGCGTTTTGCTTCCTCCGTGTTGAATCTCTTTGTCGTTGATTTTCTCTGATTGTAAACTGTAGTGTGTACATGCTCAAGTGGGTTGTCCTTTTGAGATTTTCCTGAGTGTACATTGGTTGTTTAGTTCACGAAATGGCGACGGACATATGACTCAACAAATCACAGAGAAGGATTTTTTCATTTTTTTTTTTCAGTGTCAGATGACACACTGCTGCCCTTTCGCTTGCTTGATGATGTTAAAATTATGCTGGGCTCTGCCTGGGCAGGCACCCGGAAGCAGGAAGCCGTCTCTTTCCGCCAGATGTAAAATTATATTTTTGCGATGTATTATCGGGGTGCTGTGAATATTTTAGAAACTTAGAGAAAGGTTTCAAGTGTCACCACGCGAAACCGCGGGCTCAGTGGACGAAGGGTTAACGCCACAGAGAGCGGGATTTATTTATATATATTTTTCATTTGCAGGTGAAAAGACATCTCAGTTAGTGGTGCTAAATTAAATAGTCGGTCTATTAATATATATAATAGACCGACGCTTGACGGTCTTGGTTTAGTCCCAGCAAAAAGAGGACTCAAGATTTTATTTCAAGATGGTCACAAAATGTTTCCTGCAATTTATTTGATAATTGAATCATTATCATGGATGTAAAACTCCCTGCTTCAAGTGCAAAAAAATAACTTGATTGATATTATTATATTATTATTGAAATTATGTCACCATACATAATGACAAACATCCAAACCAAATGATTTCCCCAGACAATGCACTCCATCATCTGTCTGCCAAGTAATATAATCTTAACCCTTTAAAAACCGGGTGTGAAAATCCCCCTGCACCTATTATCAGACAAAAAACAACAACATATTATCTCCGGAACCACATCGTTGTTTAACTTCATTTAAATTGCTACAATACCGCAACCCTTGTGAGAAGAGACATCTGGTGTGAAACATAATTCAAGTAACCGTTAAGTTTAAGTATTTACGTAAACTAAATTTTTGAACCGAACGACACAGTTTTTTGATTGAAACTCCGTTTAACACCCAAATGCTGTGTTCTAGTATGAATTGAATCGATTCTTTAGGTCCTAATCTTTCCAAAAAAGTGTCTTATTAGTATGTGGGCTGTTGTTAGGGGACCATAATACAGTTTGAAAAACTCGGTGACCGCTCAAGGAGGCATTTTGTGATTTTTTTGCAGATATAAAAAAAATTCCCAAGACTTTGCTGAACAAATACATACAATAAACACAAGTATTGGAATTAATTTGGGGTTCCTACGTCGACTCAAACACAGGGGAAAAGAAAAAAAAAGCCTAGAGCCGAAATTGGTTCTACCTTGCTTAACTCACTGCACACTGGAGGTCATTTTCAGTCGATTTTCTCGATTTGACATCATTTTCTTAGATTCACCTTTTAAGGCACTTGCATATAAGATATATACCCATGTTTTACATCATAAATTGCAGAACAATCTCAGCTATGTATATAATGAGGCACCATTGTCGTAAGGCAAAAGTGTAAAGAAAAAAACTTTATAATATGACACTAAAGCTGAAAAATGGAATCTCGATTTTTGGAAATTCTTCATATCGCTTGAAAAAACCTAACTTTACTCAGGTGGTGACTCTGTTTAGGTGATGGCAATTGGTTTACCAAAGGTTTTAGGTTCACAAAAGCAGTGAAATATATGAATAAAATGTTAGATACATGTAAATAAATGTCTAAAACTAAAGTTTTTATTATCGTTTTTTGAGTAGAAATATGGTCTTTCACAGCTTTCACCAAAATGATAAAAATGGGACTGAGAAATGACGTCATAGTGCAGATAAAGCTTCAGGGAGTGTGTGCAAATGAAAAATGACCATCACAACAATTTTTTTTTTTTTTTAAATAAAAATATGTATTATAAAAAAAAAAGAAAATATGTACAGAATATATATTCAGAAATATAAAACAGAACAAAGACTACACCATTTACAATATACAAGTATATATGCTTCAATGGCATATCCTCATGCCATGGCATACCAGTCATGGAAACAGTTTCTGTTCAGCTGCAGGCAGAGGGGAACGTTACACGCCTCGCACTTCCACGCCGTGTCTTTTCTCACTTTCTTCATGCTGCAAAGCTCGCAAACCCTGCGACCCACCGTGGACTTAGTTGGAAGAACAGTTTGAAGAGTTCAATGGGTGTTGCTGTGGCACTGACATGTGGACCTGGTGTCCGGGCTGGAACTTGATGACGGGGGGAGCAGTGTCCGGGTCTTCATCCGTCCTCCAGGACAGCGTAGGTGCAGGTGGTGCACGTGCTGCTGTCTTTCTTGATCTGGCCTGAGGTGAAAGCAGGCGCCGGGCAGCACGCGCCCTGTTTGCTGGAGATGGTGTCTTTAGTCGTCGGTCAACGCGCTGCCTCTTTGCTGGTCGTGGTAGTTGCCGTCCAACACGCTGCCTCTTTGCTGGCCAGGCTGGTCGGGGCGGATGGTGCTCCTCTCTGTAAAATAAATCAATACTAGTCAGTTGAAAGAAAGATGACGTAACGATTGAGCAGAATGCTCCGCATTGGATGTGTAAATATTATTCAGATCATGACTGTGGTAGTAATTTCAGCATAATGCTCCGCATTGGATGTATAAATATTAGTGGTAGTAACGTGAAGCAGAGTATTGTACAAAGCAGACTGTGTATAAACATTACTCAGATCATGACGTAGTAACGTGAGAAGCAGTGTGCACCGCGTGGCTGGCTCTCGTGCTCTCCTGCACAGTGTACACATTACTAGTTTGTACACATTACTAGTTTGTACACATTACTAGTTTGTACACATTACTAGTTTGCACCATGCAGCCTTACAGACACGTAACAAAGTTTAGTAACTACACTTACCCATCTTCCTCAGAAGAACTAAAGCCTTCGAGCTCTGACGACGACGCGTCGTCCTCCTCCTCGCTGCTCTCCAGAATCATGCGTTTTGCTTCCTCCGTGTTGAATCTCTTTGTCGTTGATTTTCTCTGATTGTAAACTGTAGTGTGTACATGCTCAAGTGGGTTGTCCTTTTGAGATTTTCCTGAGTGTACATTGGTTGTTTAGTTCACGAAATGGCGACGGACATATGACTCAACAAATCACAGAGAAGGATTTTTTCATTTTTTTTTTCAGTGTCAGATGACACACTGCTGCCCTTTCGCTTGCTTGATGATGTTAAAATTATGCTGGGCTCTGCCTGGGCAGGCACCCGGAAGCAGGAAGCCGTCTCTTTCCGCCAGACGTAAAATTATATTTTTGCGATGTATTATCGGGGTGCTGTGAATATTTTAGAAACTTAGAGAAAGGTTTCAAGTGTCACCACGCGAAACCGCGGGCTCAGTGGACGAAGGGTTAACGCCACAGAGAGCGGGATTTATTTATATATATTTTTCATTTGCAGGTGAAAAGACATCTCAGTTAGTGGTGCTAAATTAAATAGTCGGTCTATTAATATATATAATAGACCGACGCTTGACGGTCTTGGTTTAGTCCCAGCAAAAAGAGGACTCAAGATTTTATTTCAAGATGGTCACAAAATGTTTCCTGCAATTTATTTGATAATTGAATCATTATCATGGATGTAAAACTCCCTGCTTCAAGTGCAAAAAAATAACTTGATTGATATTATTATATTATTATTGAAATTATGTCACCATACATAATGACAAACATCCAAACCAAATGATTTCCCCAGACAATGCACTCCATCATCTGTCTGCCAAGTAATATAATCTTAACCCTTTAAAAACCGGGTGTGAAAATCCCCCTGCGCCTATTATCAGACAAAAAACAACAACATATTATCTCCGGAACCACATCGTTGTTTAACTTCATTTAAATTGCTACAATACCGCAACCCTTGTGAGAAGAGGCATCTGGTGTGAAACATAATTCAAGTAACCGTTAAGTTTAAGTATTTACGTAAACTAAATTTTTGAACCGAACGACACAGTTTTTTGATTGAAACTCCGTTTAACACCCAAATGCTGTGTTCTAGTATGAATTGAATCGATTCTTTAGGTCCTAATCTTTCCAAAAAAGTGTCTTATTAGTATGTGGGCTGTTGTTAGGGGACCATAATACAGTTTGAAAAACTCGGTGACCGCTCAAGGAGGCATTTTGTGATTTTTTTGCAGATATAAAAAAAATTCCCAAGACTTTGCTGAACAAATACATACAATAAACACAAGTATTGGAATTAATTTGGGGTTCCTACGTCGACTCAAACACAGGAGAAAAGAAAAAAAAAGCCTAGAGCCGAAATTGGTTCTACCTTGCTTAACTCACTGCACACTGGAGGTCATTTTCAGTCGATTTTCTCGATTTGACATAATTTTCTTAGATTCACCTTTTAAGGCACTTGCATATAAGATATATACCCATGTTTTACATCATAAATTGCAGAACAATCTCAGCTATGTATATAATGAGGCACCATTGTCGTAAGGCAAAAGTGTAAAGAAAAAAACTTTATAATATCACACTAAAGCTGAAAAATGGAATCTCGATTTTTGGAAATTCTTCATATCGCTTGAAAAAACCTAACTTTACTCAGGTGGTGACTCTGTTTAGGTGATGGCAATTGGTTTACCAAAGGTTTTAGGTTCACAAAAGCAGTGAAATATATGAATAAAATGTTAGATACATGTAAATAAATGTCTAAAACTAAAGTTTTTATTATCGTTTTTTGAGTAGAAATATGGTCTTTCACAGCTTTCACCAAAATGATAAAAATGGGACTGAGAAATGACGTCATAGTGCAGATAAAGCTTCAGGGAGTGTGTGCAAATGAAAAATGACCATCACAACAATTTTTTTTTTTTTTAAATAAAAATATGTATTATAAAAAAAAAAGAAAATATGTACAGAATATATATTCAGAAATATAAAACAGAACAAAGACTACACCATTTACAATATACAAGTATATATGCTTCAATGGCATATCCTCATGCCATGGCATACCAGTCATGGAAACAGTTTCTGTTCAGCTGCAGGCAGAGGGGAACGTTACACGCCTCGCACTTCCACGCCGTGTCTTTTCTCACTTTCTTCATGCTGCAAAGCTCGCAAACCCTGCGACCCACCGTGGACTTAGTTGGAAGAACAGTTTGAAGAGTTCAATGGGTGTTGCTGTGGCACTGACATGTGGACCTGGTGTCCGGGCTGGAACTTGATGACGGGGGGAGCAGTGTCCGGGTCTTCATCCGTCCTCCAGGACAGCGTAGGTGCAGGTGGTGCACGTGCTGCTGTCTTTCTTGATCTGGCCTGAGGTGAAAGCAGGCGCCGGGCAGCACGCGCCCTGTTTGCTGGAGATGGTGTCTTTAGTCGTCGGTCAACGCGCTGCCTCTTTGCTGGTCGTGGTAGTTGCCGTCCAACACGCTGCCTCTTTGCTGGCCAGGCTGGTCGGGGCGGATGGTGCTCCTCTCTGTAAAATAAATCAATACTAGTCAGTTGAAAGAAAGATGACGTAACGATTGAGCAGAATGCTCCGCATTGGATGTGTAAATATTATTCAGATCATGACTGTGGTAGTAATTTCAGCATAATGCTCCGCATTGGATGTATAAATATTAGTGGTAGTAACGTGAAGCAGAGTATTGTACAAAGCAGACTGTGTATAAACATTACTCAGATCATGACGTAGTAACGTGAGAAGCAGTGTGCACCGCGTGGCTGGCTCACGTGCTCTCCTGCACAGTGTACACATTACTAGTTTGTACACATTACTAGTTTGTACACATTACTAGTTTGCACCATGCAGCCTTACAGACACGTAACAAAGTTTAGTATAGACACTTACCCATCTTCCTCAGAAGAACTAAAGCCTTCGAGCTCTGACGCGGTGTCGTCGTCCTCCTCGCTGGTCTCCAGAATCATGCGCTTTGCTTCCTCCGTGTTGAATCTCTTTGTCGTCATGATGTTGATTGTAAAATGTAGCGTGTGTACATGCTGTACAAGTGGGTAGTCCTTTTGAGATTTTCCTGAGTGTACATTGGTTGTTTAGTTCACGAAATGGCGACGGACATATGACTCAACTAATCACAGAGAAGGATTTTTTTTTTTTTTTTTTCAGCGTCAGATGACACACTGCTGCCCTTTCGCTTGCTTGATGATGTTAACATTATGCTGGGCTCTGCCTGGGCAGGCACCCGGAAGCAGGAAGCCGTCTCTTTCCGCCAGACGTAAAATTATATTTTTGCGATGTATTATCGGGGTGCTGTGAATATTTTAGAAACTTAGAGAAAAGTTTCAAGTGTCACCACGCGAAACCGCGGGCTCAGTGGACGAAGGGTTAAAGGGTAATACTGAAATATTTTTCTGCTAATGGTCCCACAACTCATGGTGTTGCATTTTATTATTAAAATAACAGCCGTGTAAGATTACAACTATGATAAAAAGAAAAAATCATTCACCAGTGTCGTAAATGTCAACTTACTGCCCAAATAATGAGCATATTAAACTACTTGGAGTCTGTTATTCCGGGACTGGGTAAGGAGGGCTGGATGTGTATGAGGGTTAATGAGCAGCCCCTCCATAAATGCTCCAGTGCTGCCGTGACCTGACGCCTGCAAACGTTCAGCAGTATTCCCTCACACTCTGTCGAATACGCAGGAAGGAAAAAGATTAAACGTGGATTTACCGTAAAAGGAAGAAAAAAAACACACCTTGCAGCTCAAAGATAACCGCGATATTATGCGCAGGTGATCAGCGCTGAGCACCTGATGTTTCTGTATCAGTCACAAAGGGACACGCGAGGAGGGTGCAGACCATGTGACTGACTGCAACCGGTTGCTCTTCAAACAGCGGAGCTTCTGTTTGGTCCAGATTGCCATTGGATCACTGGGGGAGGGGAACTTGCCCATATTCATACCGACACACACACACAACAAACCGTGACATGAATGTTGGCACTGCGGAGGCCCCCCCGAGTCAGATAAAAGTGTCAACTAGCTGCTTAAAGTATTAATAGTCCCACTCTAATCCGACCCAAAACGTTGGTCTAATGAGGATCATTTGTTTCCCCCCTTGATACTCTGGAAATCAGTCATTGTGTTGTGATGTTTGCTTTACAGCGCGGCATAAGAAATGAAGGGCTCTAGTGCGATGGCGGACCAAATGGCTTCCTTTATGGTGTCTATCAGGATGTAGTCGGACCTTTTATTGCAGCCTGAATGGCCTCATTAACCTCAGCCTGCCCGGATGCTCGACATGGAGATTTAATGAAGTGTCAAACGTTACCCCAAGAGGGGACGTGTGTGTGTGTGTGTGTGTGTGTGTTTGATGTTTATTACCGAGCTTGTTAGATATGGCAGTGGGTGTATACCTGTGTATATATATTTACCTGTGGTGTGTGTGTTGTACCACAATGTTATGCTATAACAGAGAGCCGATATCAGAATGCTGAACATGTCAGCATCGGCTCATTAAAACATAATGAAGCAGCTCTTTCCGTCCTTCCTTCCTTACTTACTCCTCATATCCGTCCTCTTATGTCCCATCTGTCTCCTTCTCTCCTTATCTTCTCTCACTTGTCAGCTTCTCTTGGGTTTTCCAATTCCCTCTCCTGTCTATTAACGCTGTAAACTGCCGCCTCATCCCACCCCTCACAAAATCTCCTAAATCTTCCACCCCCCTTTTGCTGCTCATCATAACCCTGACATATTAGCTGTTGCAAAAGGAACACGTTTCTTATTGTAAATGGTTCTAAATTGTACATGGCTTCGCCCTCGAAGACATGCCGCTGTTGGACTCGGCCCTATGCCCTCTACAGGAAACCCCTTGGGTTCAACTTGACACACTTGGCAGCCTTCCAACTCCATTTGTCCTTCAGTCAAGAGGTCCAGCCTGTCCATCTGTGTAGCGGATGCTCCCTGTTGAAGGTGGCGTGGAGCCGAGCGCCATAGCGGGTTCTCCTCCTGGCCTCCCTCCTTCCTGTGGGGAGCACTGGAGGCTGATGATGATGACAGTAACATATATCCATAAAACTAAATTACATCTTGTCCCATCCTTTTCATTGAGGAGAAGCAGTGCTCAGGAACCATCTTCAGTTTTGAGGGAAGTGGCCCACTCAAGTGATGTCTTTAGAGGGCCCCTTCACCCAAATAAAAAATGAAAATCCTCTTTGTGAGAGAATGGTGCATTCACAGAGACAGACTTTTGAAAAACTGTTCAATGTAAACCAACACTATCATCATGGCGAGATATCGTGAGAGCTGAGTGAGAAATTACGTCTTTTGTGTGGAGACAGCATGCAAGGTGTCCCTGATTTGCACGCCATTTAGTCTCACTGGCCCACTTAAACACAAGTATGTTTGGGTGTACGTTCTTTGGGATGGGATGTAAACACTGAGCATGGTTTCTTTGGCACTCCTGAGTCTAGATCCCCTCTACGTTATTGTATCGGCTCTGCCCGTTGGTCTGTTTCTGCTGGGTCTTGTTTGAGTTTAGCTGAAGGCTCAGTCCGGGGTGCTGCAAGCTTTCTAAGCTTTCCTGTAATGTTTCCTCTCCTTGTTTTTGCCCTTCGGGCTAGTGGGCAACGCTCTCTGTGTGACCTGATGATACAAAAATGTACTTTCAGTGTAGAATTAGTGAGTCTGGGCGATTTAGGACTCCTGAGGAAAAGAATAACCAGCAGATATTGGTGTTATAATTGTGGAGTTGTGCCGTTATGTGAGGAATTTGGCTCTTGCTGCATTGCACACAATGCCAACTTTTTAATTTGAGCGCAACAAGTGGCTACTTGTTATTGGACGTGCACTCGTGCCATCTTGCTGAATATGTAAGCCCTCACTTCCCTGAGGACGCTGGCCACAATTACACAAGTACGTCTCAGTGAGTCAAACTGCATTCATTAAACTCTGCATTTGCTTGGTTTCTGACTTTGGGGAGGAGGTGGAGCCTTTGTTGTCTTCGCTAAATGATATGTGAGACTTAAGCATTTATTATTGACCTAATAAGACTTTATATAAGACGTAGACTTAGTAGACATGGTCGTTGTGATGTCACCCATTGGTTTGTGGACTGCTGTTCGGAAGCTTTGAGTTCGGCGTTTGGTCCGTCGGCGTCTTAGCTTTTAGCAATCTGACTTTTTTTTGCAACCAGAGGAGTCGCCCCCTGCTGGCTAGTAGAGAAAATGCAAGTTTAAGACGTTTCCGCATCGGCTTCACTCTTCAGAACTGGAGGATGCGGCCTGATTTCCCCTCAAGGAACACTTTGTATTAAAGCCACTGCCTTTCAGCATTTTCTCAGCACAGCTGAAACAGCGTGGACCTCTTGCATCAGGTTGCTGTTACCCTCTTACTGCCGCTTCTAGACATGCATTCCCTTTTTTGGGGGAAATCTCCAATACAACAGTAGTGTTTCTGTTCAATTTTCGATCCAAATTCTGAGTTTTTTAAATGCAAATTAGACGCGTTTTCAACAACTGGTTAATCTACTATTAACCCTCTGGGGTCTTGCATCACGCCGGCGTGCTATACAGTGTTTACTTTTTGTAAATATTCATATCTCCACGAAAAAACGGCACAGAAAAAAGAATCCGCTACTGTTAGAACCGCCAAACTCTGCAGTTTCCGGCCCCCTCCTGTGTGCTTCTGTGTCCCTGTAACAGGAGCTGACACTTCTTTCACCGTGATTTGTCAATTCAGGTGTCCGTCGACATTTTGTGTGACTACCAATGAACATTCAGGAAATCCCTAAGGACCTACCCACCCAGCTACGCTACAAAGGACCTAGGATACAATAACCTACACACCTGAGGTTTATATATACATGCTGTAGTTTACAGTTAGACAGAAGCTAGAGATCATGGCGAGAACACAGTTCACAACAAAGGAAGCAGTTGCAGCGATTTTGGCCAGCAGCGATCAGGAGGAGCGTCAGACAGGCCCTGAAGGCTTTGACTCCTGCGAGAGGATTATGCAGAGAGAAGGGATTCATTTGAAGACGGGTACGTGTATTTAGCTACTAAACTTTGTGTTCCAATAGCATATTTACTAGGGTGACCAGACCGGACATGTCCTCTTTTTGAGACCTAAAAAATGCGTCTGGCAGGGATTCCAAAAACGTCCGGGATTTTGACTCGTTGGATATTTGTGTTTCTCTGGGTCTTTCACAAACAAGTTATTACGCCCTTACAAGTTTTGGAAATGGTATCTCCCTTACGTTCCACCTTCTTGCGACGAAGTGTCCTCTTTTTCACAAACTCAAATCTGGTCACCCTATATTTACGCTAGCACAGTGAGCACATTTTGCTGGTCCCGATCCCTTCGGTGGTTTTCCCCGGTGCCCGAGTCTTATTTGGCAAAGGTGTTTCCATATATCATTTAGTGCATCAACTCTTATTCAACAAAGTAAAAAAAAACACCTCAAGCGCGCGTAAAAACTTTTTTTGCATAATTGAAGTCTGTTTTGTAATTCTTTTTCATACAGCTTTTCGTACAGCTTTTCGAATGCACCATTAAAACACCATTAGATGACATTAGATGTTCTTACAGGCTCAACTAAAACATGAATGGTGTCTGCATCCATTTTGTTGTGCCAACAGTAATGTCACTACTTGCCCTTCTACTGCCTGCTTAAAATGTACTGCCAAAATTAGAAAAATATCCTATTCACATAAGACCTAAATGCTACCTGGCACACATAGACAATAACATCCATCTCTTGCAAAATGTTTCTAATTGCTCAGCTGCGTGTCAAGTTTCCTTTTTGAAAGAACAAAATAAATACAGAAATACATAAAACACAACAGCTGCTAATTAGGGAACTGATAAGACCAGTTCAATCAACATCACACATCTTTGTCAACATAATTATCTTGGAATTGCATGAACAGGTATGATATTCAGTGTGTGGTTCCTATCATAATTGTTGCCCACATTATAATTCATGCAGAGGAAGCGCCACATGTTACTCTGCATCGTTAGCTTGAAGCTTCTATCTCATACTGTTGTCGCCTCATCAAAATAATGTCCCTCATCCTGTGTGTCAAAGTGGAGGGACATCAAAGAGACTTACAACATTATACTCTTCCTCTCTTTGTCTCCCCGCTTGTTCTATGTGGCTCTCAGACCCTTCAACAGATCAAGTATCAGAACCCTACAGGGGTTCATTAGGCTGCTGCCGAGTGAGGAAGGCAGGCAGGAAGAAGGAGAGGGGTATCTGTCTGTTGTGATATCCGACAACAGAACAGTGAAGAAAAGAAGATAATTCCAGGATTTGCATCGATGTGATCCATTGGATCGAGGCAGCGATACTGACCTAATGAAGAGGACTTTGTTGACGGATGGGACCAATCTTCATAATACAATCTCTTCATTAATGTCCCTCTACTCAGCATTGGTTTTGTTACCAGATAGATTCATTCTGTCACTGCCTGCCGTCTCCGTGACATAATACTTCCTCTTTTTATTTTTGTATTACTGTAAGCTTCAGGTCATATAGGCGAAGTCGTAATCATGTCAGACAATACGGACACATCAGCTTCCAGTGCCCACTTCATGTCAAGGACTCACTTGAAGGTCTTGCGTAACGACACTTCAAAAGAGCCTTATTTCTCCCGGCAATGCAAAGAAACTCATTCATGAAACTAGAGGTACATTCAGTACAATGCAGATCTCTAGCATGTGTGTCTGCAATGACCGCTGCTGTGTTGTGTGATTAAATGAATACTCCCCCTTCTAGACGGCAAGTGTATCAGATGTGGTTTTCACTGGCATGTCCCACAACTGATGCGCTCTTTCAATCTACACAGAAAACCACAACTTTGAGTCTATTTTTTCGATGTAAACTTGCAGAGTTTATGCCGAATAAAATGGCAAAAAGTAACTGCGTCTCTGGTGGCGAAGATCCAGTCGGCAGGTAGTTCTGTTCGCCAAACACCCCGTCCTAAACTAAATCTTGCACTAAACACTCAAAAGACCAAATGTGTATTAATCTGCAGCTAAAAAGTCCCCAACAAATGCCGTTTCAGGAACTTGCTGAGCTTTTTATAGAAATTATTTTTGCTTTGTTTCAATATTTCTTCCCTCGCAGGCAGCCACTTGTTTCTGCTTATTTCATAATGTGGAGATCAGCTCGCAGTCTCTTGAAACTAACGTAGCATGAGTAAAACATCACAGTGAACATTCCCTCCTCTTTCTGTCAAACTTACATCGTTGCCGTGTGGCGCTGCAGTCGAGCCAGGTACCGTTTTACGGAGCCCCCCTTGAAGACTGATCCAGCCTCGGAGAAACCGATCTGTCACTATTGTTTTATGGTGACTCGATGAATGAATTTACAAGCAATCGCTGCAGCAGGGCATACTGATGATCTAACTTGTCTCATTAATGAAGGATGTCGCAGCTCTATAAAGTGTAATTATACATAAAACTTTGATCACCGCAGACGTCTGCTCTGCAGGGGAGATCGTCATCCATCTTCTGTCTTGCGGCTACTTGAGCGATTGTCCTCGGGTTGAACTCTTCGTTGTGCGTTGGTGTTTTCTGGATGAACTTTTGCCTGCTGTCCATCCCAGCAGGAGCGCGCTCGCTCTGAAACAAAGCAGAAATGTACATACTGTACTCTCAAAGGGTAGGGATGTTTTCAGACGTCTTTTTTGCCCTTTTGCCGATGGCTAGCGTTCAAGGTTGTCTCCACCCCTGAGCATTTCTCCTTCACCTACCTTTTCGTTGCTTGAAATAATTGTATTCTGTCCTTTCCTTCCTCAACTTTGCTCTTTATTGTTGGTGTGCTAGAGCCCATTTTGAATTAAATTAATAACCCTTTCTTAAACATCTACACTGTCACATTACTCGTCTTTTTCATGAAACCAGGAGATTCACTGACCAAAGACTTCATGCATCTGGAGCCGATCGGATCTCGGAGTGTGAGTCATTTCTTGGTCTGAAAGAGTAATTCACAAAGCTTTTTAGTGCTAAAAGTAGCTCCCAAGTATGAGAGATGTTAGAGGAAGTCCAGAGGACTGGCCGCCATGTTACAAATATTGCTATAACCAAGGAATGGCACACCCATGCACACACTGTACATACATATACACACACTGTTTACTGCATGAAATGACAGTGATCTTTGGACAGTGTATTGACACTATTCCCACAACATACTACAGTTTATGTAAAATGTAAATATTTTATATGTAAAACTAAATATTTATTTTCTATTCAACACTTTATTTTCTATTCAACGCTTTCTTTTTTTAAAGCGTTGAATAGGGAGGCAGAGGATAGAGTTCCTGGCTGTGAGCGTTTGTAGTTGGTGGATTCATGTGTCCCTCTCCGATGCTCTCGCAGTTGTTTTGCAAACGAGTAGGGAGGAGCTTCAGAGCCTGAAGGATTTGATTGGACACAATCAAGAACGCCTGTAAGTCTTTTTTATCATCCCCTAAGAGACATGGAGATGGATGAAAAAACAATCGCTTCCAAGGCAAAACTGGCACGACAATAAACAAAACCCACAAAGTTGGGAGTCAAACTGTTTGTGTTGGCTGATTCCACGAACGGCTTCCTTGTGTATTTTTTGGCTAACACCAGGTCCAGTGATATCCCCTCCAGACATGGCCTGTCCTTTGATGTGCTGATGTCCCTTGTGCACCCAGGTTATCTTGGCACCAGCTACCACATTTACAGACACTTTATATTCTCGCCCCAAACTATTCTCTCCATGAAATGTACCACTTGTTCAGAGACAACGACTGCCCTGGTAAATGGACTGGACCTGTACAGTGCTTTTCTAGTCCTACGACCAATCAAAGCGCTTTCACACTACATGTCATCATTCACCCATTCATACACTGATGAACACAAGGTGTCACCTTCCCATCAGGACTCTTGGTTATCGTTCATGCCCTTCAACCACAAGGGTCTTGCCCAAGGACACATCGACATGGACTTCATCCACTGATTGAAGGACGACCCTGGTCTACCACTGAGCCACAGTCGTGCACAGATGTGAACACCTTCAGAAACCAATTGGAAAGATGGTTAAGATGGATCCGGGAGGGCTCGCTCTGGTCAAACGATAATTTAACAAATTAAGCGTGAAAACATGGAAATATTGTAACCATTTCTACTGTTTAAACACAAGTAATGCATTTCATCCTGTCAGTGTCAAATATTATGATAATGAACATTTCATTCATATTCTGATGGCAGCCATTTAATAAGGATTCAGTCATTTCACCAACAAATCGAGGACAGTTTGCACAACATTTACTTCCATTTGTTCCTCACACTGCTGCATATTTGTATGCAGCAGTGTATTCTTCTTCAGCTTAGATCAGAGTTGATGGCTCGAGGTTTTGATTAAGATGGCAACAGTTCTCTAACGTGGACCTGAGGGGACGGGATGTGTAAAAGGTCCACTCACGACCTTCAACAGCGTTCAGCCGCATCTCACAGGCATTACAACTCATACGCTGATAATTATGATGAAGTGAAATTACATCACTAAATCCAGCGATACTGTATGTGGCCACTAGTAATGCACCAGTAACGGCCTGGTGAAATATGGTGGGTATAAGTCATGGATGAGGTAGCAGAGACCGTGGACAGACACACACACACACACACAGTTTTGTAAAGATCTATAAATACACCGGGCTGTTACCAAGTGGATGAGCGTTATTAATATTCAGGGTCTCGCTGTAATTTCCCCTCTAATCAAAAGACAGAATCTGCTGCTGAATCTGAATCACCACTGACCTGTGCAAACACGCAAACACACACACACACACACACACACACACACACACACACACACACACACACAGAGAAATGCATGCATGGACACAAGTAGGCTGGTGCAAAAACTACACACAGATAATAAGAACAGAAAGTGTATACACACACACAGGTGACCAGATACACACAAGCATGCTGCAATACAAATACACAAATTCAAGCTCGATCGCAACACATACTTGCAAAAAAACAAACATGGACATTAAATAAACATCTCAAAAGCGGGAAACACACACACAATAAGTCATATGAACACACACACGCACGCAGAAACACACACACACACACCAGCATGCAAATCATTCCGCATACAATCCATAAGCACTTTAAACCAAAACACACACACAAACAAGTGCCTCGGTCCCCTTTGCTAAATAAATCAAACCCTAATGAAAACACCCAGGGTCAGGATTCTGAGAGAGAGACACACACACACACACACACACACACACACACACACACTGGTGTTTCAATTACATTACACAGTGATGGCTAATTGCTGGAGCGATGGTTTCTGTAATGACTTCTCAGGGAAAAGTTGAATTAACATGCGGAGGACGTTCAAGCTTCCCTGATTGACTGACACACACACACACACACACACACACTTTGTGTCGTCACAGCTTCGGGGACGGAGCCAGCGAGGCTGCTAATGTAGCCGTCTTGGTTTATGGTTATTAAAATGCCTGGAAATGGCTGTAATGAAATAGTTGTGGATTAAAGTTTAGAGGGTAATGTGGGGAGGAAGCATGACCGCTCTTTCATAATGGAACAAGGCCCAGAAGGCTCAGCAGATTATTGGTTTTTATTTGGAGTTCTAAATTAACAGCTTGGTGGGTTTTTCCCACAATCGTTTTTATCCCGCTGATGTTTTGTAGCTTCGATAATTACAGTTAAAGGGTAAGTTACTGAGTTAAGTGTTCTGCACCAGTGGTGAGAAACGGGGCTATTTGTGGGATTTTTATTTTTTATGTTTCCTGCATCTGTCGCTCTTTGCCCCGAAGAGATTGATAGAAGAAGAACTCTGCAGCTTGGAGCTTCAGTGTTTTTGGTGTTCATCTTGTCCCGACTTGAAATAATAAGTTATAAAGTAAACAGATGTTCTGACCGAGGTCCACAGCCTGAGCCCGTGTTAGTTATTAAAGATAAAAGAAAGTCACAGATGGCAAGCGTTCTTTCCTCTAGTGTGAATGTACTGGATGGAAAGCGCTGCCAGAGTAATGGTTTACATTTTGAGCTCTTAATGAACAATATGGGGAAAAGAGAAACAAAAGGAGCAGTTCAGAACCTGCCCAGGTTTAGAAACCAGACATCTGGTAACCCTATAGGGTCTTAAGCCCTTTTCTCGATTTTACATAATTTCTTAAATTCTCCTTTTAAGGCACTTGCATATAAGATACATACCCATGTGTTACATCTAAAATTGCAGAACAATCTCAGCTATCTATATAATGAGGCACAATTGTCATAAGGCAAAAGTGTAAAGTGATAATATGAATCTAAGGCTGAAAAATTAAAGTTTGATTTAAAAAGAATCTTCATATATCTTGTGAAAACACACCTTTACTCATGTTGACGAAACGTTTTGGTGCTAGAAGTTGGTTTACCAAAGGTATTAGGTTCACAAAAGCAGTGAAATATATCAATAAAATGGTAGTTACATGTAAATAAATGTCTGAAACAAAAAAAAATATTATTGTTTTTTGAGCAGAAATGTGGCCTGTCACACCTTTCACCAAAATGATAGAAATGGGACTGAGAAATGACTTCATACTGCAGATAAAGCTTCATGGGGTGTGTGCAAATGAAAAATTACCATCACAACATTTGTTTTCAAATAAAATATGTATTATTCATAAATAAAAAAATATTTACACATATACATGTTAAGAAATAGAAAACAGACGGGCTGGTGGGGATAGCTGTGCTAGAGGGGCTGGTGGTGGTGCATCCTCTCTGTAAAATAAATGACTACTAGTTAGTAGTTTGAACAGTTCAACAGGTGTACATGTGCAGCTGAGCTGTGTGCATACCTGGTAAACAGGGTCCAGGCCTTCAGTCTTCCACGTCGACAGCATAGGTGCAGGTGGCTGTAGTGAAGCTGTATGTTGTCCACTGGACCCTGACAGCTGTGAGTCCTCTCTGTAAAATAAATGACTACCAGTCAGTACTAAGTTCAATGAAAGAAAGTTACGATTACACACCAAAACAGTAATAGAGCTCCGGGCACGAGCTAAACGGTACGTTAGCAACGTTAGCACGTTGCTAATGTAAACACATACCGATAGTTAGCATTACGTCTTACAAACACGTAACGAAGATCAGCACTAGTTGGTACTAAGTGATATTGACGATGCAGTCGGGTAATAAGCTGATACTACCTGCAGTGGTGTCCCCACTGTAGCAAGCTATCTCCCGTTAGCTCGCGGAGCTAGCGCCCTGCTAGCTCCCCAACAGCCAGCCCCGTCTCAGAATCAGACTCGGGCACCGGGGAAAACCACCGAAGGGATCGGGACCAGCTAAATGTGCTCACTGTGCTAGCGTAAATATGCTAAAACAAAGTTGAGTTAGTAAATACACATACCCATCTTCCAGTGGATCCCTTCTCTCGGCATAATCCTCTCCAGGAGTCGAAGCCTTCAGGGCCTGTCTGACGCTCCTCCGTCCTCATCTCTGCTGGCCAAAATCGCTGCAACGTCTTCCTCTGTTGTGAACTGTGTTCTCTCCATGATCTCTAGCTTCTGTCTGACTGTAAACTACAGCATGTATATATAAACCGCAGGTGTGTAGGTTATCCTAGGTCCTTTGTAGCATAGCTGGGTGGGGAGGTTCTTAGGGATTTCCTGAGTGTTCATAGGTGGTCACAACATTTTTTTGACGGACACCTGAATTGACTAATCACAGTTAAAGGAGTGTCAGCTTCTGTTACAGCCACACAGAAGGACACAGAGGAGGGGGTTTGGCGGTTCTAACAGTAGCGGATTCTTTTTTCTGCGCCGTATTTTCGCGGAGATATGATTTTTTACAAAAATTAAACACTGTATATCACGCCGGCGATACGCAAGACCCCAGAGGGGTTTATAATTTACTGCAGTTGCTCCCTATCTTGGGGTCACAAGACAGCTCGACTATTCCACTAATCAACTAAAGACAGCTACATGCCAAGATACGCTTCAACACAGTTGCAAGTCAGTAAACAGTGCTGGATTCTAAAGTTGCTTTGCAAATGTGTTATGAGGAAGGAAATGCACTTAATGCATTTATTAGACCTCAAGGATATACAAACTATGTCACAGCAATAGGTTGAAGCACAAGTATTTGGACTGTGGTAGGAGTCGACACTGTGTATCCAGCTCGCTAGCGTCATGTCAATCACAGTAAGCCCCGCCCTAAAGCTTACCCTGCTTTATGGTCTGTTTGACTTTAAATTGACCATAATTTCCTAAATGACCATCGTATTGAAGGAGAATTGAAACTAGAGATTGAGACATAAATGCGTGTTTACAATGTTTACTGAGGGAATACATCAAGAGAGAAGTAGTCATTTTCTCATAGACTTCTTCTATACAACAAGAGTCACAGCCCCCTAGTGGTCAGTAGAGAGAATGCGTATTTTAAGACATGAATCATCGGCTTCACTCGTCAGAACCGGAGGCTGCCGCCTGGTTCTATCCGAGCTAGACTTCTAAAAATCTCCCCCTCTTGTGACAAACTCCGGTGTTCTCGACCTGTAAATCATTAACACCCTGCATCCTGGGACCGTCTGAAGAAGTTAATAGTGCTGCGTACAAGCTCCCAGATCACGTCACCAGTCCAGTAGGACTGTCTCAGTGTGTCTCTGAGCTCATGACTATTTGATTCCTCCTATTACTAGTCCACTCCTTCAGGCAAAATGTCAAACTTGTGCAAAGTCCCGTCTGCAACAATGAGAGAACTTCCATGTGGAACGTATGAACGCTCCAAACGTTGCTCTCCCGTTCACAGGGATTTCTCTGACACGTGGCGGATCGTGCAGATGAATCTTTTTCTTCTCCTCTGCTCCTCATAATGAGTCATTGATACCCATCAGCAGCAGCTCTCGCAGCACCGCCAGAGGGAAGGTGATGGAGCCCGGGGAATGTAAATGAGAAAAGCACACGAAATTCATTCAAGTTTCCTCTTCGCTGCACCTTGATATGATGGTCAGGTACAGCTGCGGTCTTTTGAAATACATCCAAAGAGGTATGGAGGCGGAGACCTGTCTGCTGGAGGCTGATGGCTGGCCAGCAACATATCAAACAACGTGCACCTGGAAAGCTGGAGCATGCCTCCGAGTATAATGATCAAAACTTTGGTCGTGGCTGTTTCTTTTTGTACCTGTAAAGAATATGAACATTTGTGCACCTCAAGACCTGAAGTTGAATTAACCTATCGGCTCATTTTGCTTTACAACCCCGTCTCCCACTGAATTACTTTAAATTTAACTGCATTCTCAACTACGTTCTGAGAAAAAGGTGTCGTCTCCCCGATTGTGGGTCACAGTTTGAAACGCTTGTTAAAACAACCAAAGCTTGGTTAGGTTTAGTTAAAAAACTTAACAGAAATTTCAAACTTAACAAAACTATACACAATAAAATTGACAGTGCTAATACAACACTTAAAGAGTCAAATTTAACACTGAGTCAGTGAACATATGGTCCCTATCTGCAGACTGTTAAAGTTACACTGAACATAGTGTTACAATTTCAGAATCAATTGAACTCTGGTAAGAGTTAATATTTTACACTACACTACACTGAGATGTGTTACTCAGATTTGACACTAGGATGTAAATAACACTTAATAGTGTTATTTACATTTGACACTAAGAGTCAAATATTACTCTTAGTAATTAGTGTTGTTTTAACTGACTCTTGCCATTGTTAAAAAATGTGTACTCTTGTATTTACTCCCTGTGTACTTTTTAACCAACACTTATTTACTTTCAATTGACTCCTTTTTAACTCTTCAACAGAATAACTTTGAAGTGTTTTAGTGTTTTGCATTTTCTCACTTTACCATGTCCAGCTAACACTTAAAACAATACAACTAAAACATGTCTGCAGGGGAAAAAACAACAAACACCAGTATCAGGTCTTAATAACTAGGGTGACCAGACGTCCTCTTTTTCCCGGACATGTCCTCTTTTCGAGACCTAAAAAAAGCGTCCGGCAGGGATTCCAAAAACGTCCGGGATTTTGCTACGTCGGGGAAAATAGTTATTACCCCCTTACAAGTTTTGGAAATGGTACGTCCGGGAAAATAGTTATTACCCCCTTACAAGTTTTGGAAATGGTATCTCCCTCACGTTCCACCTTCTTGCGCAAGCTCTGACTGTAGAGAGAACTGTCATTGGTCGACCGATCTCAACGTAAATGTAAGTTCACGGCATGCTACACACTACTGCTACCCCCCCCCCGCGACGAACTGTCCTCCTCCTCCTCTCTCTCCTACTCCCCCCCCGGAACGAAATGTCCTCTTTTTCACAAACTCAAATCTGGTCACCCTATAATAACACTTTATTAAAAATAAAAACATTTTAGTTTAGTTTGCATACAATGTTCACGCATGCCGTGAACTTACATTTACGTTGAGATCGGTCGACCAATGACAGTTCTCTCTACAGTCAGAGCTTGCGCAAGAAGGTGGAACGTGAGGGAGATACCATTTCCAAAACTTGTAAGGGGGTAATAACTATTTTCCCGGACGTACCATTTCCAAAACGTGTAAGGGGGTAATAACTATTTTCCCCGACGTAGCAAAATCCCGGACGTTTTTGGAATCCCTGCCGGACGCTTTTTTTAGGTCTCGAAAAGAGGACATGTCCGGGAAAAAGAGGACGTCTGGTCACCCTAGTAAATACAAAGATTGACATTGTTTTTGTAAATGAGGCAATCCCCAAAGGAAGCTCACAGCAAACATTTTACACATCAACTTACCTATTTGGCATCTTGATGCTCCCTCTGCCATCTTCTGGAAGGGTTGACGTATCCTCAGCAGCCTGAGAGGTGCAGCACTGCAGCTATAAACACACAAGAGAGGACTGAATGTCAGTAGACAGCAATATAATGCTCACGTTACTTTAAAAAAATGATAATTCAGTTGAACTGGACAAAAAATAAACTATTGTATGCAGTAACTGATTCATATGAAACTAATTAGCTTTAAAGTTAATCCCATGCAGTGCCCATGCAGTCAAAGGAGCATTTACAGTGTTTGCTATTTTACTGTCCTCTATGTACATTAAAACAATACAACACTGTCAATCCTCCACATTGAGCTTTCTTGCCCACATTGTCGAGTTTGACGTTAGATAGTTAGCCTTATTTTGGCTGAACTGTGCGGCACATTTAAGCTAACCTTCAACTAGGTCACGTTAGCCCTCTGCTATTCAGTATTTCAAGAAAAAAAAAAACTGCAGTGTATGTTTAACAACAATATAAAAGGTACCGTAAAAGTCGGGTTAAAAGCCGCTACTACCTTCGGTCAGTGTCCCCGTTAGCTCCCCGCTGTAGCCAGCTAGCGCTTCGCTAGCCCCCCGTTAGCTCCCCGACAACCACCGAAGGTAGCGGGACCAGCCCCGACTCGGGCAGAGGGGACGCGGGCAGTAGCAGCAGCAGTGCTACTGTTTCATAAGTGATTTAGAGAAACTTACCACAGTCTTTCGAGAAGTGCAAGATGGCGCAGTGAGGAGACTCCTGATCCATTTGAGAGGAGAAGGAGGTGGGCGGAGCCTCACAGCGTAGTTTCCAGTACACTACGTCTTGTAGCAGTGTACAAATACATCAACACTGGGGTTTGTTTTACTCTGGCTGTTGTTGTATTACTCTGAAAGAGTAAATGTACTTTGACACAGCATGTTTACACTGAAAAGTTTAACTGTGATTATTTACACCAACACTGGGGAAGAAATTGGTAATAATTACTCTTAACGTTGTTCTAATAACTCTGGAAGAGTTCATACACTTTGACAATGCATATTTAACACTGGGGAATTTACTGTGTACGGTTGTGTTGAGGCAACAAAAGTACAGTCTCTTGGGTGAATGCCCCGAGTTCATGGAACCCGAACTTCCTCCCTCGGAACCCGAACCTCCTCCCTTGGACTCATTTGAAACTTCTAAATTAAACCCACGCTAAAATACCCTCGAAATGTGAGTCTCCTCAAAAACTGTTGTCTCCTGCAAACTATTGTGATACAATAATGGGGCGACAGACTGCAGAAACCAGAGATAATTTGCCTTGGGTGAATGTTTTATATTATTTTTTACTGACGTCCTTTCAGCTCTATCGCCAGGCCATTTTAAATGAATACTTAATGTATGGATCCAATTGGCATATGTTTATAATATTTGACTCTCAAAATGTGCAGGGAGCGTCTGTCGGCGTACACAGGGTTTTTCTCTTCTCCCTGCACCTCGCTGAAGTGTCTCGCTAAAAGTCACACTCACGCCACCCATTCAGTTAACCTGCCAAGACTTTGAGATCCAGGTGGGAGGATCTAACCGTTGTTCACCTTTATTCCAACACAATCATACAAATTTGAATCAGATTATTGGCCATGTACGTGTCCACATACAAGGACTTTGTGTGTGTCGGGGGCTCCTCTTGAAGTCCACAGCCGTCTCCACAGTTTGGAGCTCAGTTCAGCTCCAGGTTGTCCTGACCACACCAGAGGAACAGCTGTTCCACGTCCCGGATGAGGCCAGAGAAATGTGAGCATTTTTGGGATTTAACTGAGTATTGATTTTTGTGCTTATATATGTATGTAAGTCAAGCTGTGGTGAAAACAAGCCCTGCTCAGAGCCCTTTCATCACTGACTGGAAGAACATTGTGTGTTTTGGCTCTGAGACAAATCTACTGGGACCCCTTAAGGGATTTTAATAATAGGAGCACTATTGGCATTAAGAAAACTGCTCCGTGTCATCAGCAGACTGTCCGTCGTCTCTCATAATGTAGATCATACGCAGAGTGATCTTCCTTTAGTATTTGTTGTTCTGTTAATGTGACTGTTAGTTAGTGAGGTTTAGGAAAAACATCATGGTTGGGCGAAGTAACTTTCGTTAAGAATGTAACACATGGTAATGGTAATTATGAAGAAACCCCACGTTTAACCTGTTAAAGGACAAGACACGATATGGGGACTAAACAGTCTCCAGAGCATCCCATTCATTGGACTGTGTTGTGAGTCCGGGTGCAGTCGCTTTGAAGTCAACTTCCAGAAAGAGTTTATTCAGCAGAATGTGGCACAACAATACGTAGACCAGCTATGAGCGTAACTCCACAAGACACCAGTGGCGGCTGGTGAATTTTTTTTGGGGGGGGGGGGGCGCAGTTGGGCGGCGCGGTTTAAATAGCACTCCACAATGAGAAGAAAAGAGGTTTTGAGTAGAATATTCTAAAAAACAAAGCTTTATTTCAAGAAAACACAGTGCTCAACACTGTCCAATAACAACTATCAACAAACTGTAACTTTGGGCATGAGAGGTTCAGAGCAGAATGGTTTAAGAAACATTGGGTTGGGTTTCAGAGGTTTACAGAATAAAAGAGGTGCCCACACCCTCACATGAAAGAGGTTTAGAGCAGAATAGATTCAGAAAGAGATACATCACATTTTACATTGGGTGTTTGACAGAGTAGGCCCCACTACTTGTAAAGAAATTTAGCCCTCCTCTCTTTCAAGTTGGCAAACTTCTCAATAACTCTCTGGTTAAAGTCAATCATGTCTGTGACAAGCCTTTTTTCCATTGAGAGCATGGCTAAGGCATTCAGTCTCTCCTGAGTCATGGTGTTCCTGTGAAAGGTTTTAACCCTTTTCAGTGTTGAAAAACACCTCTCAGCCTCAGCAGTGGTCATGGGAGTTGTGATGATGATTTTCAGCAGTGTTTGTGTCTCTGAAAATACCTCCGATAGATTATTTTCCATGAACAACTGGAAAAGAGCCACAGCACCACAACAGGATCGAAATTCCTCTGTGCCATAGATGAGGCTAAGCTCTGTCTTCAGCTTACTTCCATTGAGCATTGGATAGGCCTTCAATGTGGTGGCCAGAGCAACTTCAGGGAATACATTGACGTAGCGTTCAAACTGGGGGCCCTGCAGTAAGGTGGCACTGATGAGGTGGTCTTTGAAGGCAAAGCGTTCCCTGGTGTGTCCAAGTATGGTGTCATAAACCTACAGATAAATATATAGAGACAGACAGATATGTTGTGGGGAAATATCTACTACAAACAGGCTTCATACTACAGACAAAAGCCAACAATCAGAGTTGACAAAAAACTATGTTTTTATGTGTCTTGATGGCTCATCAACATAGACAAAAGGCCAGGAGCCACCTTGATGCTCTAACCTGGAGCTATGACACACACACACACGCACACAAACTAACTTGTTGGGGGTTGAATTGATAAAGTTATAGTCTGATATGATATCCACCCAAATCTAACAATGTCCAACATGTGTTCTGCTGTGGGAAAGATAAAACATTAAACTCTAACACAGGCATCTGCTGATTTTGACACTCACCTCTGCAGCAATCCTTCCAAGCTCATCTTCCTTCATAGCCCGGCGCTTCCTCGGCTGCTCAGAGCCACTGCTTTGCTCCACCACCATTGCATTGATTGAATCTCTGTAAATAAAAATAATAATAATTTACAAATCATATTCGTCTTATTACTACTGTAGTTCTGCTTTATACTTTCCACATACGTCGGAACATCAAACTCCATTGTGTCTGGGTTCATAATATTATCCGTAGTCCCACAACAGCGTCTGAATGACGGCCACTACCAGCGCTACTTCAGGCAGACCAGCAGCAGTTTGATTCAGCAACGGCAAGATCAGCGTCACGCAGCATAAGCCCCTCGGCTGTGCACAGCACTGAAACAGACAAGAATCAGAGAGATTTTGGAGGTCACGTGGGACCACCGAGTAAGATGGCTGCCTGCCTGGATACGTCCCGGTAAACCCACCTAACTACCCCAAACTCGCTAATGATATTGGCCTGACTGTGGTGTAAAGTCATAGAAAGTGATAGTTAACACTGTTGTAGCTGAGAGAGCCGGTGACTCACGCAATATGACAACGAGAGCGGCCAACAAAAGTGCTACTACTGGTGGTGCTAATGCTAAGATGGCAAACCCTGAGGGCATGAGCAACGAGGGAAGCATGCTGCAGGCTATGCAACGGTCCCTGGTAAAAGCCATGGAGGAGATGGGGCAAGTTGGGAAACTTTTAACGGTTTTGCAAGCAGATATGACGGAGATTAAAGAGACCAGCGTGGGCCTGAGAACCGACGTAGACGGAATAACGCTTCGCCTGGATGAAGCAGAAAATCGAATCTCTCAGTTGGAGGATGATAATCGCCAGCTTCGCCAAACTGCGGAGAGAAGCGGTAAAAAGTGCGATGATCTACATCAGGCCGTTAATAGATGTGAAGATGCCGCTAATAGAGACAGGCGCCAGAATCTACGACTCGTCGGCCTAAGGTAGAAGCTCGACAACGGTAAACCATCAGAATGTGTGAGGAAGATCATCTCGGAAGCCCTAGGGGTCGAACTGGACGGAGCGCAACTGCAACTAGTGCATCGAGCAACTGTCCCAATGCCCGAGGAATGGCCACCCAGACCGATCATTATTCGGTTTCTAAGCTTTCTGGAGCGGGAACGAGTGTTGGCTGCTGCTAGGGAGAAGTACAGAAACCAGAAGGATATCATCTGGGGAGGCTGTAAACTGTCTTTCTTCCCCGACATGACTAAGGAGACGGTGGAGAAGAGAAGAAAGTTCTACGAACTTGAACCTGATGGTGACCTCTTCAGTGTGCCCCATGGTCCTTTTGGGGGGTGGATCTCTCCTGAGTGAGAGCGGGAGAGGGGGTGGGAATAAGGTTGTGTTATGTGTGGTTGTTTTGTATTGGGTGTTGTTGTTTACGTTAGTTTTGACATGCAGCTGGGTGGCACCTCATTCTTTGTTTTGTTTTGTCCTTTTTTTGCTTACTGCTCTCATGTGCCTGCTATCATCTCGATATTGAGAGTACAAAACCATATGTTCATCTATGGCTAGGGGTCTGAGGATGGTGTCCTGGAATGTAAATGGCCTACAAAATCCCATAAAAAGGAGAAAAAAAAATATTATACCTAAAATCCCAACAAGCCGATGTGGCTTTTATACAAGAGAATACACTTGATCGATTCAGAGCCAGCTAAACTGAGGAGAGACTGGGTTGGCCAGGCATACTATAGCTCATACTCTAGTAAAAAACATGGAGTGGCTATTTTGGTACACAAAAAGCTGAATTTCCAATTGTTAAGAGAAGAAAAGGATGTGGAAGGAAGAATGATACGTTTGGAGGCTAACATATATGCCCCGAACATCGACGATCCAGACTTTTTTCATGAAGTAAATAAATCAGTGGGGAACATCGTTGATGGGCATACAATCATAGCTTGAGATTTTAATCAAGTTTTGGATGTGGTTTTAGACAAAACCACATCCAAAAAAATATGCCAAAAGACAGGCTGGCAATTACATTATTGATGAAGGACCTCGGATTGACAGATATATGGAGGCTTGTCAACCCAAGAGAAAGGGAATACACATTCTACTCTCATAGACACAAGTCTCACTCCAGGATAGATTATTTTCTGATAAGCAAGGATCTGGTGGAGAGCGTCTCAGACTGCTCAATAGGAACCATAGCATTGACCGATCATGCAGCAGTCCAGCTAGAATTAGTAATAGTACCAGACCGAGTAAAGAAAAACAGATGGAGGTTAAACATATCTCTTTTCCAGGACCCAGGATTTAGCAGTTTAATGGTAGACAATTTCTTCCTGTGGAACACTGGTTCAACAGATAAAGTTGAAACAGTATGGGAGGCCTCCAAAGCTTATATAAGGGGGAAAATCATAGCTTACTCCAGTAGAAAAAAAAGAGAGCAAGTTAAAATAGTAAGTGATCTGGAATCTAAGCTTAAATAATTAGAAAAAACACTGTCCAAGAATCACACTGATCTACTGCTTAAACGATGGTGTGACCTCAAATTTTAATTAAATTAAATATATAATAAAAAAGCAGAGTATGCCCTATTTAGACTAAAAAGTAATTTCTATGAGAGTGGGGAAAAATCTGGGAAACTATTAGTTAGACAACTAAAACAAAAAGAGGCTAGTTATGGTATACCAGCGGTCAAAAATTAAATGGGGAAACTGATGACAAATACAAAGGAAATGAATAGGGTATTTGCAAGTTATTACAGTGAACTTTATAAATCGGAGGCTGATCCAGAGGTGGGTAATTATGAGATTTTTTTTTCAAAAATTAACCTGCCAGAAATATCAATAGATCAGAAAAACTGTTTGGACAGCCCCATAACAGTGGAGGAGGTCAACACTGCTATCTCTTTAATGAAGCCTGGAAAATCGCCTGGGCTAGATGGTTTTCCCGCCGAATATTATAAGAAATATGTCGATAAATTGGCTCCTATCCTGACAACTGTGTATGAAGAATCATTCTCACTGGGAGAGCTGCCAGGAACATACAACGAAGCTCTGATATCTTTAATTGTAAAAGCATTTGATAGGGTAGAATGGAGGTTCTTGCGATATACCCTTAAACAATTTGGGTTTGGTGAAACATTTGTTCAATGGGTGAATGTAATTTACTCAAATCCACGAGCAGCAGTGATAACAAATGGAATGATATCACCCTTTTTCAATCTAATGAGAGGTACAAAACAGGGAGACCCTCCTAGCCCCTTACTCTTTACACTATTCTTGGAACCTTTGGCTATCGCAATAAGGACAGAGGCAGGTATTAAGGGGGTCGTACAAGGGGAAGAGGAACACAAAATGTTTATGTATGCAGATGATATTTTATTACTGATCAAGGATCCTTTGGTGTCAACTCCTAATGTTCTATCTACAATTGAATCCTTTTCAAAAATATCAGGTTATAAAATAAATTGGCAAAAGTCTGAATGCATGCCGATATCAAGAGGATGCACTCTTTCAATGGTAGATTCATTCCAGTTTAAATGGATCACATGGGGACTGAAATATTTGGGAATTAGGCTGTGCTCAGATATAGAAAATATAATCTCTATTAATATGTTCCCGTTAATACAAAAAAACGAGACAAACTTTGAGAAATGGAAAGTGTTAAATCTTACCTTATGGGGAAAAATTAATATCGTTAAGATGGTGGTGGCTCCACAATTTAATTAAATCTCTATGATGATGCCAGTAACCATCTTTAAACAATATAACCAATTAATTAGGGCATTTTTATGGAGTGGCAAAAAGCCTAGAATCAGTATGAAAAAGCTATTTGCCTCAAGGAATAGTGGGGGATTGGCTCTTCCAAATATGGAATTATATAGCATAGCATTCAAAATAAATAAGGTAGCTCGGCACTGGGCAACAGGCCAACCCTGATGGAAGAGGAAATAATTCAATTCAATTCAGTTTATTTTATATAGCCCAACATCACAAATACAAGTTTGCCTCGGAGGGCTTTACAATCTATACACATAACATCCCTGTCCCGGGACCTCACATCGGATCAGGAAAAACTCCCCTAAAAAGATAGTAAAAACCCTTTCACAGGGAAAAAAGGGAAGAAACCTGAGGGAGAGCAACAGAGGAGGATCCCTCTCCCCGGATGGACAGAAGCAATAGATGTCATGTGGCCAGAATGGATAGCGTAGTTACAGCACATTCAATGAATATGACAGAAATTATTCATATAATGAGTAGTAGGCATGGTTCATGATCCAGATAATCCACGATCCATGAAGCAGAAGGCGGTAGAGAGGAGGGGGGGGGGCATCAGCAGGGCCATGGCAGCAGGCAGGACCGGTTCCAGGCCGGTTCCATCAGCAGGGCCATGGAAGCAGGCAGGACCGGTTCCAGGCCGGCTCCATCAGCAGGGCCATGGCAGCAGGCAGGACCGGTTCCAGGCCGGTTCCATCAGCAGGGCCATGGAAGCAGGCAGGACTGGTTCCAGGCAGCCATGAATCCATGGCAGGGGGCAGGACCCGGAACAGGACCGGTTCCAGGCAGCCATTAATCCATGGAAAAAGAAAGTAGAGTTAGTAATGTGCATTGAAGAGACAATAGTTTATCCAGACGGAGAGAAAGAAGAGGAGAGGAGGAGTGAAAGAGGAAGAGAAGCGAAAGAGGAAGAGAAGAGAAGCGAAAGAGGAAGAGAAGAGGAGCTCAGTGTATCCTAAGATGTCCCCCAGCAGTCTAAGCCTATAGCAGCATATCTAGGGGCTGGACCAGGGCAAACCTGAGCCAGCCCTAACTATAAGCGCTATCAAAGAGGAAAGTCTTAAGTCTACTCTTAAATGAGGTGACTGTGTCTGCCCCCCGGACTGAAAGTGGAAGCTGATTCCACAGAAGAGGAGCACGATAACTGAAAGCTCTAGCCCCCAACCTACTTTTTAAGACTCTGGGAACCACAAGTAACCCTGCATTCAGTGAGCGTAACGCTCTAGTGAGGTAATATGGCACTATGAGCTCTTTAAGATATGATGGTGCATCACCAGTTAAGGCTTTATAGGTGAGGAGAAGGATTTTAAATATGATTCTCGATCTTACAGGAAGCCAGTGGAGAGCAGCTAGTACAGGAGTAATGTGATCTCTCTTCCGAGTCCTTGTTGAGCTGCAGCATTCTGGATCAGCTGGAGAGACCCAAGGGACTTTCCGGAGCAGCCTGATAATACGGAGTTACAGTAATCCAGTCTTGAAGTAACAAATGCGTGGATCAACGTTTCTGCATCGCTTTGAGACAGGATGTGCCGGATCTTTGAGATGTTCCGTAGGTGAAAAAAGGCAGTCCTTGAGATCTGTTTCACGTGGGAGCCAAAGGATAGGTCCTGGTCAAAAATAACTCTGAGATTCCTTACTGTGATGGTGGATGCCAGAGCGATGCCATCCAGAGAAACCATATCGTCAGATAATTGATTTCTGAGGTGTTCTGGGCCGAGTAGAATGACTTCAGTCTTGTCCGAGTTCAGCAGCAGGAAGTTGCAGGTCATCCAGGTCTTGATGTCTTTAAGACACGCTTGAAGCTTAGCGACCTGGTGGATTTCATCTGGCTTGATTGACAGATATAGTTGAGTATCATCGGTATAACAGTGAAAGTTTATGGAGTGTTTTCTGATAATATTGCCTAAAGGAAGCATATATATGGTGAATAAAATTGGTCCAAGCACAGAACCTCGTGGAACTCCATGACGAACACCGGTGGTCATCGAGGCCTCATCGTTTACAAATACAAACTGAGATCTATCTGATAAATACGACTTAAACCAGCTTAATGCTGTACCTTTAATACCAATCAACAGCTCCAATTAACAGCTCCATTCCAGGTTGTGGACTCATCACAAAAATGCACAACAAATATAGATCAAGAAAATTCATTTTACAACACTAAGTGGGCATGGGTAAGGGCACATACGATTCTAGGGATCTCTCAATATAAACAAAGCTACTCCTCCACTTGGAATAACCCTCTCATCTGTTTAGGGAAAAAAGTATTTCTATGGGATACATGGCTGGCAAAAGGAATACATGTTATCAAAGATCTCTACAGAGACGGCTCATTTACAGCATTCGAGGACCTTAAAGAAACATTTAATTTAGATGAGAAGGGGGATTTCTGGAAGTATTTACAGTTGAGGAGTAGCATGGGGTCCGGGTTCGGACTGAAAAGAGAAGAGAAAGAAGAGAATACGATTCAGGAGTTCCTAAGTGCTTCCCTACACTCTGCCTCAATATTCTATCGAAAAATGACAAATATTCAAGCTGGAATGTGCGAAGGCCTGAGACTAGTATGGCAAAAAGATTTCGACATCGAGATTAGGGAAGATGTATGGCGAGAAATCATTTCAAAAGGTAGGCTGGGCTACAAGGGATGCACGAAGTAAATTTACTCACTACAAAATTGTACATAGATATTATTTTACACCTCTGAAATTGTATAAAATGGGCTTGATGCAGGATCAATAAATGTAAATAAATGTTGGAAATGTAATGTAGAACTGGGCACTTTTCCTACATGCTATGTGGGAATGCTCCAATGTGTTGCCTTTTTGGAAGGTGTTATGTTCTAAAATCTTTGGGTGGTAGACTCGAAGAAAAAGTTCTGGATTCAGTAAGTTATAATAAAATGGATTTAATAAAAAGTTGATGGTACAGTGTACACGAGGATGCACAAAAACACAGCGCCCACAGGCCACCGAATATCTTATCGGCAGTTAACTGTCTAGCTTTAAAATTATGCACCACGAACGGTGTAAAACATTTGATATTATAGATCAATATAATGGCCGTTGTCGTCTCTCATTGGCTTAATATTACAACGTGCAATTGGTTAACAGAGGTGGAGGCAGCATTCGGGTTGGTTCAGAGGTGGTACCTCAACACGCTTTGCTTCCTGGTTCTTGACGTCATCTCTCCACCCCTCTGTGTAACTGAGCACAGCCCTCCCCTGGAGAAGTTGTTTTTCAGTACAGAGGGGTACCTGACACGGCACCCATTTTGAGGAGAACTATGAGCTCATCTTCATTTCACATTCCTGGCCTACCTACAACATCTCCTATTTGGACACACTAACTAAACTAATTGTGACTTTCCCCATGATACAATACACAATTTCATAAGGTTCACTCCCCCTTATTGTTTATATTCTTTCTTAAGTATCATATTTTACACATGGACATTCTTTATTTACAGTGTAAGGCATAGAAAATCATTATAAATCTACAAAGGCAGTACTGAAAAACCTAGAAGGGTGGCTCAAACGGCCTTTACCAGAATCTCCACAGTTTTGTTTATTAGGTTGAGACATCGTTAGTGCCACCAGGCCTTACTAAAGCAGAGATTAGACTGTCACTAACAGGTTTTATGGTGGCAGCAAGGCTCATCCTGCGAAACTGGACGAGCCCGCATATGCCCACGCTTACAGAATATCTTAAACTCATGGCAGAGACGGCTGCCTTTGAAAATATGATCGCCAGGGTAAAAAACAGTTCAAGCCAAACTTTTAACAAATTAGGAGTGGTCAAGTACTCGGATGTATGTGCTCAGGAAAATGCAGGTATAAATGCAGGGCCACGTATGCAAATTTAAAGGTAAAAGCTAATAAGGGGGTGGTCGGGGTGATTGTATTCTTATTTTATTTTTGTTATGTCTGTTTGATGTATTCTTTTTTTCTGTACTTTATTATTGTTTGACAAACCTCATTTTTGTATTTATGTTAATATATTAAAATGATTAAAAAAAATTAAGTGAAAAAAAAGAATCAGAGAGAAAGTAGTAGAGGACACACACGAACAACAGAACAGAGCAGCTTCTGGAGGTGAGGTCACAGCTTCGGTTTATTGAGTAATAATTGAGGGGGAACTCCTCCCAAGTCTGTACTTTTTACCCTTCGATGAAAAATTGTTACCCACAGAAAACGTGCGCACTGAATCCGATGCATTTTATAATTTATATTTGTTGCAAAAAATTCCAGAACTCGGAAATGTATTACTTGGGTTTGATGAATAGCGCTAGCCTCAAAGGGGGCTAATAAATAGATGCCATTAGCAAGAAGCTGAATATCTTTTAATTCCTGCATCTCTGTATGCATTTGCTTATCGTAGAGTCTTTTGCACTGGGAGACGAATGAATGAAGTGAAGCAGACTTGTCAGTTCCAATCAGTGGCGGCTGGTGGCAATTTCTTTTGGTAGGGCCATCTAATCAATTTCAGGAAACATCCCTGTATGATTCAATGCAAAAAAGGTATCACACATTACTATTTTGCAGTTAAATATTTAACATTTATTCCAACACTTTGACATAATAAGGACAGCTTATTAATACAATTCAGTATATTAATATATATCATGTCACATACCCCTCCGAAAGATAGTCCTGCACTTGACTGATGATTTCAAATGTATTGATAAATTCCCAAAACCAACGTAAGAGCTGTGTACAGTACTGTGTACAATAATTATGTTTGCTTAATTCTCGTTTGCATTAATAGCACGCACACGCAGCCAACACTCACGCTAACTTCCTTAAAACATGCACAGTCATTACAACTTTAACTAACCGTGTGCCGCTTCCGCGGAGTGCTAATACCGTTACTGTTTCTAATTTGTATACAAAACTGACCATATTTTCATTTGCTATTGACATTCAAACGGCGCACATTGCGACTTCCTTTTAAAGCTTGCGAGCCACCATCAAAATAAAATAATCTCATTTTACAGGAAACCAGTTAAATATAGTTTAGCTTAACGCAGGTAAAACACATGCAACGAAAACAACAACATTGATTGACAAACAGTTTCTAAAGCCAGAACACAAATTGGGTTACTTACATATAACAGCTCGTTTTGTGCTGTCTTTGATGTGCCTGGCTGTCTAGCTCCTCCAGAACTCAGGAGTCAGTCTCGTCATGCAAGGCCAGTTCAAAAGCCCCACAAAACTTCACACAATCAATTATTTTGGATAAAATGTGCCCGTTTTTATCCACCTCATTGTGTTTCTTCAGTCCTGCGTCCGTGGGTAGTGATGTTGAGTTAGCTCGATATGCTAGCTTAGTAGCTTGACGGAGTTATTAATGTGTGTCCTCTGGTGTTCTCATGTTTTCTTAAATTTTTCCGACAAATGCTTCATGTCCCTTAATCCTGTAGCTGTCCATGCTGGATTGGTCCATGTTGATTTAAAAAAAAAAAAGCATGGAAAGTAAAATACGGCGTTAGCACGACTGCGTCCAGCAGCTAGCTTAGCCACACCGTCCTGGTTGTAGGATAGCTGTGTCTACAGAAGCTGCTTCCTTTCATGTCAGTCTTTTGTCTTATGGAGAGGTCCGGCTGATCTGGGACCAGGTGTTTTACCTGTAGTTTCTCCGCCAAAGTTCTTCTCTCAAACGGGTGTTGGAGGAGAGATTATACCAAGTTAGCGTTTGGTTTTCTTTGAAGAGCAGTGCTCGACTCGTGCTCACACTCGCCGCTGTCATGTTGTTAAAATGGGTGGCCTTGTCTGCCCTGATGAGACAGAGACACGGGAACGCGCGCAGCCTTGGGTATTGGGATTGGCTAAACTGCGTATTAGACCCGTCTTTGTTGGGCCAAATCGATTTGGCCCCAGCACGTGCACGGCACAGCAGAGACGTGCACTAGCGGAGAGGACAAGCAGGAGAAGCATATATATATATATATATATCCTATTTTACAAATATTACTGGGTATATTCCATAGCTCAAAAACACAAATATTGACTATTTGTATAATTTATTAATATTAATAATATTATAATATATATATATATATATATATATATATATATATATATATATACATATATATATATATTTGGTGGCTGAAGGTGGGTGGGGCCAGGCCCCGTGGCCCTCTATTGGCCACTGGTTCCCATTTACAGTGGCTGGTTGAGGTCAGAGGGCAATAAAACACAGATTTACTGCATTACTCTTTAATAAATCTGTCTTTGTTCTTCACCGGGTTCACTGTTCACTTAGAAAGCACTGGTTCAGCAGAGAGGTGAAGCCTCGTCCCCTAAGACGTTACTCAGCATCAAACCCCCCCCCACACGGCAGAACTATCACAAATTAAACCAACATCGAGAGCCTTAACAACGCTGATACGTGTATTGAAAGCGTTCAGCTTACTTTCTTTTCCGAGGAAGAGCTCTTAACATGTTGTTAATGTTTTATTTCCCTCTATTATCATGAGCTGCAGCATTGCAGGCTCGCCAGAGGGGAGCATTTTCTACATCACACCGGCACAAATCTAACCCTGGTCTCCCTCGAATGTCTTTATAGCCGAGCCAATGATTTCGATAACGGTGCCAGGTCCTCTATGTGTATGTAAATATGTCACCAACTGTTTACCACCAGGGCCAAGCTTTTCATATTAGCACTGATGTGGTACTCAGCATTCTTTATAGTGGTGCCAACCGCTGGCTAGAGCTGAGCCGGCGTGTCTGGCGTCTGTGTAAATCTTATCACTGTCTGCCACGGGGACAGACGCCGCATATTAGCATTGACGCTCCACAATAACAGCATTCGCCGCTGCGGCGGGTTTCAAGCAGTGTGAATCAGAGACTGGAGGGAGTGTGACAGAGCGGGAGGTAAGGGAAAAACAATCAGGGAGTGAAAAGGGAGGTAGGAAAAGAATGAAAGATGGCACCGAACACTGTCAATGTTTGACTCCACCGTCCAATTTCAAGCCAAGATGTTGGCGGCCAACCCAGGGGAAGCCTGGCTGCCTGCATCACAAAGGAAACTCTGTTGACATATGGGGGCCGTCGCAGGAGGTAAGGTCGGAGCATCTGATGATGGTTACGTGGAGTGCCATTACAACAAAATGTTCAGGCTGCCGTGGGAATTAGTTTGCACTGATGTTGTTATGCAGACGGCCTCGTCGTGAGTGATCAAGCAGCGGTTTGATGTCTTGCTCAAGGACTCTAGCTGTTACGGAGAGTTTGAGAGAGAGATCTGCTGGCTACAGGAGCATCTCTTCACCCGCTGCCCTCCATTTCCCGCTCGTTGCTTTCAGAATTCAGGTGTGCAAAATGAAGCAGCAGCCATTAGAAATAAAATCCTGCCACCTTTTAAAAAAAGAAATGACTGCTAGGGAGAAGTGCTCAGTGAAGATGACTGTTTAAGTGTTCGGAGTCTGAGGCAGTCTGGTGTGCCATCGCAGTGATTAAACATGAAAGCTATTGTACTTGATGCTCTGAACAGCAGGTGCCCGTGAGGTCTCCCGAGCAAGAACCCCGTGGTGTTCAGGATTCATGTGTAAAGTCTCGGGAAAGGCAGAGAAAAAGAGGAATGCAGACTTCGCTTCATTTAAATGGAAAGAAAAAGTATGTTTCCGCTGTAGGAAGTGCAGAGGAGGAATATTCCAGTGGTGAGTGCCAAACCACCCAAGACAGACAGAAGGTCAATTATGCACAGCATCAAAGAGGTGTTGAGTCTGTATTGCCTCCTACAGAGAGTTGTTTATGTTCGGTATAAATTAGGTGTACTAAACAATAGAAACACACGTCAGCACACATTTCAGCCCCCACAATGATCAAAGTTTAATCAACGCAACAAAAACGGAATATTAGAACCAGAAGCTAGGAATTATGATTATAGTACTGCATTAGGTTTATCTAGGTGTACCTAATAAACTGAGCATATAATTCCTCCAAATGTGTTCGGGTATTCGCCTTGAGCCTCCTCCCTGTTGGTTTGTATCCAAAATGTTTTTTATGAAATGAAAACACGGCAACCTGTCAATCACAATAAGCCCCGCCCTAAAGCATACCCTGCTTTATGATCTTGAAACTAGAGATGGAGACCAAACTCATGTTTACTGAAGGAATAAATCAAGAATAATTTTCTGATATACTTCTGTAGAAGTTATGAGTATAACCCAGGGGTCAGCAACCTTTCCTATCCAAAGAGCCATTTTGCCCTTTTTTCCACCCAAAAAAATGTGTCCGGAGCCAGACACAAGCTATTTGATATCATAGCTTATAAAGTGTTATATACATAATATGTAAAAAAAAAAACTATAGTTTGTTGTATTTATGAAATTATAGAACAATAATAAAGACAATTGTTGACATTGTATTGCTATTTTACCTGTTTATAACTATCAAACTCTTATGAAGAGGAGAACAAAAATCATGAACAAAAAGTCATGTGTTGGCTACATTAAAGTCCAATAAAAAGACAACTATGCAGATATTGAGTCTTATCTATATTTGTGACTCATGTGATAGAGGGTTCCTCCTGTAATCACAAGGTAGCAGGTTCGATCCCTGTCCTCGTCACGTGAGATTTCCATTTTTAAACGCATATCTTTTGCTACGTTTACACTGAGCGTCCCCACTACGCCGGACTTTTAGAGCACCGCAAACTGAGGAGGACGGATACGTTTTTACTAACGGACGCCTCAGTATCTCATGAGCTGTCACAGAACCAGCAGCAGTACTGGAGTTTGGAGACGTGATCCACTTCCTGGAAGTATATTTACTTTACTCAGTTTGCTGCAGCAGTTGAGAAATCGCTCTTCTGCAGCTTGATACTTTTCAGCAGATGTTATGTGCTTGTTGCGAATCTTTCAACATGAAACTTCTCGCCACATATCAAGCATACAGGTCAGCCAGCATCGTTGGCAGTGAAAGCAAATTAATACGTCCACGCAGAATTAACTTTTCTCCGTGACTTTTTTTATTTATCCGTTGGTAGTTTAGTGACGATGAGCCACCTGCAGGGAAAGAGGCTTGACAGCGACGTGACAGGATGTGATGCACATTTTAGTTAAAGAAATATTTAAACGTTTATTTTTATTTTCAGTGACCCAATATCACCTCAAACTACAAGATAAGAGGAATTCCCTTTGAAAGATTTTCCACTGGGAAAAAAAAAGCCTCAGGGAGCCACAACAGACGGGCTAAAGAGCTGCATGCGGCTCCGGAGCCGCGGGTTGCCGACCCCTGGTATAACCAGAGGAGTCGCCCCCTGCTGGCCAGTAGAGAGAATGTAAGCTTTAGGCACAGCTTTACTTTTCTTCACTTCACGTTTCCACCTGTCCATCACGAACAAGCTCATCATTTATACAGTTGTTCCCCCTTTGTAGAGACGTTTGAATAATAGATCCAACATGTTGTCCGGCATGCTGACGCCCGTGGGGTGAGGTTTTTGTATCCTAAGTTAGGGGAGGGCAGACAACAAAGGTGGGAGCTCATGGAACCGGGGGGTGCGACAGAGAAAATCAAACAGACAGCGGACCTGGCACTGCATGAGCTGGGAATACATGAATACAGATAGCCGGCTGGACGGGGTTGAGATGGATGAAAGGGGAGAGGGGGACCAAATGGGAACAGAAATGCATAGGCATCTCTACCTTTTTGTCTTTATTTGCTGTTTTATTTTGTCTTTATCACTAGTGGCTTATGACAGAATATGTTCATCAACATCTGAAAATGTGCAGCGGACTTTGGGATGATCAGCGCCCCACGGCCGACCAACCAGCCAGACCTGCCGGACCAAACGCCACCTAACTGCCCCAGGGAGGAGAGGGAGATGGAAGCTAAGCTAACCCAGCTAGGACCTGAGGCTACTCCACTACCCAGCATGCTCCTGCTGGCTGTCTGATGATCAGTCACAGGAAAATAAGCTGGATGAAAGCAGCTTGAGGTCAGTGACTGTTAAATCCACATCTTCACAGAGACCTGTATCCATCCTGGTCCAGGATCAAGATGAACTTGACGGGCAGACAACAGGACAGAGAACAAGAGGAGGGTGACTCTGTGTTTACATGATGCTCGGGGCTCAAATGATGTTATAATAAATCATCTCTAGCCAAATTAATCACCCAACTATAACTCTTTTACACTGTTTGTTTGGTTACATCTTTGCACTATTGTTTTGTTAGTTAATTTAATATTATTCTATTCTTTTTATATATTGTGCAGTTTTATATTTAATATTGCTTTACTTGCATATATAAATGCTGCTGTAGCGAAGAAATGGGCCCTTACGGGGGAAATGCACTCCAGGAATGTACTACTGTCTCTGTTTTGTTTGTCGTGTGTTGTTGTATTGCAAATAGACTATAACTACATTTCGTTGTGCATCCCTGTGTTGCATGATGACAATAAAAGATCTCTAAACCTTGATTTTGTGTTTCTTTTTCTTAAGTCGCTTTATTTTGTTACTCGCCTCTCCTCTCGTTTCAGATCACTCCACTTCCTGCCGTTAGTGCGTTTTCCCACCAGTTTTGATTGCCTGATTAGTTTCACCTGTCCCTCGTTAGCCCTTTGTTATTTGTCAGTTGGTTTTCCTTGCCTTACCTGCGGTCGCATGTTGTTATCGGTGTTGTTTTTATTCCAGAAGCAGCTGACGCAGTTGCTGAGTTGCAATCAACTGTAATAAAAACAGGGAATGTGGTTTATGTATGCGGGGAACAGCCTGAATGGTGCAAAGGGGGGTGGTTTCTTTGTGGAAAATACAATTTCAAATTTACAGCCAGTGATATTATTTATTTTGTTTGTATGCCAGAGTGTGGCCCCACACTCAGAACAGTGCATTTACTGACTAGTAGTTAGAAGTGTGTGTCTGCTTTGTCTAGTGCAGTGGTTTTCAAATGGGGGTACGTGAAGGCATTCCAGGGGGTACGTACGATTTGGTTTTAATACATTTTAAATTAGCATCCATAAAAAAATCCTTTTTGGTCCTTTTTTTTTATTTCATAAATATTCTATCAAATATAAGTGTAAATTCATGAACTGAATTTTATATATTCTATATTAAATCAGACTGATGGTGTTTTTTTTCCAAACAAAAATGCTTTGCGCTGGTTAGGGGACTGACACAATATTTTTCACTGAAAAAAACACTGGTCTTGTTGACAATAGTTGCAATCTGCTGTATTGGCATCAGCCTTACGAATACAATATTGATATTGAAGAATATTCTTTAAAATCCCGGGTGGTCATGAGAAGTGAAAGTCCAGAATGTGATGAGTTATAATTAAAAAGTATTTAACTCACTGCACACTGGAGGTCATTTTCAGTCGATTTTCTCGATTTGACATAATTTTCTTAGATTCACCTTTTAAGGCACTTGCATATAAGATATATACCCATGTTTTACATCATAAATTGCAGAACAATCTCAGCTATCTATATAATGAGGCACCATTGTCGTAAGGCAAAAGTGTAAAGAAAAAAACTTTATAATATGACACTAAAGCTGAAAAATGGAATCTCGATTTTTGGAAATTCTTCATATCGCTTGAAAAAACCTAACTTTACTCAGGTGGTGACTCTGTTTAGGTGATGGCAATTGGTTTACCAAAGGTTTTAGGTTCACAAAAGCAGTGAAATATATGAATAAAATGTTAGATACATGTAAATAAATGTCTAAAACTAAAGTTTTTATTATCGTTTTTTGAGTAGAAATATGGTCTTTCACAGCTTTCACCAAAATTATAAAAATGGGACTGAGAAATGACTTCATAGTGCAGATAAAGCTTCAGGGAGTGTGTGCAAATGAAAAATGACCATCACAACAATTTTTTTTTTTTTTTAAATAAAAATATGTATTATAAAAAAAAAAGAAAATATGTACAGAATATATATTCAGAAATATAAAACAGAACAAAGACTAGACCATTTACAATATACAAGTATATATGCTTCAATGGCATATCCTCATGCCATGGCATGCCAGTCATGGAAACAGTTTCTGTTCAGCTGCAGGCAGAGGGGAACGTTACACGCCTCGCACTTCCACGCCGTGTCTTTGCTCACTTTCTTCATGCTGCAAAGCTCGCAAACCCTGCGACCCACCGTGGACTTAGTTGGAAGAACAGTTTGAAGAGTTCAATGGGTGTTGCTGTGGCACTGACATGTGGACCAGGTGTCCGGGCTGGAACTTGATGACGGGGGGAGCAGTGTCCGGGTCTTCATCCGTCCTCCAGGACAGCGTAGGTGCAGGTGGTGCACGTGCTGCTGTCTTTCTTGATCTGGCCTGAGGTGAAAGTAGTCGCCGGGCAGCACGCGCCCTGTTTGCTGGAGATGGTGTCTTTAGTCGTCGGTCAACGCGCTGCCTCTTTGCTGGTCGTGGTAGTTGCCGTCCAACACGCTGCCTCTTTGCTGGCCAGGCTGGTCGGGGCGGCTGGTGCTCCTCTCTGTAAAATAAATCAATACTAGTCAGTTGAAAGAAAGATGACGTAACGATTGAGCAGAATGCTCCACATTGGATGTGCAAATATTATTCAGATCATGACTGTGGTAGTAATTTTAGCATAGTGCTCCGCATTGGATGTATAAATATTAGTGGTAGTAACGTGAAGCAGAGTATTGTACAAAGCAGACTGTGTATAAACATTACTTAGATCATGACGTAGTAACGTGAACAGCAGTGTGCACCGCGTGGCTGGCTCTCGTGCACAGTGTACACATTACTAGTTTGTACACATTACTAGTTTGCACCATGCAGCCTTACAGACACGTAACAAAGTTTAGTAACTACACTTACCCATCTTCCTCAGAAGAACTAAAGCCTTCGAGCTCTGACGACGACGCGTCGTCCTCCTCCTCGCTGCTCTCCAGAATCATGCGCTTTGCTTCCTCCGTGTTGAATCTCTTTGTCGTCATGTTGATTGTAAAATGTAGCATGTGTACATGCTGTACAAGTGGGTAGTCCTTTTGAGATTTTCCTGAGTGTACATTGGTTGTTTAGTTCACGAAATGGCGACGGACATATGACTCAACTAATCACAGAGAAGGATTTTTTTTTTTTTTTTTTTCCAGCGTCAGATGACACACTGCTGCCCTTTCGCTTGCCTGATGATGTTAAAATTATGCTGGGCTCTGCCTGGGCAGGCACCCGGAAGCAGGAAGCCGTCTCTTTCCGCCAGACGTAAAATTATATTTTTGCGATGTATTATCGGGGTGCTGTGAATATTTTAGAAACTTAGAGAAAAGTTTCAAGTGTCACCACGCGAAACCGCGGGCTCCGTGGACGAAGGGTTAATAAAAGAATGATCACAAAAACAGCTTATGCATTTCGGGTCCCTCCTTCCTCAGCAGACTCTACTGACCCGCACGTCTGCTTCGCTCGCGTCACCGGAGAGAGAGACCCTCCGCTACTGCATGTGGGTTAGTTCATACTCTCACGGAGCTTAAAGCCCTTCCTACTGGTTAAAAGTCCTATTTTCACACCTTTCCCAACAAACTCCATGTTCACTGGCCTGCAGCTTCAGGAGCGGAGCGATTCTTCTTCTACAGACCGGGTTGTCTGCTGCTTCATAAAGTAAATGTTCAGCTCCGCCACCTCAGGCGAACAAGAGAACTACACTTCCTTCTAATAAAAACAGTCCACTGGCATCCACATGCACTATGCAACCGTTGTTTTAAAATCCATTCACACATTAATCATTAATAAAAACAGTGACCGTCATATGCATACAATTACACATTCTTCATAATAATATCCCTTATTAATTATCACATATCATGCATTGTAATGTACACATACACTGTGCAAGTCTAAATGTGACAAACTAAGCATAAAAAACACTACAATATTGACCCTGTTAAACCTCGAGACTAAGATGGTATAACACCACCGGCTGTAGCTCAGGGGGATGAGTGGTCGTCCAGCGGCCACAAGGCAGCCAGTTTGATCCCCAGTCCCCCCCATAGTTCACATGTCGAAGTGTCCCTGAGCAAGACACCCAATCCCCAGTTGCTCCCCGGGCGCCTCACAGGGCAGCCCACCACTCCCCAACCAAGGATGGGTCAAACGCAGAGAAGAATTTCCCCAAGGGGATTAATAAAGGATAATTTCTTTCTTTTCTTCTTCTTTCCAGTAAAGGAGAGCAGCTGGGAAAACACGGACTGACATTACACCTAATTAACTCCAAACGCATGAGTGAAAAGGAGAAGCTAATGTTGGTTTAGAAAGTCGGTTTTGATCACTAGCTCACTACATATGTCTACATCTCTCACCGAAAGGCCCCTGTTGGCATGGCCTCGTTCTGTTCTTGGCCCCTGTGGTGGCTGGAAGTGTTTGGTCTTACAGGTAATAAAGTATATATCTATAGGATCAACTAGCATGCCAACCTTTATAAACTACAGCTGCCTTTGTTAACTTTGGTGTGACATGTTGGCTGGAAACCAGTGGTGGGCCGTGGATTGTGTATCTACGCTGCTATAACAGGTGATCGCGGCGCACCCGTCAACAGCGCAGTCACGTCCTCCTCGTTGTCTCCTCTAAATGTGTGCTTTAACATTCTGGGGTCTGTGGTCATTTTCTCGCTTTACATAATTTTTTTATTTACCTTTTTAAAGTCACTTGCATATGATACATACTCATGTGTTGTATATCAAAAATTACAGAACAATCTCAGCTATCTATATAATGAGGCACCATTGTCCCAAGGCACAAGTGTAAAGAGAAAAATATGACTAAAGCTGAAAAATGTAATCTTGATTTTGGAATTTTTTTTCCTTTTTTTTTTGTCGTGAAAACATAACTTTACTCAGGTGGTATATCGGTTTTGGTGATGGAAATTTGTTTACCAAAGGTCTTAGGTTCACAAAAGCAGTGGAATATATGAATAAAATGGTAGACACATGTAAATAAAATAAAATGTATTATTATATGGTGGGGATGATTAGCTGTGGCTGGCTTTGTGGCCTGCTAGGTGATCTGTTGGCAGGCAGACGGACAGGGAGACTGCTGCAGCGATGCTGCATGTTGTCCTCTGGACCCTCACAGCTCTGAATCCACTCTGTAAAATACATTAATATTAGACAGTATGAGTTCACTGATAGAAAGTAATGATTAGACACCGACACGTAAGGAAGATCCAACACTGACTATGCTCAGACACTGCATGAGCGAGCTACGTGCAAACATTGCTAAAGCTAACAGATCCAACTATGCTCAGGCCATGAGCTAAAAATGCACAACGTTAGTTACAGCCTTACAAACACGTAACTGAGATCCAACACTACTGGTCGTACTAAGTTCACTGTAAGAAAGTTAACGGTGATAGGGACAACAGTTGATTACCCACCGTTCATAGCTGTAATCAGCTATCTCCGTTAGCGCGCTACCGCTAGCTCCGTGTTAGCATCAGCTACCGTGACATAAACAGTACTGTAGTAACGATTAACGGAGATCCAACACTACTAGTCGTACTATGTTCACTGTAAGAAAGTTAACGGTGATAGGGACAACAGTTGATTATGCACCGTTCAGTCGTAGACGCGGAAGAAAACATCCAACACGGCACTATGTAGTGACGTGCTAACGCTACTAAGCTATCGTCAACAAACAAATGTTATTTATGGTCTTACCCAGCCAGCATGTCCATGTGGGGCCCATAAGGTTTAAATTTGGGCTGCAGATGAGGGTCCCAAGTGGGTTTGTCCGCAGTTTGAACGGTGGCCTCACTTGTGTTTGCCCATACGGGTCTCAAGTTGGTGCGGACTGGGTTTCAGATGGGGCCCAACTTGGTGAGTTGTACAGGACCCATGTAGGCCCCATATCTTTGCCCACCTGGGTACGAAGAGGGATCAGACTGGATCTTAAATGGGGCCCAACTGGGCAATTTATCTGAGACCCATTTAGGCCCCACCTGCGTGACTTTAAGAGGGATCTGACTGGGCTTTAAGTGGGACCCAAATAGGCTACATTATGGGTTTCAAGTGGGTTTGTTTGCAGTTTCCATAGTGGCCCCACCTGTGTTTGCCCATATGGACCTCAAGTGGATTCTGACTGGGTTTCAGGTGGGGCCCCAACTTGGTGAGTTGCACAGGACCCATGTAGGCCCCATACCTTTGCCCACATGGGCACGAAGAGGGATCAGACTGGATCTTAAAATGAGTTATATCAGACACATGTAGACTCCCTGTAGGCTGTAGACTCCCTGTAGGTTCCCATGTGGGCTTGAAGGATTTTACCAGTTCAAGCTCAATTAAAGTGAATTTGTACACATGAAGCCCAACTGGCCAATTCATCAAGTGGCCCCACCTTTGCTCACATGACCTTTGATTATTAAGTGAGGCTAATAATCCATATTTCAGGTTGGACAGTCATATTTAAAAGGTGAACTATGCAAGTCTGGTGACTTTTTCGCTGTTTTGCTAACCCTCCTCTCTCCCCCACTTGGCCATGTGCATTTGTTTTCAACAAAGTCGACAAGAACACAATCCATGGAGCGGTGAATAATGTTATTTATCCTAAAAGATGTTATGATGTGTATATTTGTGTAGTTTTATCTGTCATAAACAAGGGATTATGGGTTACAGGGCGCGTTTGTGTTGTGGTGCCTCCGAGATGAGAACTGGGATATCAGGTCAGAGGCACTGATCCTGCAGGGTTCGTTTTCGGCCAAGAGATGCTAGGTAGAAGGCAGAGAGCCTCCATTCTCCCCGTAGCAAGTAATTTAACCATCACAATTACTCCCAAGCTGTTAAAGAAATTAATAATTTAAATATAATAAAGGTAAGAGTATTGCATAGTTCCTCTTAACCCTTCGTCCACTGAGCCCGCGGTTTCGCGTGGTGACACTTGAAACGTTTCTCTAAGTTTCTAAAATATTCACAGCACCCCGATAATACATCGTAAAAATATAATTTTACGTCTGGCGGAAAGAGACGGCTTCCTGCTTCCGGGTGCCTGCCCAGGCAGAGCCCAGCATAATTTTAACATCATCAAGCAAGCGAAAGGGCAGCAGTGTGTCATCTGACGCTGAAAAAAAAAATAAAAAAATCCTTCTCTGTGATTAGTTGAGTCATATGTCCGTCGCCATTTCGTGAACTAAACAACCAATGTACACTCAGGAAAATCTCAAAAGGACAACCCACTTGTACAGCATGTACACACGCTACATTTTACAATCAACATCATGACGACAAAGAGATTCAACACGGAGGAAGCAAAGCGCATGATTCTGGAGACCAGCGAGGAGGAGGACGACGCGTCGTCGTCAGAGCTCGAAGGCTTTAGTTCTTCTGAGGAAGATGGGTAAGTGTAGTTACTAAACTTTGTTACGTGTCTGTAAGGCTGCATGGTGCAAACTAGTAATGTGTACAAACTAGTAATGTGTACAAACTAGTAATGTGTACACTGCAGGAGAGCACGAGAGCCAGCCACGCGGTGCACACTGCTTCTCACGTTACTACGTCATGATCTAAGTAATGCTTATACACAGTCTGCTTTGTACAACACTCTGCTTCACGTTACTACCACTAATATTTATACATCCAATGCGGAGCACTATGCTAAAATTACTACCACAGTCATGATCTGAATAATATTTACACATCCAATGTGGAGCATTCTGCTCAATCGTTACGTCATCTTTCTTTCAACTGACTAGTATTGATTTATTTTACAGAGAGGAGCACCAGCCGCCCCGACCAGCCTGGCCAGCAAAGAGGCAGCGCGTTGACCGACGACTAAAGACACCATCTCCAGCAAACAGGGCGCGTGCTGCCCGGCGACTGCTTTCACCTCAGGCCAGATCAAGAAAGACAGCAGCACGTGCACCACCTGCACCTACGCTGTCCTGGAGGACGGATGAAGACCCGGACACTGCTCCCCCCGTCATCAAGTTCCAGCCCGGACACCAGGTCCACATGTCAGTGCCACAGCAACACCCATTGAACTCTTCAAACTGTTCTTCCAACTAAGTCCACGGTGGGTCGCAGGGTTTGCGAGCTTTGCAGCATGAAGAAAGTGAGAAAAGACACGGCGTGGAAGTGCGAGGCGTGTAACGTTCCCCTCTGCCTGCAGCTGAACAGAAACTGTTTCCATGACTGGCATGCCATGGCATGAGGATATGCCATTGAAGCATATATACTTGTATATTGTAAATGGTCTAGTCTTTGTTCTGTTTTATATTTCTGAATATATATTCTGTACATATTTTCTTTTTTTTTTATAATACATATTTTTATTTAAAAAAAAAAAAATTGTTGTGATGGTCATTTTTCATTTGCACACACTCCATGAAGCCATTTCTCAGTCCCATTCTTATCATTTTGGTGAAAGCTGTGAAAGACCATATTTCTACTCAAAAAACTATAATAAAAACTTTAGTTTTAGACATTTATTTACATGTATCTAACATTTTATTCATATATTTCACTGCTTTTGTGAACCTAAAACCTTTGGTAAACCAATTGCCATCACCTAAACAGAGTCACCACCTGAGTAAAGTTAGGTTTTTTCAAGCGATATGAAGAATTTCCAAAAGTCGAGATTCCATTTTTCAGCTTTAGTGTCATATTATAAAGTTTTTTTCTTTACACTTTTGCCTTATGACAATGGTGCCTCATTATATAGATAGCTGAGATTGTTCTGCAATTTATGATGTAAAACATGGGTATATATCTTATATGGAAGTGCCTTAAAAGGTGAATCTAAGAAAATTATGTCAAATCGAGAAAATCGACTGAAAATGACCTCCAGTGTGCAGTGAGTTAAGTAAATACAAAAAAATGATACAAAAAACACAATATAAAGTTGTTTTCAATGAATGTTTAATAAAACATGTTCTTGTTTTAAACATAAAACATTTGAGCTGCAGTCAAGAAAAGAATGGGGCAGAAAAACTTGAAGTGACAACTAAAGCTTTGACCTCTGAAACTGAATGAGTCCAACATTGAACAAGCTCAAGTCCAACATAACATAGCCTGGGTGCAAAGTTTTACCTACTGGGACTCTTCCTCTTGGCGGAGTACAGTAACAGTAAGAGCTCTCTCTGAGCTCTTACTGTTCTGTTTCCACCTCTGTCACGGGCTCCGGTGAACCACTTGGAGAGGGCCCTTTCTGCATCCTTCTGTGTGATTCCTTGGGTCAATACGTTCCTCTTTAGCGCTCCTAAAAATAAATCACAAGAGCCATTTTAATAACTATTACACACCAAAAAACAACAACAAACAAACAAAAAAGGATAATTTCTTAGCCTTCCTGAACTCAAAAACAGCTACATGATGTTCAATTTCTTTCTTTACAGGAACTCACTGAGCAAAAATTTAGAACTCTGGTCAAACTTGACACTGAGAAGCAACACCTGGCAAAATAAATGTATTACATCTATTTATCGCTTAACTCATCCACAACCATTTTAACCATATTTTTAGAATGTTGTACATATACAGAACCAATCATGGAATGGAAATTATTTATCAATGCAAGATGAATTGTCGCCTGTTTGTATAAAAATAATAATAATTACTTAAAATAGAAACAGTAGTATTTAACTATCAAAACCTTTTGACCAATTTCATGCTACCTTGAAAAGAAAAGTATTGGGTTCCTTAAAAAACCTAGAAGGTTATGAGTGATTAAAAACTTTTAGGTACAGCTTTTTAAAGTATAGGAAGGGTTATCATTACTTGTCTAATTGCACAAAGCTACAAAAAGAAAACACATCACCAAGTTGTAGCACAGAATAACAAAGTTCATGTGCCACCATGAAGAGAATATCGAAAACCACATAAACTGCAAACAGTGGCCTCTGCTTAGATTTGTTGTGCCCCCTTTTTAGGCCAGCTGTAAGCCAGCTGTAAGCTGGAGCATGCATCTACTTATGTAGATCAGATATTTCGCCAAATTTCAACATTTTAAGGTACAAAGATAAAGGAAGTTACATTAACTGAAGTTTACCGTATATAACGTTGAAAAGACGCAGCTCTCGGAACTTGTTCTTGCCATGGCGTCCAAAAAGGTTGAACTGGAGTGCCAATTCATTGGACATGAGGAATGCCATCATTCTCCTGGTGGCATCATCCAATGAAGTACCTCCTATTTCTCCCACCATAGCAATCTGAGTGTATGGAGTGAAAGGCACAGGAAAGAAAGAAGAGTAATCAGTTAACAGCTTAGATTATATTTCAGTGCCAAATACAAATAAAATTAAACGTGTATCAGAGTTTGAACTTACAACTCCAGACATGAACTCTGAGTCGCTGAGCTTCTCGTTCATGGCCTGCACATCTTGGATCGTGGTCAATGGAAATATCGCTCCTTCAGGTGGTTCCAACACTCGTACAGCCACTTTCTGCTTCAGCAGTGTATTTAACATTTTGCCATGTGCTCTTTGAGTGTCCTTCACTTCTTCCAGGAGGGTTGCCAATTTTACAAACATGGCTCCTTCAATGTCACTGTGGCTGCTCACACTTGAGGAACCACTCGGGGTTACGCTGGGGCTTTGAACACTCGGGGTTACGCTGGGGCTTTGAACACTCGGGGTCGCGCTGGGGCTTCGAACACTCGGGGTCGCGCTGGGGCTTCGAACACTCGGGGTCGCGCTGGGGCTTCGAACACTCGGGGTCGCGCTGGGGCCACTCACTCTCAAGGTGATATTAGGCTTGTATCCAACTGCTGAATGTCTGCCACATTCAGGGGGAGGAGAAGGTGGCACTAGGTCCTCATCACATGACTCAGCCTCCTCCTCACTTGACAGAACCTGGGTTCTTTTGGGTGGCCTACATTCAGGTAGATATGGAAGCCCGTTTCCGCCACAGAAAAAAAAAAAGAGAGAGATAAAGTCATAATTATGAGATAAAAAGTCATAATTATGAGATAATAAAGTCGAAATTATGAGATAAAAAGTCATAATAATGAGATAAAAAATCATAATAATGAGATAAAAAGTCATAATTATGAGATAAAAAGTCATAATAATGAGATAGAAAGTCATTATTATGAGATAAAAAGTCGAAATAATGAGATAAAAAGTCATAATAATGAGATAAAAAGTCATAATTATGAGATAAAAAGTCGAAATAATGAGATAAAAAGTCATAATAATGAGATAGAAAGTCATAATTATGAGATAAAAAGTCGAAATAATGAGATAAAAAGTCATAATTATGAGATAAAAAGTCATAATTATGAGATAAAAAGTCGAAATAATGAGATAAAAAGTCATAATAATGAGATAGAAAGTCATAATTATGAGATAAAAAGTCATAATAATGAGATAGAAAGTCATTATAATGAGATAAAAAGTCGAAATAATGAGATAAAAAGTCATAATAATGAGATAGAAAGTCGAAATAATGAGATAAAAAGTCGAAATAATGAGATAGAAAGTGCGCATGCGCTTCGGTCGCTTTTTTCCCTTCCTGTTATCTGCTCTGTCTTCACAGGTCTCTTCATCCCCTCGCCGGTCTAAACATGCAAACGGTATGCAAACGGTAACGACGTTTTAAAGAAACACATAATAGCATCGATATTAATGTAGCTGTTGCATGTGTTTCTCAAAGGGGGCTACCGGTAGGACAGACTCCACATACATAGCCCTTTAATCAAGATTTGGTAAGTGTCATCACAGTCGTAATGTCCTACTAACACTAATGCAGTGTGTTGAAAAGTAACGCACGTATTGTAACTGTGTACCGAGTTGTCCTCTGTCGTTTAGACCGGCGCTTTGTGGTGAAAAGTGTGTTCGCACAATACCATTTAGAGAATGAAGAACAACACTGAGTCTCAAAGCATATTGTAGCGACCCTTGGTCAGGAAAGCTACGAGACGTTATCTTGCTCATTGTGTGGTTTATTTGGGGACAGTACACAGCCTGCTGTGGGCCGCAGCCTCCGCCAACAACAGTCAACACCGTTAAACGTTCTCTTAACGTCCCTCAAACTCCGCTCCCGGTCCGAGACCAACTCTCGACAGCGCAGCAACACATCTCCCTCACTCGCACCGCTAATCGCAGACACGCTCATGTCCCGCCCACCCCCATAGGTAGCTAGGATGATTGACAGGTTTCCCAGCTACACAGGTCATGAGACCTTCACTGACCTCTTGAACTCAGTAATTGCAACAACCAATCTTAACTAGAACTTCTTCCTGTAAATACAATAACACTTTAACATAACAGGTTAACATTACACGTCACTCAGTTTGTTACAATATTTAAGGTTACAGTGACTGTGTATTATTAACCTGTTATGTCGTAGTACTACATTAAAATATACAATATTAAAACAAAAATGACACACTTCGTGCTTTATTGCCATTATCATCATTGCCGTATGATTGTGATAAAACTAAATATTATACTTCTACTGTTTTCATCAATGAGCGTGTTTAAAGTTAATAGATAACTTATGTGCATGAAAGAGGGAACATGCTTTTGGGATGTTATAACAAATCAAAATGTCTGACGTGAAAAGGGTCAACTGCGAGTTGTTTGTAACAAGATGTTTAGTGTTGAGATAAATCAACGTACAATAAATTAATGTCATTCTAGTCTTGAGTCACTATAATAGTTAATTGTACAATAAAATATTAAATCAAACCAGGTAAAAAAAAGGACACTTTTGTATCTCTTTTTGCTACTTAGTTCTGAAATATATACTGGCAAAAAGTACATAAATATGCTCATGGCAGATTTAACCATTTTCAATTTTTTACAAAAAATAAGATTTTTAAATCTTCACCTTCTGTCTTCTGTCTGTTCTTCAACATCCAACCAAACATGTTATTATACAGTCGCTACAAGCACTAGATCGTCCAGTGTTGTCATAAGATGGCTCATGATACAATCAAATAGACTGATTATGCTCCGTAATCACTTTCAAGTATTGCATTTCATTATAAAATCAATATAAAAAGAAAAAATTGAGGAATTTAGAAGACAGTAAAGGGTTTTGTCTTATTTAAACATGAATTGACTGTGAAGAAGTTTGAATTCCAAAACAGAAAGATTTTATAAAACTGTAAAGATGTATGTTTGATTTAAGGTCACATTTGAGCTATACTTGTATTCAACAGAGGTGCAGAGGTTTTTTGAACTGTCACAAATGGAGGACCTAAGTGACTACTTAAGGTCACGGCATGTGCCTGAGGGAGACATACAGCGAATGGAACAGGAGAAGGTAGCTAATATAGGAAATGCTTCATTTTGACTTTTTTGAAGACTTTTGGAAGATCTGTAAATATCTGGTGCCGCTTATGCAGGTTGTTCACTGTTATAATTGAATGCACTTGGCCTAAAACTAATAATAAACTATTCCTTCATTGTAGATTGATTCCAGTGTCATACATCTCATGACAGATGACCAGCTTAAAGAGTACCTGCCATCCTACGGTGATCGACTGGCTGTTTTCGGATACTGCAGGCGGAAGGAAAAAGAACCCAGCTGTCGCAAGTCAAAGCTCTTTGAGCGACTTAGAGGAAAGCTCTCAAGAAACCAAGACAATCATGTGACTCAGAGAAAGCATCAAATCCCTCCTAAGAATGCTCAGAAGAGTCAGAGAAAAATTGAGATTGGATGGATGAATTTTAGAGAAGGGGAATTTGTTCAGGTACGCACCAAAAAGGGTGGGGGGTACCAGAAAAGAGAATGTGCCGAAGGACAGTATAAAACAGAACTTGATTGAAAAGGCTGCCCTGTTGTTTTTTCCAGGTGGAATAAATGCAGAGGGGAGCCTCACCGATTTTGACATTGATTTAACTGACTTTCAGCAGCATTCATTAGATAGTAGTATCACAGTCGGCGAACTGTATGAAAAGACCAAGTTACCTCTTTTACGTTTCTACTTAACAACCAAGAAGAAAGACATTGTCAGTGACATAAATCTTGAGGAGGAGAATAGTGATGCCACTGCACAAGAAGGTGAAAAGACACATGACAGACCTGCTTTCCATTCTCCAGATACTTCTGCAACAGATGCTGTGGAGATAAATACTTCAGATATCATTTATGTTGGAAGCAGCACAGTATTTGCAAATGCAAGCAGTGAGAGTGTTTCCCATCTTTACACCACAGTCGACCCACTGGATGCATATAGTTTGCTAGGACTTGACACATTACATCATGTGGATGCTTTAGAGGATAGTGGCATTGTAACTTTCCACACAGAAAGCATATCTGGGATGGAGTACTCTGGTCTCGATGATACCTTGCCTCTCTCTCAGGAACCATCTTTTGGATCAGCCTTGCCTCCTTCCATGGATGTGTTGCAGGAACAGGCCAATCAGAGAGAAAGAGTGAAGAAAATTATTGTTCTTCATCGTGGACAGATGCTTAGAGAACTTATTCAAGTTTTTTCTGAGGAAAGTATCATGGAGGATGATGTTTACTTTCAAGTTATTCTTCCTGATGGAAAGCTTGAAAAGGCTGTGGATGATGGTGGTGTTTTGAGGGGTGTACTGTCAGAATTTTGGAAAGACTTTTATGAGCAGTGCACTATGGGAAATGGCTTCAAAGTGCCATACTTACGTCATGATTTTGGTAAAGAAGAATGGGAAAGCGTAGGACGAATAATCAGATTTGGCTGGCAAAAAGAGAAGTACCTACCTGTCAAACTTGCACCTGTACTCCTGGAGCAAGCTGTTTTGGGCTTTGTGGAGAGCGATCTTGTGGACTGCTTTTTCAAATATGTGTCAGAGTCTGAGCGAGTGGTCTTGGAATCTTGTCGTTCAGATTTTGAAGGTGTTGACCTTGAAGAATTGTTGGAAATAATGGATACTCACAGCTGCCGGAGGATTCCAACAGCAGACAGCATTGAGCAAATCTTGAGAGAGCTTGCTCACCAAAAACTGATTCAGGAGCCGGCTTTTGTGATTGAACGGTGGAGCAACATGCTCACACCTATTAGATTAGAGCTGAAAGGGATTGCAGCAGTCTACGAAGAGCTACAACCAACATCACGAAAGATCATAAGATCGATCACTTACCCCAGTACCCAGAATGCCCAGGACAAACTAATTGTCAAGTATGTAAGTGCATACCTTAGAGAATCAGACAACCAGCACCTCTCCCTTTTTCTTAGATTTTGCACTGGATCAGACTTGTTCACAGGAAAGAACATCACTGTCAGCTTCACACAACTTCAGGGACTTCAAAGAAGACCTGTTGCTCACACATGTGGCTGTTACTTGGAGTTGCCAGTCAGTTATGACAACTACCCAGATTTTCGACATGAAATTAACAAAGTTCTAGAAAGCAACGTGTGGGTAATGGACATTGCCTAAGCTAAAGACTTTAGCCAACAGGAACTGGACTGCCATCAGGGGTTAATGTTCAAACGTTGTAGGTTTCCAGATGTTTGCCTTATGGACATGAACGTACTACAACTACCTTGTTTACCTGATTAAGTGTCTTTAACATGCGGTCCACATTTTTCAGCTGCTTTTAGCCACTTTTATTTTGTTAAACATTGTTTTCAGTTTAAGAAAATGTGAGAAAAGAGAGTGCATTTTGCTGTGGAAAATATACTAAGATTGTTTACTTATATATTTGTTTGTATTGGTAATAACTGGTATTTCATTACCTGATGTTCCGATAACTGTTGTTGTTCCAAAAGCACTATATTTGTTTCACTAGTTTGAAAACATCTAAGCAATATTTTAGTAATTTTCTTAGTGAAGCTAACTTCAGAAGAAGTTATTTCAGCACTTTGGTTTTACAATACCTTCATTTAAATGTAAATATGTATTGTTCATATAACAAAACAAATGCATAGTCACATAGTCCAATCTTGTTTAAGTTTAAGTTTTCCTTATATTTAACATTGCAAGCACTGTTTTATATTCAAGTGCTCTTATTATTTACCAAAAGATAGCTTGGCATTGTCAACCATCCATAAACCTATTGATGGGTTACTTTAAAGTCTTTTTGCTGTTGCAAGTTAAGGAAATTGCAGTTAAAATGAAAACATATGCAGTTGTGTATGCTGTGATTGTTTAAATATCTGAATAAATAATTCAGTTAACAAATGTGTGGACTTTGCATTTTACTCAGTTCTTAAAAATAGTCGACAACAATGTACTTTGTGTGTAAATATATTAGCTACAATTATATTTGCATCTATCACAGGCTGTAACTGTAATTTTGACAGTTTTCATTTCTCTCCTGGAATGAAATGGGAAACAAAAGAAATATGGAAATATGAAATGAGACACAGGCCCAGAAAAGTTAATGATCTATAGATCTAGTTCATTGTTTATCAGATGTCTGAGTTCGATATACAGGTTCACTGTTTCAAACACATCATTTGTTAATTTTAGATTATGCTCTGACATTAGGTCCACACAGATCTGGAACACATCTTCATCACATGGGAAGTTCTTGAAGACACACTCTTCAAGGCAGACTTGAACCTTCTCCAGGTCCACAGGGTGCAAACAATCTCTGCCTCCGTACAGCTGAGGGACTGCATGCAGGATGGAGGGGCGTCCATGAGGTGATCGTGAGTTGTGGACTTGACGGATTCTGTGGTTGTTCCAAGTCAATACAACCTCATTAAGTTCTTCCTAGGAGGCAAATCATATTCAGTCACAACGAGTTACAGAGATAGGTGTGCCTTTTCCTACAATACCTGCCAAATGTAATTTGCTGCAGTGCAACAGATGTTGCAATAATATTTCACAGCTATCAAAACGTGGTCAAATAACTTAAAAATTAAAAGAGTCTTTTCCATCATTCTGTCATGCCATCTATTACACATTTATCTGCACAGAACATAGGCAATGGCTTTCTTACACATGGTCATTTGTGGTATTAGTATTAGGCAATCACCTGTATGTATACAGTATGTGTCAATTACCTGTATGTATACAGTATGTGTCAATCACCTGTATGTATACAGTATGTGTCAATTACCTGTATGTATACAGTATGTGTCAATTACCTGTATCGTTTGAAGAAAACAAAACTGGATCAAGGACTTTGTCTGACAAATGCAAAAGCCTCTGCATTTCAGCCATATGTCCATTTTCTGTTCCTAAATCAAGTCTGAGTCTGGCAGGGCATCCCTCAGCATTGATCACAGCATCCATAAAGTAGCCAGCGATGATCTTTGGATCATTGTTTGTTTTGTTAGCTTCAAGCCATAGCATCTTTCTGGAAAACCCATCAATGCATCCACTGATTGCAATTCCAAATGGCTTAAGCTTGTCGTAGCCATCAATGTGCCAGACATAGTTTGGACCACAGCTGTGGTAAACACGTCTTCGCAGTCTGTTTCTCGACCTCAGATCAACACCTTCACCATCCAATAACCTTAGCAATAGTCTGACTGTTTCTCTGTCAGTCACAATTCCATGTAACCAACACTTTTGGTGCATCCATCTGTAACCGTGGCACTGACCAGATGTTTCCAGTTGCTGTTCAATGAAGTTGGCCACCTCAGCCACATCGGTTTTGTTCTTTCTACGCCAGAGCTGCTTCTTGCTTAAAATCCTTTCCAGGGTGCGTTTGCTTAGTTTAATCCCATGTGAATTAGCAAGCATTTGAAGTATTTCATCTGTTGTAAAGCCACGTTTAAAGTAGTCTTCAATGTACTCACAATCCATTTCTATGTCATATAGAGGGTAACCTATGCAAAAGAGCTGCTTCTGACTGTTTTCGACTTTTTATCTCATTATTATGACTTTCTATCTCATAATTATGACTTTTTATCTCATTATTTCGACTTTCTATCTCATTATTATGACTTTTTATCTCATAATTTCGACTTTTTATCTCATAATTATGACTTTCTATCTCATTATTATGACTTTTTATCTCATAATTATGACTTTCTATCTCATTATTATGACTTTTTATCTCATTATTTCGACTTTTTATCTCATAATTATGACTTTCTATCTCATAATTATGACTTTTTATCTCATTATTTCGACTTTCTATCTCATTATTATGACTTTTTATCTCATAATTTCGACTTTTTATCTCATAATTATGACTTTCTATCTCATTATTATGACTTTTTATCTCATAATTATGACTTTCTATCTCATTATTATGACTTTTTATCTCATTATTTCGACTTTTTATCTCATAATTATGACTTTTTATCTCATTATTATGACTTTTTATCTCATAATTATGACTTTCTATCTCATTATTATGACTTTTTATCTCATAATTTCGACTTTATTATCTCATAATTATGACTTTTTATCTCATTATTATGACTTTTTATCTCATAATTATGACTTTTTATCTCATAATTTCGACTTTATTGACTTTTTATCTCATAATTTCGACTTTATTATCTCATAATTATGACTTTTTATCTCATAATTATGACTTTTTATCTCATAATTATGACTTTCTATCTCATAATTATGACTTTTTATCTCATAATTATGACTTTTTATCTCATAATTTCGACTTTATTATCTCATAATTATGACTTTTTATCTCATAATTATGACTTTTTATCTCATAATTATGACTTTTTATCTCATTATTATGACTTTTTATCTCATAATTATGACTTTCTATCTCATTATTATGACTTTTTATCTCATAATTTCGACTTTATTATCTCATAATTATGACTTTTTATCTCATTATTATGACTTTTTATCTCATAATTATGACTTTTTATCTCATAATTTCGACTTTATTGACTTTTTATCTCATAATTTCGACTTTATTATCTCATAATTATGACTTTTTATCTCATAATTATGACTTTTTATCTCATAATTATGACTTTCTATCTCATAATTATGACTTTTTATCTCATAATTATGACTTTTTATCTCATAATTTCGACTTTATTATCTCATAATTATGACTTTTTATCTCATTATTATGACTTTTTATCTCATAATTATGACTTTTTATCTCATAATTTCGACTTTATTGACTTTTTATCTCATAATTTCGACTTTATTATCTCATAATTATGACTTTTTATCTCATAATTATGACTTTTTATCTCTCTCTTTTTTTTTTCTGTGGCGGAAACGGGCTTCCATAGGTAGAAGATACTTTAGCAAATAATAAAAAACTTGAACACTTAAAGGTTATTTACAAGTTCCTTACACATAGCCAATGTCTTGGTAAATACACTGGGACAATATTAACATTAATTATCAATTAAGCATTATTGAAGGAGTGGTCTTGTTTTGGATAGTTAAGTCAGCTTGTAAACATTAGAATTTGGTGGACTCTAAAATGTGTCAGTATTGTCTGTTGGTCCAAGTACTACAGGCATACACATACAAGTTTAAGGAAGCACAATAAAATATGAGCCTTTAACCCTTCGTCCACGGAGCCCGCGGTTTCGCGTGGTGACACTTGAAACTTTTCTCTAAGTTTCTAAAATATTCACAGCACCCCGATAATACATCGCAAAAATATAATTTTACGTCTGGCGGAAAGAGAAGGCTTCCTGCTTCCGGGTGCCTGCCCAGGCAGAGCCCAGCATAATTTTAACATCATCAGGCAAGCGAAAGGGCAGCAGTGTGTCATCTGACGCTGGAAAAAAATAAAAATAAAATCCTTCTCTGTGATTAGTTGAGTCATATGTCCGTCGCCATTTCGTGAACTAAACAACCAATGTACACTCAGGAAAATCTCAAAAGGACAACCCACTTGTACAGCATGTACACACTACAGTTTACAATCAACATCATGACGACAAAGAGATTCAACACGCAGGAAGCAAAGCGCATGATTCTGGAGAGCAGCGAGGAGGAGGACGACGCGTCGTCGTCAGAGCTCGAAGGCTTTAGTTCTTCTGAGGAAGATGGGTAAGTGTTGTTACTAAACTTTGTTACGTGTCTGTAAGGCTGCATGGTGCAAACTAGTAATGTGTACAAACTAGTAATGTGTACAAACTAGTAATGTGTACAAACTAGTAATGTGTACACTGTGTAGGAGAGTACGAGAGCCAGCCACGCGGTGCACACTGCTGTTCACGTTACTACGTCATGATCTAAGTAATGTTTATACACAATCTGCTTTGTACAACACTCTGCTTCACGTTACTACCACTAATATTTATACATCCAATGCGGAGCACTATGCTAAAATTACTACCACAGTCATGATCTGAATAATGTTTGCACATCCAATGTCATCTTTCTTACGTCATCTTTCTTTCAACTGACTAGTATTGATTTATTTTACAGAGAGGAGCACCATCCGCCCCGACCAGCCTGGCCAGCAAAGAGGCAGCGTGTTGGACGGCAACTACCACGACCAGCAAAGAGGCAGCGCGTTGACCGACGACTAAAGACACCATCTCCAGCAAACAGGGCGCGTGCTGCCCGGCGACTACTTTCACCTCAGGCCAGATCAAGAAAGACAGCAGCACGTGCACCACCTGCACCTACGCTGTCCTGGAGGACGGATGAAGACCCGGACACTGCTCCCCCCGTCATCAAGTTCCAGCCCGGACACCAGGTCCACATGTCAGTGCCACAGCAACACCCATTGAACTCTTCAAACTGTTCTTCCAACTAAGTCCACGGTGGGTCGCAGGGTTTGCGAGCTTTGCAGCATGAAGAAAGTGAGCAAAGACACGGCGTGGAAGTGCGAGGCGTGTAACGTTCCCCTCTGCCTGCAGCTGAACAGAAACTGTTTCCATGACTGGCATGCCATGGCATGAGGATATGCCATTGAAGCATATATACTTGTATATTGTAAATGGTCTAGTCTTTGTTCTGTTTTATATTTCTGAATATATATTCTGTACATATTTTCTTTTTTTTTTATAATACATATTTTTATTTAAAAAAAAAAAAAAATTGTTGTGATGGTCATTTTTCATTTGCACACACTCCCTGAAGCTTTATCTGCACTATAAAGTCATTTCTCAGTCCCATTTTTATCATTTTGGTGAAAGCTGTGAAAGACCATATTTCTACTCAAAAAACGATAATAAAAACTTTAGTTTTAGACATTTATTTACATGTATCTAACATTTTATTCATATATTTCACTGCTTTTGTGAACCTAAAACCTTTGGTAAACCAATTGCCATCACCTAAACAGAGTCACCACCTGAGTAAAGTTAGGTTTTTTCAAGCGATATGAAGAATTTCCAAAAATCGAGATTCCATTTTTCAGCTTTAGTGTCATATTATAAAGTTTTTTTCTTTACACTTTTGCCTTACGACAATGGTGCCTCATTATATAGATAGCTGAGATTGTTCTGCAATTTATGATGTAAAACATGGGTATATATCTTATATGCAAGTGCCTTAAAAGGTGAATCTAAGAAAATTATGTCAAATCGAGAAAATCGACTGAAAATGACCTCCAGTGTGCAGTGAGTTAATGGCCTATCACCATGTTATACTGTACATTGATATTGTTGTATACAGTATGTTGTGGTTCATGATGAAACTGTAACAACCTGCCTGGCACTAAAGATGAAAATTAGTCTTTTGGCCAGTTGTGACATTTACAGCAATTTACAACATAACCAAAAAACAAAACAAGGCATGGGACAGTTGAGAAATCAAACAATTATTAAATGAAGTTGATGGTTGATTTCAGAGTCCAAAATGTGAAATTATCATGTCATGTGTCGGCGATGACAGGCAGGAACTTTTTAGTGATGCTGGCTGAAAATAATTCATAACTCAATAAGTGATATTTTTTCATACAGTTGCAACCCTACAACTATCATTATACAATATAAAACTGTTAAAATATGTAAAATCTTCCTTTACGTGCTGCTAAGGTAAACTATAAAATTCCACTGAGGACAGTAACACGTTTAAGTACATTCACATTACCTTCTTTGTCGTTTCTTTGGTACGTCATTGTCTGTTTGGAGATCAGATGTAACCTCTGCTCGTGCAAGCTTACGCCGAGCATTTCCATATGTATCTTAAAAAGACCAAAAAAATAAATAAATAGGTTAGTCCAAATCTCATACAGCTTCACTTATCCCACACCCCAAAAATATGTTTTTTACCTGCATTTCCAATGTCCTCCATGAAGCATCTGGCTGGACTTAACTGCCTTAGTGATATTAAGACTTAGGCCTGATGGCCAAAAACACTTCGTCTTGTCCTCATCAGTAAACCAACACGATGGGATCATATCCACTAAAGCAGGGGTTCTTAACCTTTTTGGCCTCGGGGCCCAACTTTTCAAGTACAAAGTGCCCTGGGGCCCATTCAAATATTAACACTGTATTGGTTTATTAACTAATTGATCACACTCTTGGTTTGACTTGTATTCAATAACTAAATCAAATCTACCTACAGTTCAACAAGCAAAAACCTTGTCAACTAAATGACATGATACAATGTGATCATCACAAAGACATTTATTGATCATGTGTATGTAAACCTGCACAGACAACAAGTCATGGAACAAATCAAGCTAATGCAAGAACTCATTTAAAGGCTCAAATCAGGCGTATTAACACAAAAAATAACCAATTATTTGATTGTTCTACAAAAACAAGGGGGATTTGATACATGTATAATGTGGTAATAAAAAAAAATGCACTGCACAATTATTAGGAAAGTAGTTTTTTTTGTATTAATTGTATTATTGAACTACTACAGTGCTCTCGGTTAATCCAACATGTTAATAAACCTGAAACCTGAATATTTAAGAAAGTAAAAGTGAGGTTTTTATTTCTTAGGAGAATATGTGTGTTCACAATTATTGGGCAACTATTAGTGTGCAGACAAGTGTGCACACAATTCAAAATAATAATTTTCAAATTAAATAAACTGTAAATAACATTTAAATAAAGTGCAAATTAAAATATAGCCTTATAATCTGTGAATTATATGCTTCAGCAGTCTTCATGTTTGCAGAACCAGCGTTGCTAGCGTTAGCGAGGCTAGCGTTAGTCCACACTCCACACAGGCTCAGAGCTCCGCCTCGTTACCTCCGTTCACAAAGCCCAATTCGTGAAGTCAGCAAATTATACTTGCACAAACATTTAGACGTTTGCGGGGATGTTCGGCAGCACTTTCATCTTCATTATTTTGTTTTAAATACTTCTCTATAACTTTCGCTACAGGCTAGCTAGCTGCTGGCTGAGTGTCTACTTCTACATATGCAGAACTAACTGACACATTACCGCCACCAAGTGGTGGGAAGCTGTATTGTAACTGAGCGTCTCATGGACAACAGTAATATCTCTGGTGTCTTCAATTCATTACCTATGCGTTCCCGCGGCCCTCACGGCCCACAGGTGAAAAACAGAAAGTTTTTGGCGGCCCTCTAGGTGGCGCTCGCGGCCCTATGGTTAAGAATCACTGCACTAAAGCCTTCCCGTCTCCGAATTCTTCATCTCTGAACTCCACAATGCTGAAGAGGGACATGCTGCAAGGTTCATAAGCAGTGGCGGCTGGTGACATTTTTTGGGGGGGGGGGGCGCAGTTGGGCGGCGCGGTTTAAATAGCACTCCACAATCTTCCTTCACAGCCCGGCGCTTCCTCGGCTGCTCAGAGCCACTGCACACTGAGCCTCCAGCTAGCAGCTCCGGTTAGCATGTAGCTTGGTGCATGTAGCTTTGCTGCTGAATATTTAAATCCGGACGTTCGGGTCCCAACTCTTTCAGCCTCTTCTTGTCAACATCTGATCGTGGATTGAAAGGTATTTCGCATAGAGATACCACAGAGTTTTCAGTCGCCATACTAACATAATCAAAGTCTCTGCTAGCTGTGTTGCTCGCGTAGCTACATGGGATGTGAGGGAATGATAAAGGTCTCTGATTGGACGAATAGTCCAACCACGTTGCAATAAGAAACGATGTCATTGGCTAGGGCGCAGATTCGTGCGCCCGAAGATTCACGTTTCATCCGCCAATGAGAAGCTGTCCTTGCCGTCACGAGGGTGAAATGTTTGTTAGCTTTCCATAGACACACATTTGGCCGGCGCCCCGAGAGGGGAGGGGCTTTTCTCAGTAATGATGAATGGCGATATATTATATTTAACTTAAGTGGTTGTTGACAGGGGCTTACGGTCTCCCACACACATTTAGCGCGTCAACACGGTATATTTCTTATTTAAATTATTTGATATATAATGTTTTTTGACAGTATATATTATATTTTTTTTTTCTTCTTTTTTTTTTTTCATCGCAAAATTTTAGGAGGGGCGGCGCCCTAGCGCCCTCTATTGACGCACCGCCACTGTTCATAAGGTTAATCACATATCATGTAACTGTGGAAAAGCCACATACCCCTCTTGCATAGGAAGCAGTATGAGTTTTTTTGTTAAGTCAGTCACAGGCACACCATGAAGCTGGTCAGAGAGTTGTGTCACTGTTCTGATCCCCACACAAGATGAATCAATAGGGTAATTGTAAAAGCATCCCTGTCTCTCATAAAACGGACACACAGTGTACATAGCTCCTGATAACACCTCTACAATATTCCTCACAATAGCAACTCTGCCCTCAACATCAAAGCAGTTGTTGCCTTGAGAGCATGAAATAATATTTCCCTCATGTCTATACTTCTTGTATTGTACACGACCAGGGAACTCTTGGAGAGTTGGACCATAGAGATGTGGTTGTTGAGGCTTATTCCTCATTTCCTTTCCATTCTCAAAGGGGATAGGTTTTTCACCTAAACGCCTTACAACTTGTTGAAGAGGATTTTGGGGCCTTCTTACCAGCCGCTTTAATGTGCCGAGATAATTTTCAAAAGGGACCCAACTTTTTTGCATCATCAGCCAGATGTATAAGACTGTGGGTGTTATACACAAGGTGCGCTGGTCCATATATCCTCACAAAGTTTTCACATAACATTTCAATAGTTTGTCTGCATAGTCACAGTATTCAGAACACAAGGCTGGGCTGAGAATAATTCTCATTGCTACTGACAATAGCATAAAGTTCTTATACAGCCGTGTAGGTAATCGTCCTTGAAGAACAGCAGGACCCTTATACAAAAATTGTCTGAATTCAGTGGCCTTCCACTGACCGTATTCCATAAGTGACCGTGGCTTTCGAGAAAAATTCCTTGGGAGATGTTCTCTGATTGATTTTAAATGGTTAGAGATAATGGTGATGGTGGTTGCAGAAATCGGTTACCTCGGCCTATTTTACGAATACACCTTGGGTAATGGATCATAAAATGATGCTTTGGAATAAGTCTTTTCTCAGGAAACAAAGATTTGAATAGCTTGTGATGATCATTAATTAAACGCTTCAGATAATGTCATACCGTTAGTAACAACTGGTGAAAACACTATATTCACAATTTGAAGCAAGAGGCGGAGCAGGTTCCAATAACTGTTATTTCTTTGATGAGAGGAGCGTTTCACACAAGGCACCATGACTGGATAGTAGGGCTGGGCGGTATGGCCAAAAATCCATATCACGGTATTTTGTAGGATTCTGGCGGTTTCACGGTATATCACGGTATTTTTTTTCCCGAATAAACACATTAATTTATTGACGCCGAAAAGGACCGCCTGCCATCGTTATTCACCACTCGCTCGCAACTGGCCAGCAGCTGTTTGTACATAGGTTGTGTTAGGAAGCTAAACATGGAGGGATTTAGGACCCAGGGGAATGTAGTTATTTCACATCCCTTCATACTGGTGGCGCATGCGCAGCCGTAACGACTATTGTCATTCTTCAGCAGGCAGCAACATTTAAAGTTTACAGTCAGAGCTGCATGTACAGCGATCTGAGCTACTTATGTCTCACGGATAGAGGTTGACTCACGGTTTCAAAGAAATGACAACAAAATGCATTCTGAGTAAAGCCCGCCCACTCAGCCGCACCGGAAGAGACTTCTTCCTGCACATGAAGAGTCTTCCTGTGTGGGCGGGCATTTTGGCGAAGTAATTTACCCAGCATGCATTTTCCGATATCATTCCCTTCAAACCATAAGTCAACTGAGTCTCCATGAGAGCTAAGTAGCTCCGTCTGCTGCTCCTTCAGCTTCAAGCTGTGAATGTTAAATGTTGTTGCCTGCCAAAGTGCGGTGACCGGTATGACGGTATATGAAAAATTCATACCGTACGGAAAGCCGAAACCGGTATACCGGTTCAGCCGGTATACTGCACAGCCCTACTGGATAGCATTCAATCCAAGATCTTTGCTCTCATCCATTTCCAACCCACTTGGTCTGTTTCTTCTCTCAGTATAACCATAGTTGAAACTTTGAATTCTCTGCGACAATGATTCCAAAGATAAAAGTTTCTCCTTGACAAGGTATTGAAAGACAAGTTTCAGTTCGTACTGCACTACACCTTCAAGCAAGTCGTGCATGATGTCAACTGCATAGTTGTCAGAGATGTGAAAAAAAACACAATGTATTGAGCAAGCATGTCTTCTTGACACCAAATGTTGTCACCAACATAGGATTTTCACGTAGCGCTGAACAATGTTCTGCATGGATGTTTTTTGTACGAAAAATCAAGCCAGGGTGATCTTCAGTGAAGACACATTGAAACTCTTCCTTAGTGGTTAAACAAAATCTACAACAACAGAAAAAGACTCAACATAACCAAACAGCCCGTGTAAACCAAGGTTATCACCAGTTACTTGAATAACAGACCCTAGCAATGGTGAGTCAGAGAAAGGCACTTCTATTCCTTCATTTTCTAGTTTTTTAACATCATCAACGAGAGGCTTCAGCCTTTCATCAAATCCATACTTTTTCAGGTCTTGTGAGTGAAAAAGAGCCACAACATGAATATTCATCAACACAGAATTGCATTTTCTGGGCAGGTTCCGCAATATAAAGTAAATGCAACCAAATTTGTTCCCTTCTTTGATCCTAAGGGATTTGCGGTCTCGAAATCATCATAATACAGTTGAATCTGTAAAGCATTTTCTTGCTGGCAAAACAAATAATTTTTCTACCATCACATCACATATATCTTTAAAAATTCCTTCTTCCTCTTGTTTGGCCCGCAGGAAACATTAACATATTTCACTATTTTTTAACATAGACTTCAGGGTTCCTAAGATGGGTACATACAAACTTATCCGTTACAGGGATCTGATTGTAAACTCCTGTTGTTCCATCTCTACGTACATCAAATCGCACCCCAAGAACATACTCAACCGGCTCAACTATTTCCCACTTTACCTTGAAATACTTCTGTCGTTTGGCTCCTGTATTTAAGACTGAGAAAGGATTTTGTAGTTGTTCAAAACAACTGTCTAGCTTTTTTTCAAAGTCTGTTCCTTGAATCTCTGAAGTACAGTTGAGAACTGAGTCTCTCGCTTGACTGTGAATATCGTTTACAAGCTCTTCCATTGACCCGACCATTGCTTGGATAGTGCTCTCAGCAACACCTGATGAATTGCAACTGTGCTACAACAGAACCACACAGGTTTACCAAATGATGCTTGTCAACAGAGACCTTGGTGGTTTCTGGAATGTCTGTACAGACTGCATTTGAAGTTGAAGGCTCATCTATTATTTGAGTCTCCATATTGTTAAAAGTATTTGTTGAAACAGTGTCCCGGTGCAAACGAATAAGGTGTTTCTTGAACCCTGAATAAGTGCAAAAGAATGAAGAACATCCCGGCTGTCCACATTTCAAACGTAATGTCTTTCCTGGACATAAACCATGGTAAAATCTCAAATGCTGACAAAGCAACATAGAACTTCTGTGGTGTAACTTGCAGATAAAACAAATCAACATATTTGCATCCAAGGATGTGCGTCACCTCAGATACTTGTGTTCAGCAGTCTTGCTCTGAGCTCCTTCACACAAGGACTTTCCTTGGTACTTCCCACATCAATGTTGAACACAGTGGTTTGGATGAATGTGTAGAAGCTGTTAAGGGATTCGTGGTAGTTAACACTAAAGATGAAGTGGGCCTTGAAGAGTTCATCGAAAGCTGCCAGGGACATCTGAGCCTTGCAAGGGATGGCCTTGTGGTCAACAATGACATAGAATCTTTGGAGGTTGTTCTTCTGTTCACCGACACACAGGAGGATGGGCTGTCCTGGTTCCAAACTCTCAAGGAAGGTCTCAACACTGGCGCCAATCTGAAAAAAAACAGAAGCATGAGGAACAATTTGAATGGCCCACTACATTAGTAAAAACGTATGTGCCTCTTCACAAAAAGAGGCATTGTGAAAATAACTAAATTAAAAAGCATATTAAAACATTGCATACCCTCAACTATCTCACAACATGTTTGACTGCTTGATGTGAGCTAATCTTAGGACTCTTCTTAGGTCCTTTTGCAGTAGGGGGAAGTAGGTGAACCAGCAGTAGGATGCTTGACAGGTCACTGTCCCAGCCTAGGGGGAAACCAGAAGAAAGTAGAAGATTTAAGAAAGACTTGCATGTGAAAATAAATATATCCACATTATACTCATACAACATTTCTGAATCAGGCAAGTAAATTAATGTTTTAAAAAGATAATGAGCGATGCTTACCAGACGCATCTGAGGATTGATGGCCAGACAAGAGGTCTTCAACATTCTCATTAGAATTCTTGCAGTCTGCCAGGATCCTGGGTTTGAAGAAAGTGGGCCATTTTGCCAAGAATCTGCCAGAAACCTCCTCTCCAAACATCATGGTAAAGTCTTGGTCAATCTACAGAAGAAACTCCGTAAGTCCCTGCAACCGTGCTGAAAGTGTAGTCCTTAAATGTACATTGTTCACTTTAAAAATAAATAAATAAAACCATATGCGTTTCTTACCAAGCCAGGTGTATCGAGAAAACGTGGGAAAACATCCAGGACTGTTGAGGAGTTTTGCTGGTCTTGTTGAACTACCATCTGACGGTATTGAAATGTTGCCCTCATTTTCTCTTTGACAACCGATTCATCAGTTGTATGCTTCAATATGGAGATTGCCTCACGGCATTCCTCGCCAAACAGTTGCTTGTCAGTTAGGAGAAAATCCCTCTTGCTCTTTGGACCGTCTTGATAGGTACTGGGTGGTTGAGCATCTCCGGGATGGAACTGCAGTGTTGCGCTGGACTGTCTTTATCCTCCAGGCCAAATAACCAGATACACTGTCAGCATCATAAAAGTGCTCCTATAAAATTCGAGAAGAAAGAACAAAACTAAACATAACTGATGGGTCACAGCAAAACAAGGCAAATTCAGAATAACCTCCCTGCATAAATTGTAGTATAAGCCATTCATTTACAAACTTACATATCCATTTTTTTAGTAAGGATCCCTGAGGTAAGGAAATAAAGTGATGATGCCAAGAGCGTATTTTGTTCGCACATAGGTTGGTGGGATCCTCCTTTTAAAAGTAGAAAAACATATTATTTTTCAAGCTTTAAAATTGTAAAATGTCAAACTAAAATAAGTATTATTATTATCAAGAAAGCTAAAAAAAGACAGTGATCTCTAAAGTAAACCGTATTAATGCAAACAAATGATTTGTGTTATCATGATAACTATTAGTCTAGTCTTTTTGTTTACAATTCCCTTGGCTTCTTTTGCACTGATCATACATTCGCCCGTTTTTTTTTAGGGATGTGTTCCCATTGGCTAATTAATTTGTATAACTTAATTGCTTTAATATTTTTGCTCCAGAAAAGACTTTTTTTAAATATATATAGCATTTAATAATGTGACAGGGTTCTGTAACTACTGCACATTTTATGCTATAAAGAAATATTTGATTTAAGATGGGCACCATTGAACATAAAATGCTTACCCATGAACTTCAATCATGTCAGCCACCAGTAGGTTTATCATATGTCACCGGGTACCGTCCGTCAATGTCTTCGTGCAACACTTTTTCTCCCCCTGGCTTGGACTGAAGAACATCTCTCACCAACTAAAAATAAAAAGAATCAGACAATAAGTTATCATGTTAACCTTTACGGCAACAAGACCACAGCTCGTCTGCACAATATCTTTCTGTTTCAGTTTTATTAACTCATTTCATACATTTAAAAATGTAATTAGCTTACCGCTTCAGCTGATTCCCGATCGGCGTGGGTCCTTTTCCCCCCACCATCGTTCTCAAGAATTATTGTTGCATCAGATGGCACAGAGGATAAGGTGTCTGACACATTCGACTCAAAAGAAATTTCTGCTAGATCTGGTTGAAGAACAGCTGCAAGACAGTTAAAAGAAATAGACAAAAAAAATGGGTTATACCTTCACATCTCTACAATACTCGTCAGTAAAACAGCTCACAGTACATTACAGTTCATGATCCTCATTTTTCCCTAACAAAGCTAAGTCTTACCTCTAGACTTTTCTGTGGACACATTGATGGTAAGGTCCCCTGCTTGTAAAAGTTCCTCAAACACATCTGCATCCACCTCTGTCCCTGATTCATCTGTCAAGTGCAAGTCTGTCTGTAGAGGAAGACCTAACTTTCCTATTACTGAGAGAATATCAGATTTAGAAAAATGGTCCTTTGTAAACTTCTATTGACACTTTTATTATTATAATCTCTGAGCAGTGTGCAGAATGTGATATAAATTCCCCATCATACACCAATTGTCCATTTTGACTTGCTCACAAGACATGATTACAATTGGTCAACATAATAAAACACCAATTGATAGGTGAGGCAATCAAACATATTACTTAAATTAATATAAAGAAAGGCATTATAACATGAACTGACATTCAAGCAAATCATTAGTTTACTCTAAACAGATACGGCTGTGTAATAAACAAGTAATACCAACCTTTCTCATGTCGTTGTTATCTAACGACCAATCGTGCAGGAAAAGACCATCGGACTTCAGGAGGGTAAAGTTGAACTTCAATCAGGTTTATTCAACAGAGTATCACACAAGCAGATAATACGTGACATGGGTCTGTAGGAAGGTTAGCTCTATTCCTCGACAGACTGACTCTTTAGGATTGTGCAAAGTGTTATAAAGTCTCTAAGAGCATTTGTGATTGGACAGGACTAAGATGGGGGAGTCTCTTGGTTTAGACTTTGAGATCCCCTTGTTGGAGCACAGGGTTGGATCCACCCCTCTTGGCTCACGACTCCTCCAAGGCCACGAGTATCAGTGTGTGTGCATGTTGTCAGCCAAGCGTTGGTGTGTGTGCGCAAACTGTAACGATGTTAGCGAAGCGTTATTGTGTGTGCGTGTTGTACATATTTGTGCAATCTATTCTAACAACTGTGTCTTGTCTAGTTTTGCTGAGCAAGGCTAAATTTCTTATCTATCTAACAAACTATCTTCATCAAAACTGCCAAGCGAGGTCTAATTATTATTCTAGCAAACTGTATCTTACTTAGATTTTCAGGCGAAGCCTCTGCACCTAGCGTTCCCACATTTTAGGTCTTGAGATTAGAGTGATGACCTTGAGTCGCAGACTTTTTGACGCTTCCTCTACAATTTGAGTTTTCCCTTCCCTGAGAGCAAACTTGTTGTTTTCACCTCAAGTAACCGGGCCTCAAGGCCTGTTGAATAAAATGGATGCTTTAACTAGGGTGACCAGACGTCCTCTTTTTCCCGGACATGTCCTCTTTTCGAGACCTAAAAAAAGCGTCCGGCAGGGATTCCAAAAACGTCCGGGATTTTGCTACGTGCGGGAAAATAATTATTACCCCCTTACAAGTTTTGGAAATGGTATCTCCCTCACGTTCCACCTTCTTGCGCAAGCTCTGACTGTAGAGAGAACTGTCATTGGTCGACCGATCTCAACGTAAATGTAAGTTCACGGCATGCTACACACTACTGCTACCCCCCCCCCCCCCCCCCCCCCCCGCGACGAAAAGTCCTCCTCCTCCTCTCTCTCCTCCACCCCCCCGGAGCGAAGTGTCCTCTTTTTCACAAACTCAAATCTGGTCACCCTACTTTAACAAAATGGATACTTTCAACACTCAATAAATGTATTGTAGTCTTCATAGCCTTCTTCGGTTTCTGCCACCTTAACATACTTCTGACTTGAACCAAATCTCACCTTGACCAACATATTGTCCTACAAAGAAAACAACGTACATTCATGAAAAGTCTACAACTTTTTTTAAAGTCATGTTTTGTTTTTCCCTTGCCTTTACTATGCCACCTGGCGCCGACAGTGTACGACTAAATTAAATTAATGTGCATCATGCTTGTGTGACCAACTATTTTAAGTCACTTAAGCCCCTTTCATACTCCAAAAATGTCCAGAGGATCTGACCTGGAGAATGCGTGGCCCGCTTTCGTAGGGTTAAGTGGTTTACGGACCCACTTAAGGAAAACTTCCTCCAGCCGAATTGAAGGTTATCCGTGGTTCCATAATTCGGCGTGGTTTGCCCAAGTCTGGGGTCCGAATTTCGACCATTTTGGGCGGATTGAAAATCGCGAAAAAATCATCCATAACTGGCGGGTAACCTGGCGGTTTCGCGGCCTCGGGACACGTTTGTCAGGTAAAGCGGTTTACGGACCCGCTATTGAAAACTTCCTCCAGCCGAATTGAAGGTTATCCGTGGCTCTATAATTCGGCGTGGTTTGTCCAAGTCTGGCGTCCGAATTTCGACCATTTTGGGCGGATTGAAAACAGACACGCGTCCGGTTTTTAAAACGGCGATAAAAGTGGTGTACTGACCCGCTTTTCTACACTTTGTTCGGCCCAACCCTTGAGGAGATCGTCTGTGTGGGACATGTTAACATAATGCGGGTAATTTGGGAGAGTGGCAGTGCCTTGACTTCTGCGATGATTGCATGGAGTGCCCGGCTCTCCCATCGTTCACTTAAACGAGCCTGAGCCTGACCGTCTATTTAGCTAATGTTATGTGTCGGCCAAAACAGCAAGCTTGCAAATCTCTTCACGTCTCCATTGTGCAGACATTTTTGTCTACAGCATGTTTTAATGACTCTACTCCTTCTGACATCTGGTCGCATTATATCGACACACACAAATGCTAGCAAACGTTCTTAACTGTACATGCTAGCTTAGAATGTTAGCCACATGGCAGCCCTACCCACAGACCTCGACGCACGTCTTTACTAAGAAGCAGATTTATACATGAAAATATCACGGTTCATAATATAATGTGATTGCAACGTGTGTTGCAATCACATTATTTCACAGTCTTTGGCTAAACATTCTTTTATGCTATTCTGTTAGCTAAAGATGGTGAGCTGGATAGCTAGCTAATGTTAGCTAACCAACAAGGATATACCTTTACCAAAGTTAATGTTACCTGTAGAAATACACACAGGGGTAGAAAATGTAATGAATAGACATATGCTTAGACATACTTACACACGAATCTTCCTAGTCACAGTTGGAATGATGTCCGAACGTGTCCAGTCCACAGAAAAGAGTCTGAGTGTCTGTCTGGCTGCGTCAAACAATCTCCCGCCTCTTTCAAACATACAGACTTCTTGGGGAATGGGTAACACTAGCTGTAGTGTAAAATCAACACTGTAGAGTTGTTTGCAGAATATGACATTTGACTCCCTGTATTAACACCAACTCTTTTTGAAGAATACCTCTTGGAGTTGATTAACACTAAACCGGAGTTGAAATAACTCTATTTTAACACTCAACCCTAACACTGAAAATCCAACACTTTTGATTTTGCTGTGTAATGCTTTCCATTGTAATGCAACCCCTCATTTGTTATAACCTTCAGGTCGTGAATGAAATAGTTTAAGTAATCCTCAACAGAAGTAGGCTTTGTTGGGCCCGACTCACGTGACAGCTGTGAAATAATTGCATTTGACACTCCAAAATGATAGTAGCTACCATCTCCAATTTATTTGACTTCACAGGTTGTTAAGGTTGACAAAAGAGTCCTTGGATCTCTGGGTAAATCCAGGCCAGACCACTAAAATATGCAATAGTTCTGACAATGCAGTGTGAAATATTGTGATTTGGGGCCCAATCAGCTAATTTCCTTTTCAGATCATTACAAGGATTAGTTCCTTCAATCACCATCCAAATGTAGTTCTTCACTGCTATCACTGTAGAACATCTCAGAATCTGATTCTTGGCCACTTTCTATGTAAAAAGCCAGAGTCTGAGAATCCAACTCTTCATTAGGAATCTGGCTGTTCATTTCCGTGACGCATTCCAGATTTGAAGACACTTTGTCTTTGGCACGCAAGTCTTCCAACATCTGCAAGTGCTCTGCAACTTTGGCTTTAATGCGTCTTCGTTTTGTTCGAGAACTACCATAGCAATCCATTTTTCTGATCTGTAACAGACAAAGATTTTGGCACTTACACATATATACCTGACTATTTGTCTACTCACAGATATTTGGGTTTCAAATTTGGGGTATGTTTAGTTAGTTTGCAAAATGCACAAGACCAGCACTATTATCCCAGGGACATAAGTTACAGGGGAGCTTGTCAGAACAAGTCAAGACTGAGGATGTATCTTGACTTGCAGGATTCACTGTGTATGCAGAGAGACATTTAGACTATATTTGGCTCTGTTACTATACCTCCTGAGGTAGCACAGAGAATGAAGGCAATAAATACTACATTGACAACATTCCACAACAAAATAGTACCAATGAACCCCTCAAAACATTTCCCTTAGTGTCATCAAAATATGTCCATGTGTTCATTTACCTTTTTGGAACTGTTAGGGTTAGAACCTCTGTGGAACCTCTGGTTACTGGTGATGCCCACAAAATATCAGATGCTCAGACACCTGCAAAAACATACAATACAAAGCATCATTGCATGCAATGGAAGAACCATCCTAAAAAAATAAAATACACCGGAGAAGCGTGTGGTTTATCGGCCAAAATAATACATTTCCTTTTACATACATGCAAAAATTCAAGAGATAATAATGTATTATGTTGAATATAAGTTTGATGGCGAAGGGGGCCGGGGGCGAGAGATGAAAAGGCATAAACTGATCTGAAACTGAACAATTAAAAGCATTCATAGAGTGTTGGTGGCATATCTGAACATATCTAGCCATTTAGGATTTACCATGCAGTGTCTAACAATAATGTGCTTTTTTATTTGCCACGGTATACATACATGTCTTGAATAACTTACTTAGCTTGACAAAACCTGTTGTCTGAAGTTTGGTGGCGTTAGCTCAGAACAATAGTGTAGTCTAATCTTTATTTGCAACTGTGCCAGGTCCATGTTTACACAAAAATGGATGAACAAAAGAAATGCCACAGATATGCGAGTGATGGCAAGCTTGCTGCAGAAACACTGGCTGCTACTCCTGGACCAGCCGAAAAGCATGGGAGGCCAGTATTTGACTTAACTACCTTATTTGACTGAAAAGAAGACCTGCACCGTTAAGTTACGTTAGCTGACGTACGTTCGTTAGCCGCCTTTTTCTCAGTCGAACAAGCTAGCTAGTGGAATACTGTCCTCCCGTGCTCTCGGCTGGTCCGAGATGCACTGTCAAGTAACGTTAGCTAGCGCTAACCTACGTTCGTTAGCTAGAGCGCGTTGGCACGCGTGGCTAACGTTAGCTGCCACTTGCATCTCTGAGTTCAAAACAGTGACTACTTACTTAATCAAGTTGATTTACACTACTAATTCAGTTGAATGTGAATTTTCAGGTTAACGTTTCATTTGTTGTTGAGATGTTGCTAACTAGTAATTTTGTGTTATCATGACAACTTCAATAATTTGTTATACTGACACAGAATAATATCCTAAAATAACGTGGACTTGCAGTGTAGGGACTCAGTTTGAGCTTAAAAATGATCCCTGCAGCTGTTCAACACTTGAGTAAAAATTAAAAATATATAGGCTACATTAAACTGATGACAATAAAAATAAAAGAAATTAATAAAATAAATAAATGTTGTCTTCCACTAATGTCTAATGCATTTCAGATTTGCCCCAATCAAATTGTTACTGTTTTAATAGGCTATGATTGCAATTTATTTGTTATGATAGATTTTACTTATTTGGTGAAGCACTTAGAGATTTGACTGTATTTTAGCATGTGCTAGATAATTAGGTTTATTTTTTAAATCATCCCTATTTGAAACAATAGAAATAACAGGACTTTATCATTTTTAGCATGTAATTACTTAATTATATTAAGTTGTGTTTTTAAGTTATGCTTACTTATACACAAAATAGTTCCATTTAATCAAAAATTATTAGTTAAAATTACTCAAAAAGGAAGAACATGTTACACCAACTTGTTAGTAGAACTTTTTCTAAAACTTTTAGTATACACTAATCTATTTAATTACTTTGGACGTTCGGGTTTACAGTGTGCATTCTGGAATGTCAGCATTTAATTTGAAGAAAAGTAGTGACATTTTCACTGTATTCCACCAGATTCAACTATTTTCACATTGTAGGCTGATGCATGAATTTTTTGTATATTTGCTAGTCATATTATGGAGATTGAGTGATTGGTTTATGTGTGTGTGTGTTATAATTTTGAAATCAACATCTGATTTATCAATGTGAACATTTATTGTGCAAACTACAACAACTTTGAAAACTTCAACAACAAAAGAGAAACAGAACAAAATGAAATGCTGCCATCCCAGAATGCATGGTTTTATACTGCAATGACAGTGATTACATTAATGAAATTAATGAGATGCAAAGACGTTCCAACTGATTTTCAAAATTTGCATGGTTATTTTCAAAGATAACGGCTTGTAAAAGCAGACAATGAGGAAGCACTTTTCAAGTCTTGTTTTTTGTGTGTAAATCAACCAAGGCTTATAGGTAGACTTTCTTTTCTTTCTTTGCACAAATGTCATGCAAATTCTGTCTGAAAGGGGCTTCATATTCCTTATAGGCTTCAATTGTGGGGCCCATATTATTAAAACCAAATGTCTCCCAGTTCCATACCATGCCCACTTAGCCCACTTATATGCCATATAGGGCCCATGTCCATGTTACCCAGTTCTAGCCCAGACTCACTTAGCCCACATATATACTTTATGGGGCCCATTTAGCCAGCCTACGTGGGCTTCACATGTGGGGCCCATGTTTCTGAAAAAATATGGGGCCCTTAAAATTTGCCGTTTATGCCCATGCCCACTTAGCCCACTAACATCCCTTATGGGGCTCATACAGCCAGCCCACATGGGCTTCACATGTGGGGCCCATGTAAGTGAAACCACATGGGACCTCCAAAATTTGCCCAGTTCAAGCCCATGCCCACTCAGTACCCACATAGGCCGTATTTAACCCTTGTGGGGCCCACATGGACATGCTGGCTGGGTACAAACACATAATGGAGGTCCAACACTACTAGTCGTACTATGTTCACTGTAAGAAAGTTAACGGTGATAGGGACAACAGTTGATTATGCACCATTCAGTCGTAGACACGGAAGATAACATCCAACACGGCACTATGTAGTAGCTATAGTGATTGTATGTCTTTCAAGGTTATTGTGATCAAATCTAGAAGGCAACCATGCATGTAGCATGATAGCTATCGTCAACAAACAAATGTTAATTACGGTTTTACAAACACATAAAGGAGGTCCAACACTACTAGTCATACTATGTTCACTGTAAGAAAGTTAAGATGATAGCGACAACAGTTGATTATGCACCGTTCAGTCGTAGACACGGAAGATAACATCCAACACGGCACTATGTAGTAGCTATAGTGATTGTATGTCTTTCAAGGTTATTGTGATCAAATCTAGAAGGCAACCATGCATGTAGCATGATAGCTATCATCAACAAACAAATGTTAATTACGGTTTTACAAACACATAAAGGAGGTCCAACACTACTAGTCATACTATGTTCACTGTAAGAAAGTTAAGATGATAGCGACAACAGTTGATTATGCACCGTTCAGTCGTAGACACGGAAGATAACATCCAACACGGCACTATGTAGTAGCTATAGTGATTGTATGTCTTTCAAGGTTATTGTGATCAAATCTAGAAGGCAACCATGCATGTAGCATGATAGCTATCGTCAACAAACAAATGTTAATTACGGTTTTACAAACACATAAAGGAGGTCCAACACTACTAGTCATACTATGTTCACTGTAAGAAAGTTAAGATGATAGCGACAACAGTTGATTATGCACCGTTCAGTCGTAGACACGGAAGATAACATCCAACACGGCACTATGTAGTAGCTATAGTGATTGTATGTCTTTCAAGGTTATTGTGATCAAATCTAGAAGGCAACCATGCATGTAGCATGATAGCTATCGTCAACAAACAAACGTTAATTACGGTTTTACAAACACATAAAGGAGGTCCAACACTACTAGTCGTACTATGTTCACTGTAAGAAAGTTAACGGTGATAGGGACAACAATTGATTACGCACCGTTCAGTCTCACAGAAACGCTGTAGCCAGCTATCTAGCCCGTTAGCTCCGGCTGGCTACTTGTTAGCGAATCCTTCAGGCACTGAAGCTGCTCCGTCTGTCCATCCTCTCCAAGATAGCTTTGCTCAGGACTCTTTGCTTGGCATCGTCTGACTCACACTGAAGCTTTGCACGCGTCATACGACATGTCCATGTTTAGATGCTCGGAAGTGGAAACCATATCCGCCAGATTTGAAACCATATCTCTGTGACGTATTATTGTGAAGATAGGATTTTATTAAAAACTTAAAAATCTGCCCCCGCTTCGTAGCGGGCCCCACCCCAGAAGGGTTAAGCCCTGCTGCGTCTCATGTGGTCCACTCACCACCAGCTAATCCGTCTCTCAGGCATCAGCTTGAGAGTCAAGGGGTGCATCCCAAGTCTTTAAATTGCATCCCCGTTTCCCTCACTTGCGTCCTTTCCTTGCGTCTTAGTCCCTCCCACCAGGGATGCATGGAGAGACGGAAGGAAACCATGCGAGGAGAGAGGACGCATGTTTTAAGAGACATGAGACGTCCTTTCCTCTGAAGAGTCATGGTTTCTGATGACTGCGGCTGACTGACAGCTGATCACAGCTGTCAGTCGCTTTAACAGCTGACGGAGTTTGTGTCCGTAAACATGATCATCGGATCAGAGTTGTTTTCTGCTCCGGACAGTTTTAGCGAACATTGTAATAAAAATCCACTTAAAATATTGATTAAAAATTATCGTATAATGTTTTCAGTTGATTTAATAGTGTTAAACTACTACTATTAATAATAAAGACAATTGTCATCACTGTCAGAGTGGAGATGTATTCTCTGTAGTCTGTTACCCGTTAAACAAACTGCATTGAGGAATTTTTGCTAGTTATATTATGGAGATTGAGTGATTGGTGTGTGTGTGTGTGTGTTATAATTTTGAAATCAACATCTGATTTATCAATGAACATTCATTGTGCAAACTACAACAACTTTGAAAACTTCAACAACAAAAGAGAAACAACAGAACAAAATGAAATGCTGCCATCCCAGAATGCATGGTTTTATACTGCAATGACAGTGATTACATTAATGAAATTATAAATAGCATTTTTTCTTCTGACATTCTTGTTCTAATGATACCCATTCCTTTTTTTATTATGCTAAGATGCAAAGCTCCTCGATCATGACTCCTCCTCGATCGTGGATCCTCGGTCCTCCGAGCCGAATAAGAGCTTTAGGACGGCCGTCAATATGGCTGTGCAGAACCACTTCCGGTTCAATAGAGCAATTCAGTTTATTTTATATAGCCCAACATCACAAATACAAGTTTGCCTCAGAGGGCTTTACAATCTGTACACATAACATCCCTGTCCCGGGACCTCACATCGGATCAGGAAAAACTCCCCTAAAAAGATAGTAAAAACCCTTTCACAGGGAAAAAAGGGAAGAAACCTGAGGGGGAGGATCCCTCTCCCCGGATGGACGGAAGCAATAGATGTCATGTGGCCAGAATGAATAGCGTAGTTACAGCACATTCAATGAATATGACAGAAATTATTCATATAATGAGTATTAGGCATGGTCCATGATCCTGATAATCCATGAAGCAGAAGGCGGTAGAGAGGAGGGGGGCATCAGAAGGGCCATGGCAGCAGGTAGGACCGGTTCCAGGCCGGTTCCATCAGCAGGGCCATGGCAGCAGGCAGGACTGGTTCCAGGCAGCCATGGATCCATGGCAGGGGTGGGTGGGTGGGGGGGCGGCAGGACCCGGGGCAGGACCGGTTCCAGGCAGCCATGAATCCATGGAAAAAGAAAGTAGAGTTAGTAATGTGCATTGAAGAGACAATAGTTTATCCAGATGGAGAGAAAGAAGAGGAGAGGAGGAGTGAAAGAGGAAGAGAAGAGGAGCTCAGTGTATCCTAAGATGTCCCCCAGCAGTCTAGGCCTATAGTAGCATATCTAGGGGCTGGACCAGGGCAAACCTGAGCCAGCCCTAACTATAAGCGCTATCAAAGAGGAAAGTCTTAAGTCTACTCTTAAATGAGGTGACTGTGTCTGCCCCCCGGACTGAAAGTGGAAGCTGATTCCACAGAAGAGGAGCACGATAACTGAAAGCTCTAGCCCCCAACCTACTTTTTAAGACTCTGGGAACCACAAGTAACCCTGCATTCAGTGAGCGTAACGCTCTAGTGGGGTAATATGGCACTATAAGCTCTTTAACTCACTGCACACTGGAGGTCATTTTCAGTCGATTTTCTCGATTTGACATAATTTTCTTAGATTCACCTTTTAAGGCACTTGCATATAAGATATATACCCATGTTTTACATCATAAATTGCAGAACAATCTCAGCTATCTATATAATGAGGCACCATTGTCGTAAGGCAAAAGTGTAAAGAAAAAAACTTTATAATATGACACTAAAGCTGAAAAATGGAATCTCGATTTTTGGAAATTCTTCATATCGCTTGAAAAAACCTAACTTTACTCAGGTGGTGACTCTGTTTAGGTGATGGCAATTGGTTTACCAAAGGTTTTAGGTTCACAAAAGCAGTGAAATATATGAATAAAATGTTAGATACATGTAAATAAATGTCTAAAACTAAAGTTTTTATTATCGTTTTTTGAGTAGAAATATGGTCTTTCACAGCTTTCACCAAAATGATAAAAATGGGACTGAGAAATGACTTCATAGTGCAGATAAAGCTTCAGGGAGTGTGTGCAAATGAAAAATGACCATCACAACAATTTTTTTTTTTTTTAAATAAAAATATGTATTATAAAAAAAAATGAAAATATGTACAGAATATATATTCAGAAATATAAAACAGAACAAAGACTAGACCATTTACAATATACAAGTATATATGCTTCAATGGCATATCCTCATGCCATGGCATGCCAGTCATGGAAACAGTTTCTGTTCAGCTGCAGGCAGAGGGGAACGTTACACGCCTCGCACTTCCACGCCGTGTCTTTTCTCACTTTCTTCATGCTGCAAAGCTCGCAAACCCTGCGACCCACCGTGGACTTAGTTGGAAGAACAGTTTGAAGAGTTCAATGGGTGTTGCTGTGGCACTGACATGTGGACCTGGTGTCCGGGCTGGCTGGAACTTGATGACGGGGGGAGCAGTGTCTGGGTCTTCATCCGTCCTCCAGGACAGCGTAGGTGCAGGTGGTGCACGTGCTGCTGTCTTTCTTGATCTGGCCTGAGGTGAAAGCAGGCGCCGGGCAGCACGCGCCCTGTTTGCTGGAGATGGTGTCTTTAGTCGTCGGTCAACGCGCTGCCTCTTTGCTGGTCGTGGTAGTTGCCGTCCAACACGCTGCCTCTTTGCTGGCCAGGCTGGTCGGGGCGGCTGGTGCTCCTCTCTGTAAAATAAATCAATACTAGTCAGTTGAAAGAAAGATGACGTAACGATTGAGCAGAATGCTCCACATTGGTTGTGCAAATATTATTCAGATCATGACTGTGGTAGTAATTTTAGCATAGTGCTCCGCATTGGATGTATAAATATTAGTGGTAGTAACGTGAAGCAGAGTGTTGTACAAAGCAGATTGTGTGTAAACATTACTTAGATCATGACGTAGTAACGTGAACAGCAGTGTGCACCGCGTGGCTGGCTCTCGTGCTCTCGTGCACAGTGTACACATTACTAGTTTGTACACATTACTAGTTTGTACACATTACTAGTTTGCACCATGCAGCATTACAGACACGTAACAAAGTTTAGTAACTACACTTACCCATCTTCCTCAGAAGAACTAAAGCCTTCGAGCTCTGACGACGCGTCGTCCTCCTCCTCGCTGCTCTCCAGAATCATTCCTCCGTGTTGAATCTCTTTGTCGTCATGATGTTGATTGTAAACTGTAGTGTGAACATGCTGTACAAGTGGGTAGTCCTTTTGAGATTTTCCTGAGTGTACATTGGTTGTTTAGTTCACGAAATGGCGACGGACATATGACTCAACTAATCACAGAGAAGGATTTTTTATTTATTTTTTCCAGCGTCAGATGACACACTGCTGCCCTTTCGCTTGCTTGATGATGTTAAAATTATGCTGGGCTCTGCCTGGGCAGGCACCCGGAAGCAGGAAGCCGTCTCTTTCCGCCAGACGTAAAATTATATTTTTGCGATGTATTATCGGGGTGCTGTGAATATTTTAGAAACTTAGAGAAAGGTTTCAAGTGTCACCACGCGAAACCGCGGGCTCAGTGGACGAAGGGTTAAGATATGATGGTGCATCACCAGCTAAGGCTTTATAGGTGAGGAGGAGGATTTTAAATATGATTCTCGATCTTACAGGAAGCCAGTGGAGAGCAGCTAATACAGGAGTAATGTGATCTCTCTTCCGAGTCCTTGTTAGTACACGAGCTGCAGCATTCTGGATCAGCTGGAGAGACCCAAGGGACTTTCCGGAGCAGCCTGATAATACGGAGTTACAGTAATCCAGTCTTGAAGTAACAAATGCGTGGATCAATGTTTCTGCATCACTTTGAGACAGGATGTGCCGGATCTTTGAGATGTTCCGTAGGTGAAAAAAGGCAGTCCTTGAGATCTGTTTCACGTGGGAGCCAAAGGATAGGTCCTGGTCAAAAATAACTCCGAGATTCCTTACGGTGGTGGTGGATGCCAGAGCGATGCCATCCAGGGAAACCATATCGTCAGATAGTTGATGTCTGAGGTGTTCTGGGCCGAGTAGAATAACTTCAGTCTTGTCAGAGTTCAGCAACAGGAAGTTGCAGGTCATCCAGGTCTTGATGTCTTTAAGACACGCTTGAAGTTTAGTGACCTGGTGGATTTCATCTGGCTTGATTGACAGATATAGTTGAGTATCATCGGCATAACAGTGAAAGTTTATGGAGTGCTTTCTGATAATATTGCCTAAGGGAAGCATATATAAGGTGAATAAAATTGGTCCAAGCACAGAACCTTGTGGAACTCCATGACGAACGGCGGTGGTCATCGAGGCCTCATCGTTTACAAATACAAACTGAGATCTATCTGATAAATACGACTTAAACCAGCTTAATGCTGTACCTTTAATACCAATCGACTGGTCTAGTCTCTGTAATAAGATGTCATGGTCAATGGTGTCGAATGCTGCACTAAGGTCTAACAGGACAAGTACAGAGACAAGTCCCCTATCTGATGCAACTAGAAGGTCATTAGTAATTGTCACTAGTGCTGTCTCTGTGCTATGATGCTTTCTAAATCCTGACTGAAATTCCTCAAATAAACTATTGTTATGTAAAAAGTCACACAACTGATTTGCGACTACCTTCTCCAGTATCTTAGAGAGGAAGGGAAGGTTAGAGATAGGTCTGTAGTTAGCCAACACCTCTGGATCCAGGGTGGGCTTTTTAAGAAGAGGTTTAATTACAGCTACTTTAAAAGACTGTGGTACATGACCCATTAGTAAAGACCCATTGATAATATCTAGTACAGAGGCACAAATTAAGGGTAGAACTTCTTTAAACAGCTTAGTCGGAACAGGGTCTAGGAGACAGGTAGAAGATTTAGAAGTAGAAACCATTGAAGACAGTTGGTCGAGGTTGATGGTAAAAAATCCATCCAGACGCACAGCAGGGCCTACAGCCTCCTCCATGGTCATCACACCTGAGGATGGACCGGCAGTAGTCGAGGGCAGGAGATCACCAATCCTGTCTCTAATGGCCATAATCTTATCATTGAAGAAGTTCATAAAGTCATTACTACTGAAGTCTATAGGAATACACGGATCCACCGAGCTATGACTCTCAGCCAGCCTGGCCACAGTGCTAAAGAGAAACCTAGGGTTGCTCTTGTTTTTCTCTATTAGTGATGAGTAGTAGGCTCCTCTGGCATTACGGAGGGCCTTCTTATATGTTCTCAGACTATCCCGCCAAACCAACCGGGACTCCTCCAGACCGTTGGAGCGCCATATGCCCTCAAGCTTCCGTGATGCTTGCTTCAATATGCGGGTCTGAGGGTTGTACCATGGAGCGAGCCTCCTTTGCTTAATGATCCTCTTTTTTAGAGGGGCTATCGAGTCCAGTGTCACTCTCAGTGAGCCGGTAGCACCATCGACGAGCTGATCAATCTGGGAGGGAGTAAAGTTAGCACAGGAGTCATCTGTTATATTGAGACATGGTAATGAATTAAATACAGAAGGAATCGCTTCCTTAAATCTAGCAACAGCACCGTCAGTTAGACATCTGGTGTAAAAACTCTTGCCTAACGCTGTACAATCTGGTAGCATAAGCTCAAAAGTTATAAGGCAATGGTCTGATAAAAGAGGGTTCTGTGGAAACACTACTAAATGCTCCACATCAATGCCATATGTAAGAACAAGGTCGAGGGTGTGGTTAAAGCAGTGAGTCGGTTCCTGTACTCTCTGACAGAAGCCAATCGAATCTAACAATAAGCTAAATGCAACACTAAGGCTATCATTGCTAACATCCACATGAATATTAAAATCACCTACAATAATAACCTTATCAGTCTTAAGGACCAAACTTGACAAAAACTCAGAAAATTCAGATATAAATTCGGAGTACAAACCTGGTGCTCGGTATACCACGACAAACAGAATCGGCTGTACTGTTTTCCAGGTTGGATGTGAAATACTAAGAACGAGGCTTTCAAATGAGTTGCAGTTCAATCCAGGTTTAGGACCCATCAGCAGACCCGAGTCAAAGATGGCAGCTACTCCACCTCCTCGGCCGGTGTCTCGAGGAATGTGAGTATTAACATGATTTGGAGGAGTAGATTCATTTAGGCTGACATATTCCTCATGTCTCAGCCAGGTTTCAGTAAGACAAAATACATCAATATGGTTGTCAGATATTAATTCATTTACTAATACAGCTTTAGAAGACAAAGATCTAATATTTAGGAGTCCACATTTAATTATCCTATCGTGCTGCACTATTGCAGTAGTGGTGTTAACCTTTATGAGGTTGTTTTCTATAACTCCTCTTTTGGTTACTTTTGATTTAATTAATTTAAGTGGGCGTGGGACAGACACAGTCTCTATAGAGTTAAAGGTGGGCAGCTGCCCTAAAGAAAATGCAGGAAGTGCAGAGAAGGGTGTAAGACTACAACTCTGCTTCTGCTTCCTGGTCTGTCATGCACAAGGTCGACCAATAAGATTGGTCATATTTGCAGAAAGGAGATCCGCTCCATCCGAAGTGGGATGGATGCCGTCACCCCTAATCAGACCTGGGTTTCCCCGGAAAGACCGCCAGTTATCTACGAAGCCCACATTGTTTGCTGGACACCACCGTGACAACCAACGGTGGAAAGTTGACATGCGGCTATACATCTCATCAGTCACCGTGTTTGGGAGCGGGCCAGAGAAGACTACCGAGTCCGCCATTGTTTTGGCGTAAGCACACACCGACTCCACGCCGATTTTAGCGACTTCCGAGTGGCGAAGCCGGGAGTCATTAAAGCCGACGTGTATTACAATCTCACTGTATTTACGTTTGTCTTTAGCCAACAGTTTTAAATAGGACTCAATGTCGCCCGCTCTGGCCCCAGAAATACATTTGACTGTGGTCCCTGGTTTCGCAATCTTCACGTTTCTAACAATTGAGCTCCCGACAACCAAGGTTGGTTTCTCAGTGCCGCTGAGTGGCGAGAGGCTAGAAACGGGGAGAGGGTGGCGGTGTCCAGAGGACTGCTTAGATCCCGGCTTCTGCCTCCCTCGTACAGTCACCCAGTCCCTCGGCTGCTCGGGGGCTGCCGGGGAACAGTTAACGTTATCAGAAGCTAAACCTAGTTGGTCCGCACAGACTATGGGAGTTGGGATGGCTATCGTAGCTAACGTCTGAGCTTCAATGGTGCGGAGCCGTGCATCTAACCCACTGAGACCTGCCTCCAACCTAGCAAATAAACTACACTTCTTACATGTATCGTTATCATTAAAGAAGGCAGGGGAATAGCTAAACATGTGACACGCTGAGCAGGAGAGAGCAGAAGAGGGAGAGGAGGAAGACATCGCTAGCTGAGGTAGCTAACGATCAGCAGAACAAACAAAGTGAAAACAGGACAGTTAGATGTAAGCGGTGAGCCGCTAAAAGAAGAAGAGAGTTGAGTGTTTAGATGTGAAAGATGTACAACAGGTGATCAGGCGCTTGTACTGGAGAATATCACACAATTAGCTCGGTTTAGCTGGAGCTGAGACAAGTACGTTATCAACACACACGGTGGAACCGGAAGTGACGCAATACGCTTACCGTCGGAAGTGACGAAGTGATCTCCTACAACAGGATCATGTCACAATTATTGCCAGCTCTGATATCAAACTGGCTTTACTACTGGTTTATGTTAGTGTGAAAACAACAACAATACAACTAGACTTGTTAGTAGAAATAGCAAGTGGGTACACAATACAATTCAAAACACAAACAAAAATGTTCATTATAAAAGATAAAGCCACGACCATGCGGCGTCAACCACACATTATGATCACGCTGTTTGACTGACATTTATTTACCTTCAGTTTACCTCGGCAGAAAACACATTACGTTGCGATATCTCAATAGGATCATAAGCAGCGCAGGTAACATACACAGCGTGAAGAAACAATTGCCCGCTGAAGTTATACGTTGAGAGGTCACAGTGACGTTAGTGACGTTATGCTCGAGGCTAAGCTCGCGCTAGTTTGGACACGTTAGTTGGGAGACCGGAAATAACGTTGACCTACTTTCAACCGGCACTTATTGACGGAGGTTTAGATACGTGAAAATAACTAGTCTTTTTCGATCTGATCCTATTTAGGTGTCAAAAAAACATCGAAAAGTTCCTCACCAAACCACTGGAGCGCCGCTCTGGTTCAAACAACGTCACCAGCTTTCCTCGCGCTGATTGGTCACAGAGGAAGACTTCTTCTTCGTGAGTTCAAGAGAGCAGTGGGCCCCAACCTTTTTTTCGCCACGGACCAGTTTCGTGTCAGACAATATTTTCACGGACCGGCCGTCACGGTGTGGGCGATACATATGACGTAATAAAGTGATACGACTGGCATAAAGACAATTTAGAGTGCATAAAAATTAGTGCTGTCATATTAGCGCGTTATTAGCGCATTTTAATTTTTCTATTTTTTTCTCGCGAGCACCACGTAGCTCAACCGGAAGCAAAACAATAGGCACGCCGTTTGGGCTTGGAAGCTAGGCTAACGTTACGGTTTGAAATGAATGAATGGTGAGCGCAATACGGCAAAATGAATGATAAGACGCTAATGAATGGAAAGTTTACTTTCAAAAAGTTGTCAGATGGTTCCCTTGACAAGACCAAAGTGGTATGTGCCATTTGTCATTGTGAACTGAGCTATCATCGTAGCCTATCCAGTCTGAAATACCACTTGATGGCCAAGCACACAGCTGATGCTAACTCTGCGCCCCCTCGTCATAGACAAGAATGGATGACTTCGGACAGAAACACATGGACACCACAACGAAGAACAAACTTATTGCAGCCATAGATAAATGGGTGGCTACTGCGTGTAGGCCTGTTAACCCTCTGAGGTCGGCGCCCGCGTCGAAGCGTTACACCAGGTGTCTAAATGTTTAATAAAATTATAATCATCACAATAATACGTCACATAAATATGGTTAAAAATCTGGCGGATATGGTTTCCACTTCCGCGTCTGAGCATCTAAACATGGACATGTATGAGGCGTGCAAAGCTTCACTGAGTAAGAAGGTGCCAAGCAAAGAGTCCTGAGCAAAGCTATATTGGAGGGGACTGACTGTGCAGCTTCAGAGCCTGAAGGATTCACTAACAAGGAGCTAGCCGGAGCTAACGGGCCAGATAGCTGGCCACAGCGTTTCTGTGAGACTGAACGGTGAGTAATCAATTGTTGAATCTATCACGTTAACTTGTTACAGTGAACATAGTACGACCAGTAGTGCTGGACCTCCATTATGTGTTTGTAAGACAGTAAATAACGTGTGTGTTGACGAGAGCTACGTAGCGGTTAGCACGTCAGTACACAGTGCCTTGTTGGCTGTTATCTTCCGTATATATGACTAAACGGGGCATAATCAATTGTTGAATCAATCACGTTAACTTGTTACAGTGAACATAGTACAGTGTTTCCCCTAGGTTTACAGCTTCAGGGGGGGGGGGGGGCGGCGGCACGGCGGCGGCGACACCAACACAAACACTTAAAGCAGTGGTTCTCAAACTTTTTCTATAAATAACTTCATTTTGTGACTCCATCTGTGCTTTAATAAATAACAGAATAAAGAAAATTGCAATCACTTTCAAGTAAATCAAATTGCTCCATCAGACATTTTTTTATTTTTAAATTGCAATCACTTAGAACAATGAAAATAAAGTTATATCTGTGCAAAAAAATAACTAATATTTAGTTACTACTAAATAGCTCATTGTGGAAAACAATAAGCTATTTTTTTTTTTGCCAAACGAAACAGAATGGGTGCAGAGATGTGAGCATCAGGTTGCATCAGTATTAGTGGAGCAGTGAGCCTCTACACATCTTTATAAACGGGGTTGTAGATTTGATACAATTCATGCTCAACGTTGATCTGAGATCTGTTTTCTGTTTTGAGACACGCAGCAGCAGAAAGGACGTCACTGAGACTTCTGGCAAAGAGCCAAAAGTCGGCCAGTTAACGGCATAACGTAAACATTTACCCGAAAGTACAGGCTTTTCTCCATGTATTTATTAATGACTTAGTTTTATGTCCGTGTACTTTTGTAATATGTGAAGCCAGCAGCTCATTGTTGGTACAAGACACGAGCACTTTGTCTCTTTCACCTGAGCAGGAGAGCTGCTCCGGTGCGAGGAGAACTCCGGTTGTTCCTCTCATGAGAGCTGCTGTTGCCATCTTCACCCTGGGAGCGTTTAAAACTCATATATAGGTCTGCTTTTCACGCGACATATTTTTTGACGCTCTCTGTCCGCTGCTGTGTGCTCAGCGCTCACCTGTCTGTGCGCGCGCACGTGTCTGCGCGAATCAGGGCGGAACTCCGCTGTGCGCAATGCAGAGCAGAGGAGAAGTGTTAACGCGACCATGTAGAGACAGAAATGACAAGCTGTGTGTGGATAAGATCAATAAAATACGGCCGTTTAGTTTGTTTAATAACAGAACAAGGTGTAGACCGGTTCTATATGAAAGAGAAACTTAAATGACGACTTGTGATCTGGCGCTGTCGAGAAAATTACAGGGGGGCGGAGGGTTTTTTCAGGGGTGCGCCCCGCCCCCCTATTATAACGGTAGGGGAAACCCTGTAGTACGACCAGTAGTGTTGGACCTCCATGATATGTTTGTAAGACAGTAAATAACGCGTGTGTTGACGAGAGCTACGTAGCGGTTAGCACGTCAGTACACAGTGCCTTGTTGGCTGTTATCTTCCGTATATATGACTGAACGGGGCACAATCAATTGTTGAATCTATCACGTTAACTTGTTACAGTGAACATAGTACGACCAGTAGTGTTGGACCTCCATTATATGTTTGTAAGACAGTAAATATCATAACTTGTGTGTTGACGAGAGCTTCGTAGCTGTTAGCGCGTCAGTAAATAGTGCCGTGTTGGCTGTTATCTTCCGTGTCTATGACTGAACGGTGCATAATCAACTGTTGTCTCTATCACGTTACCTTTCTTACATTGAACTCATACTGACTGTATTAATGTATTTTACAGAGTGGATTCAGAGCTGTGAGGGTCCAGAGGGCAACATGTAGCATTGCTGCAGCAGCCTCCCTGTCCGTCTGCCTGCCTGAACACATCACCTAGCAGGCCGCAAAGCCAGTCACAGCTCATCATCCCCACCATATAATAATACATTTTTTTAGACATTAAATTACATGTGTCTACCATTGTATTCATATATTCCACTGCTTTTGTGAACCTAAGACCGGAGTAAAGTTATGTTTTCACAACAAATATGAGACATTTCCAAAATCAAGATTCAATTTTTCAGCTTTAGTCATATTTACACTTGTGCCTTTGGGACAATGGTGCCTCATTATATAGATAGCTGAGATTGTTCTGTATTTTTTGATATACAACACATGATTTTGTATCATATGCTAGTGACTTTAAAAAGGGGAATTTAAAAAGTATGTAAAATCAAGAAAAATCAAGAAATTGACCCCCAGACCTCCAAGTGTTAACGTTGTGGAGGACGAGGGTCTAGCTGATATACGCATCGCATCCAACGACAGGACCTACGAATTGCCTTCGAGAGCCTGACTGCTATGTTCACAGCTCTCTCTCTCTCTCTCTCGTTTACCTGAAATGTGCACTTTATAATTTTATTTTGTAAACCCTTGTTTACCTGAAATGTGCACTTTAAAATTTTATTTTGTACCGCCCTGGTTGGCAGTTGTTTTTCAATAAAATAAAACATTTGCATAAAGCAAGCCAATCCACTTTTTCATGTTGATAAGAGCATTAAAATGAAAAAATTAAAAATTGCGATTAATCGCGAGTTAACTATGACATAAATGCGATTAATCGCGATTAAATATTTTAATCAGCACTAATAAAAATACAACTCACCATTACGTCGAATTAGTGGGAGCCCTGGGCTTGTTTCTCTGCCTCGGGGTGATGGGAGACAATAACAACCGACATGTGTTCTTTATGTCCAGTCTGCTCCGTAACTTAACCTTTATGTCCAGTCTACTGTTTAACTTAAACCTGCTTCACAAAGACAGGATGTTGGAAATAGAAGCAGGTTTTCACTGCTTTTTTGGCGATCTCAGGATATTCTTCCTTGATTTTAATCCAGAACACTGGCAGAGTTGAACAGACTTTTAAGTTTCGTTTTTGGGGTATACAGACGTAACCTCTTGACGTGTCAAGAGAGGCTGTAACCGGTCATTTTCCAAAATAAAACATATTTCCGACCTTGATTATTTTCATTCTTTCTGTGCGGCCCGGTACAGGGCCGTGGCCCGGTGGTTGGGGACCGCTGCAATAGAGGAGCGAGGAAACGACAATTTAGAGACTTGGGACGCACCCAAGGTAGCTTCGCTTTTTATATGGGGATTTATCCAACAAAAGGTTCATTACCGCCACCTACTGGCGTGCCAGATAGCAGGCATCGTCATATAGTTTAACCGGCTCTCGATTCCAATGTGATTGTGAGCAGACACTTAACAAGCCGCGTCAAAGGGTTGCTTCTCTCCATGAACAGAGCTTTCATTTCCGCTATCGACCATGGAATAATAGCTCGAAAAAACGGCACAGAAATATGAATCAGCCGTTCCTTGATGCGCCAGAGTCAGGAGTTCCCGCCCCCTTGCTCGGTGAGCTCCTAAGTGACTCTCACAGGAGCTCACAGCCTGTGGACTTTTTGTTGAGCTCCGCCTTACCCCGTGATTTGTCGATTCAGGTGTCAGTCGACATTTTGTGTCAAACTACCCAATGAGCACTCAGGAAATCCCTAAGGACCTACCCACCCACCTACGCTGCAATAAGACACATGGTTTTCAGTTAGATAGACAACACACTACCCACCTGAAAACCAGTATTTTCTTGCAGTGTACTGCAGAACAACACTGGCCACAGAGAGACAGCAGGGCCCTATTCCTCGTACCTGGCTTACTGAGTTAGCTGGATAATTTTCAGGATAAGATAACGCAGGTCAGGCTTTTCGGTTCCACAAAGGAAGTTTGGAAAAATCATAGCAACACATCCAAATCCCTTAACCTGCTCCAGGCAGGCTAACTGAAATTCACTGGACAAATTGGCCACTCCCACCGGACAAAAAAGCCATCTCCCTTCGTCATTGATGAAGGAGCGATATTAGTTTCATAGGGAGAGAGTTCTTCGAGATCACCAAGATCCGTTCTCACATCATCATGACTTCCTGTACGAGCGCTATCGATTCTGCCGACAAGGAATCATATTTTTACGAGACCTCCTCGAGCCGTACATTGAACACCACACGCCCAGCCGAGCATTGACCGTCTCACATACTGTTTGCAGACTGGATCACAGCCTTGAGCCTTTTCGCGAGTGCACATTTTTGTACAGTGTCTGTGATGTGGAGAACTTCGGGAAAGCCCCTGCAGCCGTGCTGTTCGTAACGTTTAAGAAACTTATGGATGTGTTGAAAGCACTCATAATTATATGACAGTGCTATTAGTACAGTGTTTTTCAACCTTTTTTGAGCCGCGGCACATTTTCTACAATAAAAAAATCCCGCGGCACACCAACAACCTAAAAAGTTACAAAATGTCACATTGTAGCATAATACAGCATATATGGTAGATCATTATTGCGCTACCTACTGGCATGGAAGAGTATTCAGTGTTTCAAGTAAACCAGATTGCTCCATCAGACAAAAAAAGTGTTATCACTTTGTTAGAAAAATGAAAATAAAGTTATGCAAAAAATAACTAATATTTAGTTACTACTAAATAGCTTATTGTGGAAAACAATAAACTATTGCAAAACAAAACAGAATGAGTGAGATGTGTGAGCATCAGGTTGTATCAGTATTAGTGGCTGCAGTGAGCTGCTTTCCTCTACAAATCTTTTTAAAACGGGGTTGTAGATTTGATACGGCTCTCAGTTCATGCTCCATGATGAGAGACACAACAGCAGAAAGCCGACCTCACAGATCTCATAAAGATCGGCTTTTGGCGAAATGCCAAGAATCGGCGCATGCGCAAGCGTAACCTGTTAACGGCGGACTGTGAACATTTAAAAATCAGCATTTCCTCTTGCGCCACACCTGTAATAAATACCTGTAATAAATACCGCCCAGTTTGATAAATACTGACTTAAAGGAAACATGGTGTTCATTTATTTTAATAACAACCACAAAGTGTGCAGACTTTATCACTGCAGTGTGTTTTTCAGGCTTTTGGAAGAATATTTCCAGAGCCTCTCTGAGTCAGAAACGTCATTTATGGAGCTCCAGGCTGTTTGTCTTGACCTGCAAATACATGAACTGTTAGGCTTTAAAAGTGAGAGCTCATAGGTTAAAATACTGATAGCTTCAGCAGCAAATCCCATTGTGAAAAGCACGCGACATATTTTTCGCCGCTCTCTGTCTCTCTCTCCGCTGTGTCTCACCTGCGCGCATCGGGTGGAACTCCGCATGCGCGACACAGAGCAGAGCAGAGTTGTAGACGCGACCCAGAAATGACATGCTGTGTAGATAAGATCAATAACATACGGCCGTTTAGTTTGTTTAATAGCAGAACAAGGTGCAGACCTGTTCTATAGTACTCTGCCAGCCACTATATTGCAGCTCAGACGCTCAACAATGAAAAATAATTTGCGGCGACTAAATAATATTTTTTTGGACCAATTAAGTGAAATTGGACATTTTCCCACGGCACACCTGACGATCTCTCACGGCACACTGGTGTGCCGCGGCACAGTGGTTGACAATCACTGTATTAGTAGACCATACATATAATCATTGTAGAAAATGATTACGGTGGACTCACGATAAGAATACAGAGAATCACACACAATTTATTTTCACTGCGTCAATTGATTGAATTTCTGATTATGAATAATACATATATACTGATCCGCCCATACACATATTCAAACTCCTAGTTATATGGTAATCTACGAATACATGTATATACTAATGCTGTCATATTAGCGCGTTAACGCAAACCAATTTTAACGGCGTCAATTTTATTAACGGCGTTAACGCATTTTTATTTTTAATTTTTTTTCTCGCGAGCGCCACGCCGGATGTAGCTCAACCGGAAGCAAAACAATAGGCACGCCGTCTGGGCTTGGAAGCTAGGCTAACGTAGGGTGACCAGACGTCCTCTTTTTCCCCGGACATGTCTTCTTTTCGAGACCTAAAAAAAGCGTCCGGCAGGGATTCCAAAAACGTCCGGGATTTTGCTACGTCCGGGAAAATAGTTATTACCCCCTTACAAGTTTTGGAAATGGTATCTCCCTCACGTTCCACCTTCTTGCGCAAGCTCTGACTGTAGAGAGAACTGTCATTGGTCGACCGATCTCAACGTAAATGTAAGTTCACGGCATGCTTATACACTACTACCCCCCCCCCTAGAGACAAGAATGGATGACTTCAGAAACGCATGGACACCACAACGAAGAACAAACTTATTGCAGCCATAGCTAAATGGGTGGCTACTGCGTGTAGGCCTGTTAACGTTGTGGAGGACGAGGGTCTAGCTGATATAATACGCATCGCATCCAACGACAGGACCTAAGAATTGCCTTCGAGAGCCATCATTACAAGCCACGTTCAGATGTTGCACGAAACTGAGAAGGCTAAGTACAGCAGGCATTGGAGAAGACAAAAGCAGTCGCGCTCACTGGTGATTACTGGACGTCCCTTTGTATGCCCTTGTTTACCTGAAATGTGCACTTTATAATTTTATTTTGTACCGTCCTGTTTGGCAGTTGTTTTTCAATAAAATAAAACATTTGCATAAAGCTAATAGTTTGTTGACAGATTGTCCTGAGCATTTCTCTAATATGTATATTTAAAAACTTTAATATTTGGCCATATAATGCACCCTAACACACACACACTTACATAAACAACGTCTTTGAACCACAGGGGGGTTGTGAATGGTAGAATAGTGAATCACACTCTTTTCAGATGGACAGCTGGCTGGAAGGATAAAATAACCTTTTTGTCCAGGAGCCTCGAGACAATTTGAGCCAAACAAATCATTTTAAGACTTCCCAGCTGCGTCCAACAGGAAGCTCAAACCTATGACAAACACTCTGCCCTCCTTGGCCCTGAGCAGAAAAGTCAAGCAACAATAAGTCAGATTGTCAGAACATCACTAAACTCAACCGGCTGCGTGATGATAGACAACCCAGGAAGGCATTGTATGTTTCCGCGCAAAACGTTCTCCCTTTACACTCGCTGCTTGGTCAGTTCCCCTTTTGCATCACAGATCCACACACTGGGTCACCGATACTGAGGAGGCACTGACAGAGCGGCAGTGTTTGACGAGCACAGAGTCATAACGGCTTGTTTATATCTCATTTTGTGTGGACATTTGTGAAACGATATGATGGATATCGGCTTGCAGAGGTGCACAATGCCACGTTACACATAACTTTCAGTAGTGCTCTGACCGAATGCAAAAAGCGCTTATTCAACGTATCCGTGGTTTGCCAACACTATTTTCCTGGTGACTAGGTTGTGATTGAACACACTCTGATCATTTACACACACTAAACATATATACACATCGCACCACCACATCAGGTGTATTTCAGGTTTCTCCATGCACTTTGCTCTCTCATCTCAACACAAACAGTACGCAGCAGAAATTTTGGGGCAGACAGAGACAGATAGCAGTATTGATTGATGAAAAATAAACTGATGACAGAGAGACGAAACCGAGAGACCAGAGAGACAGACTCGCCAAATTAGTCAAGCTTGTACGTTTTGTAAAAGATTTTTTGGAAGAAGCTGGACAAAGTTTATATTGCTGTGGTTTTAAAGTCCCAGCTGCAAAAGAAAACAGCCACGGATGTCGACTCGTCAGACACATTTCTACACTTGACAAATCCAAACAAACAAATCCATATCAAACAAAAATACATCGACATGAAAAGCGGAGAGTGTCCTTTGAGAATTGATTAGTATCTGAGTATGTTTTTTGTTCCAGACAGGCAACGGCCATATTTCATACTTCCATTTCAAACTATCAAAATACACACTTTGAGATTCCAACATTGCACATCTGATGTTCCTGCTGGAGAAAGATTGTTTTAGAAGTATCTCACAGAAACTGTTTCAAGAAAGCTCCAAAGACCCTTTTCCATTACTTGTGGAACTAAATGGACAGACTGTGCCAAACCTGTGGTTCATTTTTCAACACATGTATTTCCATCACTGTTTATCACATTACTTATTTTGATAATGCGATGTATGCATCTTTATGAGCGTGTAAAACTTTCTCTCGGCTTTGAAATTTGCTATTTCCTCGCCACTTTTCTGAATTTGCTACATCATAATAATAATAAAAAATCCTTGGATGGAAACCAAGTGAGAGAATTTCAGAGAGGAGAGAGAATTTGGAGAGGGGGAAATGGGAAGAATTGGAAGCATCAGAGAGTTGGGCCGGCTAATTAATTTCCCAGCGGTGCAGCACATTTGCTGGAGGCCATGTAAACACTCTCCTCCTCTCCGTAGTATGGCTTTTTAAAGGGATCAGCTGCCTATTTAGCTACGGTTTATCTCCCACCCCGAGAGCAGAGGAGACGGGCGACGAGGACAATGGTGCGAAGGGAGATAAGCAGGAGGTAGGAAAGGGGCAAGTGTGCGGAGGAGGAGGAGATGTGAAGGAGAGAATGGAGAATAAAGAAGAGGGATGAAGGAATACAATAAGAGGAGAAGAAAGAGATTAGAAGAGAAGAGTGAACTAAAGACAGTAAAAGGAGAACGAAAAGATCAAACAGGCGGTAGAAAGCTGTAGAAGAGTACCCTCCCAAAATAAGTATATATATATATATATATATATATATATATATATATATATATATATACTTATTTGGTTAGGTCTAGGAAACAAAAGTACTTGTTTTTATGAATTAAAGCCTGAATTGTATCTTCTTTTTTTTAATCAAAATGTATACTTTAAACGAGCCAAACAATATTGGTCACCATCCCCTGACTGCTTATGTCCCTGAATTTCAACTTTTCAATTTACAACTGCTGTTTCAGAACCATGGACAGTGCTGTTTGTTGTGTCTTAAAACCTGCATTCTCTCTACTGACCATCAGGGGGCGACTCTTCTGGTCCTATAGAAGTCTATGAGAAAATGGCTCTACTTCTCTCTTGATTTATTCCCTCAGTAACATGAGTTTAAGGTCTCAATCTCTAGTTTCAAGTCTTCTTCAATACAGCAAATGATGGTCCATTTAAAGAATAGACCATAAACGACTTCCGCCCTGTTGCACTTACCCCCATCATCATGAAGTACTTCGAGAGGCTGGTCCTGGCTCATCTCAAAACTTGCCTACCACCCACACTGGACCCCCTCCAATTTGCGTACCGCCAGAACAGGAGTACAGAGGACGCCATCTCCACAGCGCTTCACTCCGCCCTCTCCCACCTGGACAACAACAACACCTACGTGAGAATGCTGTTCATCGATTTCAGTTCAGCATTTAACACCATCATCCCCTCCAAACTGAATACCAAACTAGGTGAGCTTGGCATCGACACCTCCCTCTGCAGCTGGATACTGGATTTCCTAACCAACAGACCCTAGTATGTTACGTTAGGCAATCACACCTCCTCGACCCACACCCTGAACACTGGTGTTCCACAGGGCTGTGTGCTGAGTCCTCTCCTCTACTCCCTGTTCACCTATGACTGCACACCTGTACATGGTTCCAATGCCATCATCAAGTTTGCAGACGACGCAACGGTGGTGGGTCTCATCAACAACAACGATGAGTCGGCCTACAGGGAGGAGGTCCGATAACCTGACCCTCAACACCAAGAAGACCAAAGAGCTCATTGTGGACTTCAGGAAGACAAAGCACTGCACACACTCCCCCATCCATATCAACGGAACGGAGGTTGAGCGTGTCTCCAACTTCAGGTTCCTGGGTGTTCACATCTCAGAGGACCCTCAACACCTCAACCCTGGTCAAGAAGGCACACTAGCGTCTCTTCTTCCTGAGGAGACTGAAGAAGATCCACATGTCTCCTCTGATCCTGGTGAACTTCTACCGCTGCACCATCGAGAGCATTCTTACTAACTGCATCACAGTTTGGTTTGGCAACTGCTCTGCCTCAGACTGGAAAGCTCTGCAGAGAGTGGTGAAAACCGCCCCAACGCATCACCGGTACTCCACTCCCTGTCATTGAGTCCATCCACCTCAAAGCGCTGCCTGCGGAAAGCGCACAGCATCATCAGGGACCCCACTCACCCCAGCAATGGACTTTTTGCCCTCCTCCCCTCTGGAAGGCGCTATAGAAACCTCCGTTCCAGGACCAGCAGCCTCAGGAACAGTTTCTTCCACTCGGCTGTCAACACCCTTAACTCGGCACCACATTGACAGTCCCCCATCACCACCACCAAACAGACACCTCCCATATATATATATATATATTAGTGCTGTCATATTAGCGCGTTATTAACGCCGTCAATTTTATTAACGTCGTTAACGCATTTTTTTTCTTTTTCTCGCGAGCACCACGCCGGATGTAGCTCAACCAGAAGTAAAACAATAGGCACACCGTTTGGGCTTGGAAGCTAGGCTAATGTTACGGTTTGAAATGAATGAATGGTGAGCGCGATACGGCAAAATGAATGATAAGACGCTAATGAATGGAAAGTTTACTTTCAAAATGTTGTCAGATGGTTCCCTTGACAAGACCAAAGTGGTATGTGCCATTTGTCATTGTGAACTGAGCTATCATCGTAGCCTATCCAGTCTGAAATACCACTTGATGGACAAGCACACAGCTGATGCTAACTCTGCGCGCCCTCGTCATAGCAGACAAGAATGGATGACTTCGGACAGAAACACATGGACACCACAACAAAGAACAAACTTATTGCAGCCATAGCTAAATGGGTGGCTACTGCGTGTAGGCCTGTTAACGTTGTGGAGGACGAGGGTCTAGCTGATATAATGCGCATCGCATCCAACGACAGGACCTACGAATTGCCTTCGAGAGCCATCATTACAAGCCACGTTCAGAAGTTGCACGAAACTGAGAAGAGCTTCACTGTTGTCTGGAAATGTCAACAGGCTTGTCTGTTTGAGTAGCTGGCTGAAAACAAAGAAGTAGGAGGCTTACCTTTTATTGGTAACCTAACTGTTACGGTTCATTGTTCCGAAATAAGAGGCCTGACCCCTCCCCCCCTCTCTCTCTCTCTTATAATTTTATTTTGTAAACCCTCGTTTACCTGAAATGTGCACTTTATAATTTTATACCGCCCTGTTTGGCAGTTGTTTTTCAATAGAATAAAACATTTGCATAAAGCAAGCCAATCCACTTTTTCATGTTGATAAGAGCATTAAAATGAAGAAAAAAAAGTGCGATTAATTGCGATTAAATATTTTAATCGTTTGACAGCACTAATATACATTATATATATATATATATATATATATATATATATATATATATATATATATATATATCTATATATCTGTTTATACTGTCTATACTGTTTATATTGTCTTCGTCATATTATTCACCACATTGCACTATTCACCTTAACTGCTTCTTTTGCACTCTGGATAGATGCAAACTACATTTCGTTGTCACAGTACTTGTACTATGTGCAATGACAATAAAGTTGAATCTGAATAAAGCAGAGTATGCTTTAGGGCAGGCTTGCTGTGATTGACAGGTCTCTCCCGCTACCAGAGACGTATACACTCTACATCACTCCTCCACATTCCAAATATGGGAACTTCCATTTATCGGTTGGGAAAAAAGCAACATGGCGACGCCCGTAATCCAAGATGGCGACAGGGAAATCATCGTACTCAAGGCTTCAAAACGCCACGATGACTACGTCCACTTCCTTTACACACTATAGTACGTGAAGCCTATTATATGTAGCACAACAATCTTATGTGAGTGCTCAGATTCATTCATGTAGTCTTTCATGTTTAAAACAGTATGCGTGATGAAGTGGAGTAGTTTTCTTCAGACACAGATTTATTGATGTGTGCAAACCAGTAAATTCTGCTTGAAAAGAAGAGCGGACCAGTCACAGAAGGGCAAGCACCAGATCAATTGCGCTGGTTAGGTCTGCTTCACTGGTGGGTTACTGTTACTGGTGACATGGCGCTAAGAGGAACTGCCGCTGCTATGGTTACCGTTGCATCCCTACAGAGAGCTGGTATATTCACATCATGCCCCTCCAATCAACTCACATTACCTATCAATAATTCATCAATTAACTTTCAAGCCAGCCTGTCCTGTGAGACCCCGCAGATGTGCTGAAAGTGTGTGTCATCGTTTGAGGCCACTGCTGGTGAGTTAAAACGGCATTTGTTCTTTCATGTCCGTCCTCTTTCTACAGCTCTCAACCTTTATGATTCATCCCAAAAGCCACAGGTGGATAAATGAAGCGCACCCCTAAAGCTGTCGCTCCCTGTTTTCCTCTCTGAAATCTTCAGGTTACATCTTTGTTGTGTTGAATGTGTCCACTGAAGACACAGAAACGGAGCAGCTTCCAGCAGCGTGTTCTTTAGCGCAATTTTGTTAATATTTAACAAATGTTTGCAAGCAAAGCCCTGACATGCAAATATAATTTTCTTTTTAATATTTAATGTATATACTTTAGTGCCCCAGGATCGGCAAACACTCTTTAACCTCTGTAATTAAGAATATAATGGTTGTGGCTGTACTAAAGATAAAGTGAGTAAGAACATAAATATGCTAATTATTGAATACTAATTTCATGTAAAAGTGTAAATGTAATGTGACAGGGAGAGAAAGAAGAGGAGAGGCTGCAGACAGACGAATTAAAGGATTTCTAAAAAAGAGGGAGGGAGGGGTAGCAGAGAGAGAGAGGTTGGAGCAGATGTGCTATTTCTCCATCAAAGCCTCCCAGTACAACAGGAAATAAAAGACAAGGCAAACAAACAAATGGCAGATAAACAAACAAGCTGGTGTGAAAACACACGCAGCGGGCCGCCTCTCATCCCTGTCGGGATAGCAGACGTCCTTCCGTCTGCACCGCACTCTATCAGCTACGCCGCAGTCTCCTAAGCCTCAGCGCCCAGGTATCCTCCATTATCTCCCCTTCATTACCGCCAGTGTGCAGAAGAATTTAACGGCAGTAATCCTCGGCATTATGGGATATCGCTGAGAGTTCCGAGACGCCGGAGCACCCTCATGCCGGGTTGCTGAAGCTGGGTCGCTAATTCAAATTCGCGTTACGTCCGCCTTCAACCTAACCCCAAAAATGAAACTTAAGTCTGTTTCAACTCTGCTGGTGTTCTGGATTAAAACCAAAACAAAGTATCCTGAGATCGCCAAAAAAGCATGAAAACCCTGCTTCCATTTCAACATCCTGTCTTTTGTGCAGCGGGTTATAAGTTAAGCAGTAGACTGGACATGAAAAGGTTTAAGTTAAGGAGTAGACTGGACATAACAAACACGTCGGGTGTCGTTGTCTCCCGTCACCCTGAGATGGAACCCAGTCCGTGAAAATATTGTTTTACACGTAACCGGTCCGTGGCACAAAACTGGTTTGGGACCGCTGGACTAGAAGATGTGGAGGGCAATGCATAATATTGTGATTCGCCAATCCTGCTTGCATGGTGTCTGTGTTCCACCACAGTCCCCGATGTTGGTCTCATGATTAATTTTTCTAAAGATAGATTTGATTTTGTAGCGAGAAATGTATCAGAGTAAAAGTATTAGTTTTCTTTGCAAAATGTAGTGAAGTAAAAGTCAACAGAAATATAAATACAGATATCCAAAAAAACTACTTAAGTACAGTATTTCTACTTCGTTACTATACACCACTGGGTGTACTTGCTCAGATGTAGGCAACAGAAGTACTTTGTTGTTAGGTGTAGGCAACATTTTAGGTGTAGGCAACAGAAGTACTTGCTTAGATGTAGGCTACAGAAGTACTTGCTTAGATGTAGGCAACAGAAGTTGGTTAGGGTCAGGCAACAGAAGTACTTGAATAGGTGTAAGCAACATAAGTACTTGGTTAGATTGAGGAGAAGTACTTGTTTAGGTAACAGAAGTACTTGAATAGGTGTCTGCAACAGAAGTACTTGCTTGGATGTATGCAACAGAAGTACTTGGTTAGGTTTAGGCAATAGATGTACACACCCTGGAACTGAAACGCCGCGATCAGCTGTTAAAGTAAACAGACAGAGGGCGTAGATACCAAATCCACAGCCCGCCACTGGGTGTAGGCAACAGAAGTACTTGGTTAGGTTTAGGCAACAGAAGTACACACCCTGGAACTGAAACGCCGCGATCAGCTGTTAAATTAAAACAGACAGAGGGCGTAGATACCAAATCCACAGCCCGCCACTGGGTGTAGGCAACAGAAGTACTTGGTTAGGTTGAGGCAACAGCAGTACTTGGTTAGGTGTAGGCAACCAAAGTACTTGGTTAGGTGTAGGTATCAAACAAACAATTAATAAATAATAATTTTGGTCATTTTTATTCAACCAGACTTCATTTTGGGATAAAGTTACAGTCCAAACAGTTTCAACATACTGAACCACACACCATTTAAAACAAATTTGAGCTTAATTATACAAAATGACATAATAAAACACATTTTCATTCATTTAGTGTAGTAGTTTAGAGGTTGTACAGTTGCTGTAATAGTTTTTTTAGACTTGTTGATTATACAAAGGGATAAATGACCACAAAAATACTGAATTCCTGGTAACACTGGGGGTTCATGGGGCCTTAAAGTTTACATTTAAACTGATGATATAATATTGATGATGTATGTTGATATTTTTGAAAAATGTTGAACTTGATGAAAACTTTCATCAATTCAGCTGGACCACTGGGAAAATTAAAAGGGAAATCAGGAGACACAAGGACACATCTCTGTGCAAGAAGCCAAACACAGCAAATATACAGATGATGATGATGATAAAGACACACAGTGGGACTTCTGGTTAGAGCATGTAGTGAGCAGACGCGTGCGGAGAAGCTCCCAACTACTTCTTATATTTTACCTTTAAGACCTTCTTTGTGTTACACTTTTTACCATACGGCAAGTTTTCAAACCTGCTCAGAAGACAACTGGATGAAAAAATGACATTGAAACATAACAAACAACAAGGCTCACAAACCCAGGCTGGCTGCGAGCCCATCCTCAAGTGAGGAAACCCACCCAGCCCCGAGAGCGTGGGGGAGCCCGTCACGATGCAGCAGCTGTCCTCCCTACTGGAAAACCACCGTACCGGTATGAAAGACGACATGACGGCGCCGATACAGACTTCATCTCAGTCACTTACAGGTCTCCATGGACGCGCTACGAGGGGATGTGATTTCATTCAACAAACGTCTCACCGAAACGGAAAGAATAGTGGGTAAAAACTTTGAGCCGCTCACTTTGGCCATTAAATCTATGCAGTCCCAGAATAAACTCCTCTACGACCATGTGGAGGACCTGGAAAACAGGTCCCGAAGATTCAACCTCTGCATCGTGAAGAGAGGGCAGCGAAACTGGCAAGGAACTGAAGCAGTTTCTAGCGGACCTGCTGATGGAGACAGCGGGACCGGAGGTTTTCACTTCACCTCCGCTGATTGACCGCGCACATTGCACCGGCCCGGTACCAGAACGAGGGTCCAACAAGTCCAGGTCTTTTATTGTGTGCTTTCACAACTACTCTGATAAGGACAAAATATTAAGATGGGCCATGAAACACAAATTAAAGTTCCGCAATGTGACTTTGAAAGTGTACCAGGACATCAGCGCTTCCCTTGCCAAAAGAGAGCGGCGTTCAATGACATTAAGCAAGAACTGTACAGAAAAGGGGTCCGCTTCGGACTGCTACACCCGGCCTGCCTGCGCGTCACCTTTGAAGGAGAAACCGTCTACTTCGACACCCCAGAAGAAGCAAAAGCCTTCTACGACCACCAGATAGCCGGCTAACAAAGTCATGATCACGGTCATATAAACAGGTACACAGGGGTGGTTATATGTACGTGGCTCGTCCTCCTGATATGTGGAGTATTTTATTTCTATTTTTCAGTTTCTCTCCGGTTGGTGATATGGTTACTGTTATCCCCGCTACTATTATTGTTAAGGTGAGAGCCACTCTTCTCTTTTGCTTTCTAAAATACACACCACCCCGTAGTACAAGCTTACGGTCTGATACGTTTCAACATGTACTTGTTGTGGGTAATTATTCTTTATTGTGAGGTCACAAAGTTGGTCTTGCGCACTAATTTAATGTGTTGGGAGAATCTCCCAGTTAGGGAGTCCAGCATATGAATGGTGTTTTATGTTCAAGATGTTGTAGTTTTTAGTGTATTAGATAGTTCAAAGTTGTATGGCAAGCGCACTGCCCCATGCCAAAACTAACCTTTAAAAGAGCTAGAGTCAAATGACCAATGGGACTCTATTTTAGACTTGACATATACATCATCTACATCCGCTAAACACAACTTAAGACAGCTAACAGTGGTCCCCTGGGCTCATTACACTAATGCTAGATTGGCAAAAATGTACCCTAACTCTGATCAGTTATGTCCTCGATGTAAAGGCCAGCCAGCAGACCTGTTATACATGTTTTGGCTATGCCCGAAACTCTCCACCTTTTGGATAAGTATTTTTAAAGCTTAAACTGAGATGTTTGCAACTCAATTTGACCCGGACTCAATTTGCGCACTCTTTGGCTTAACACCAGAGGAACTCCGTACCCGTTTACCAAATGGTCGTAGCCTTCACAACACTCCTTGCTCGACGTTTGATCCTTCTGAGATGGAAGCAACGGGCCCCTCCATCGTTCTCCCACTGGGTCAAAGACGTCATGTATTTCTTGCCACAAAATTAAATATACTCTCAGAGCTTCCTCCCAAACCTTTGGTAAAGTATGGAGACCTTTTCTAGACTACTACGGATCCCTTATCCGTCCCATAGCAACCTCTTCCCTGGTGGGATAAAAAACTGTGAAAATCAATAAAACACATACAAAAAAAAATATATTGTAAAATCACAATTATAGAAGTGATTAAAATGTTCAAACAGGACTCTTCCTACTAAAGTAATTCATTTATTTTGTTATGTAAATTGATTGTTTTTATTACTGGCCTATATAACATAATTCAAATGAGAAAAAAAAAAGTTAATAGGTCAAACTGAAACACCAACGTGGTTTTATGGTTCACATTTTGTAGTACTTTGTCCTTTACAAGTGCCTTCATCATTTCAAGTATTAGTTATAAAACTAGAGTCTTTGTTCACCTGAAAAAACTCAAGGCCAAAATCATTTTCCTACAAGAGACACATTTATCAACAGTAAACCAAATGAGATTACGAAAACCCTTGGTTGGTAAAATCTTCCACTTTAACTTTAATAGTAAATCAAGGGGCGTGGCTATCCTTCTTCGTAAAAAAGTTCAATTCACTGCAGACATCATCTCCAATGGCCGTTATATTATAATTTCAGGTTCACTCTTTCACACACACCAGTGATATTTGTTAATGTATATGCTCCCAACTGGGATGATGAAGACTTCATAAAGAAAATTATCTCCAGTATTCCTACCCTAAATTCTTATAATTTAATATTCGGAGGAGATCTAAACTGCTTAATCAATCAGTCTGGACAGATCAAACCCTACTTCAAAACCACCTTCAAAAATGGCAAAAACCTTGTTGGCTTTTATGGATCAGGTTGGATGTGTGGATCCCTGGAGGGTTCGGAACCCCACCGATAAGACTTTTTCTTTCTACTCATATACCCACCAGTCCTACTTTCAAATAGATTATTTTCCTTCCGTCAGTGGCTAATACGGAATACTCTGCAATCTTAGAGTCTGACCATGCACCAGTAATTCTAGATCTATCATTTAATCTCTTACAGAAACCCTGTCCTGTATGGAGATGTAACTCTCTTCTGCTTGTGAATTGATGAACAGAGTCATTGATGAGTTCATTATGAACAACCAAAAAGACGGCGTATCCCCTTCTCTTCTGTGGGAGACTCTTAAAGCAGGCATTAGGGGGGAAATCATAGCCTTTTCATCATTGCAAAATAAATTGCGTAGAGAGAAACAAGATCAACTCATCAAATTAATCAATTCAGTTTATTTTATATAGCCCAACATCACAAATACAAGTTTGCCTCGGAGGGCTTTACAATCTGTACACATAACATCCCTGTCCCGGGACCTCACATCGGATCAGGAAAAACTCCCCAAATAAAAGAGTAAAAGATCAACTCATCAAATCAATCAGGGACCTTGAATTCCAAACCTCAACAACACCATCCCCTGAACTTTCAAAACGAGTACGACTTACTGTCGATAGGCAAAGTAGAAAAACAATTATTACAGGCTCGTGGATTTCAGTACGAACATGGTGAGAAAGCAGGAAGATTGCTAGCGCACCAACTTAAAGTTAAATCTGCCTCTCAGCAAATATCACAAATTAAAAAAAATATCTGGTGATGTGACAGTAATTCCATCTGAAATTAATGATGCCTTCAGGGATTATTATACCCAACAACATAGACATGGAAAAGTTCCTTGAGGGTCTTATATTCCCGAGTATTGATAATGACCAAGAAAGGAAACTAGACCAACCATTGAATACAAGCGAAATACTGGGATCAATTAAAGCTATACAAAGCGGCAGAGCACCGGGGCCAGATGGTTTCCCCATTGAATTTTTCAAGGAATTCTCAGATAAACTATTACCTCTTTTGCTTGATATGTTCAACGACTCTTTAACCAGAGGTACTCTGCCACAAACCCTGACAAATGCGTCAATTACTCTGTTGTTAAAATTGGAGAAAATCAAGTTCTCGCTGCGGGGACAGCCTGAGAAACTCAAATCTACTTGGGGTCCGATCATACAATACTTTGATAAATTGAAGACTCTCATTAGATTCATAAACCATGAATGAAAAATCACATGTGCAACTGTATATTCAGCTTTTGAGAATAAACACAATTAAAACATTTTTATTTTATTTATTTTTAAAGACACAGTGACATACATACAGTCCAATATACTGAAAGAAATCCATCCACGCCTGGGAATTGGTGGACCTACTGCAGCTCCGAGAGCTTTATATAAAGTTTTATATAATACGTATACTAACACAGATGCACATGCAGCAGCGTACAGTCCTGCCACCTGGGAGTACCAAGCAATTTCTGCACACATGTGTACTGTCAGAACACATAGGGACAGTTGACTGCACACAATCCGGTATGTAAACATGTGCACACACAATGTGGCCCCTGAGGAGTTCCCACATGATATTTTAGCTCTGTGGGCCACTGGAATTCTCGTTGATGGGTTTGAGTCCACTGGGGATAATTCCGCACATAGGAAAGAGAAAATAAGCCTGCACTTAGAGATCAGGATCTGGCTCGCTTTTCATCCCACACATATGTATTTTGTCAATCAATTATATGATAAACTGGACTCTAAATATCCTTTAAGGTAAAACAATAATAATCTGCACGGGAGAAAAAAATAACTGTCAAATGTGTGTCGTGCCAAACTTTTGTTGTGTGTATATATTACACATTCTGTTGGTACTAAAAATGTGTTTTTGTTTTTTATCCTCTTCCTTGGCACCTCGCACTTATAGCATTAAAGAAGCCTAGAAGACATTATACAACATCTGAAATCCTCCTGCTGCTGCTGCTTGGATATTCTACCAACACACTTTTTCAAAAATATTTCACACTGCATGACCACTGATCTTTTACAAATTGTAAACACATCCCTTCTTTCTCTTTCAGGTGTCTTGCCACAAGCCAAACAGTTATTAAACCACTCTAAAGAAGGCTAGTTTAGACCCCGAAATGCCATGTAATTACAGTGTATTTGTGGAAAAACAATAAAATTATAAAATAGATACAACTTTTAATTATGTTTAGGCCAGCAGAGAAGGCTTAGCAGGCCCCGACAGCCCACCACTGCCATGAACACACATACTGGGATGTACTTTGACACCGTCCTGCTCACTAAAACACCAAATATGGATTAATCCGCCTGAAAATAGTTCCCAAATACACTTTATACAAAAGACAAGCAATAAAACAAGCAATTGAATACTGACTTTTGTTCACGTGACCAACAGATTCTCAGACATCAATGTTGTAATTTGGTTATACTTTTATTGTGATTTTGATTAATTGATCAGTTGATTAATGTGGTCTCAGAACTGTGTCCTGTTTGACAAACAAAATAAAGATGAGAACGATAACATAAAAACACCATCTGGGGATGGAAAGCAGCGTTTCTGCGTTACATGTTTACGGTCTTTTCAAAATAAACTTTCCATCTTCACAGGAAACTCAACAAAACTACTTTGTTAGGTTAGATTGAGGAAAAGATCGCCGTTTGGGTTAAAAGAAAACTGGAACTTCATTATGTTAGGGGTGTGTGGGGTAGCGGACCCAAACGCAACACACGCAGCAGTTCAGTTCGAAGGGCGGACTTTATTAAGACCAAACAAAACACCACAAATAGATACAAACTAATACTACCGGTCAAGTCCAGCGAACACAGGAGAGCCACCTCTCCTGCTCCAGAGTCGGGAGGGCAACTCAACCGCTCGTGTGACCTACTCTCACGAAGAAACAACCCGACAACGAGCCAGGTCACGCTGTGGTCCTTAAATCACCTGCGGTCCTTAAATCACCTGTGGTGATCAAGGCAACGGACAACAACTGGGATGAAGGAGGGGGGCGTGGCAGTGGGCGGAAACCGGGAGGAGACACTGTAGACTGACAAAAAGAAAAACATTAGCACATGGCCCACAACCACAAAACTGACAGGAGGGGAAAAACAGGGGAGCACACATTAAGAGAAGACAGGGAATCCAACACATTATGCAAGTTTCAGTAGAATTACATCCGTCGGCCGTTGAGTGAAAGGTTTGAACGGCAAAAATCCTCTACGAGAAATCTGTCGTTGGTTTTCATTTCATCCTGTGAAAAGGCCTTAATATAAGAGCAGCTGCAGTACAATACATACACATCAGTAACTTCTCAGTGAATCACAGCAGACAGACAAATCTCCAGCTGTCTTCCAGATAAAACCCATTCCTACACCGACCGTTCCGCCTCCGTGTCCGGTCTCTGGACCTGCCTGAACTAAACCGTAACAGTTCAGCCTGGCAGCAGTAACAAAAACTGCAGCAGCACAATTATAAGTGATAAACAACCTTTTTATGAGGAAGCATGGCCCGTTAAAAAAAAAAAAAAAAAAGTTTGATGAACTGACTTCACTCTGTGGATGTGTTGCTATTAAAGAGATGAACCTGTGACCCCCGGTGGACCATCACTGTACTGCGTCCTGCAGGAGGAATAGCTAGACGCTGCCACCCAGTAGACTCATTTAAGACTGTAAGGATGGCCTAAGTCTTCTTTATTCTTTAGCAAACCGGCCCACTTTTCATGTTTGAATGTTACCAAAAAAAGTACAACTGTTAGAGAGAGAGAAAAGAAATAAACTGCCTCACATTTTCCAAGGACAAATTAATGTTGACATTTTCATTTCTCAGTGTCTTAATTTGACACCTTTCCAGTGCAGTGCGCATCCCAGCAGACTTCATTAATTCAATCTCTGTTCATCTTAAGTGTTTTGCATTATGATTCATTTCCCCTTGTCACGTTTTTCTTCCCACACTAGTTGTATTTAGGTGTTAAATGGAGCCATTAGTCATGTCAGCAAGATCTAAAAGCAGGCTTATATCAAACCGGAGGCAGATTGTTATTTTGTACGTGTTCGTATTGTTGAACATTTACTATTTTTACTTTTGTCCATTTTTTTCCTTCAAGCTGTGGCAGTCACATTTGCCTGATGAGACACAATCAAAGTCTATTGTAATTTGAAGCCCCTCGAGGCAAATATAATTTGTGATATTCCTATTGGGTAAAATGTATTTATTTATTTATATTTGGCTTTTACCACTTCCTGCGTCTTTGCCCCAGATCACTTCCACTGTTCACATACCTGAGCTGGATCAAGTGGTGGGAAGAGATTTCAAGATTCTGTCTTGTTTTGTGCAGACGGCAAACATTCAATGGACGATCTGAAAACTCAGCGAAGATGAGGAGCACAACTTACTTTACAACAAGTCTGTGAAATAGTCACACAATGCAGTACACGGTACAGGGACATGGATTGTCTGTTTTTTTTTCTGTTTCGCTTGGAACAACGTTTTCTGAGCAACACCAGGTTTAGCCAACAAAAGTACTTGGTTGGGTTTAGCAAAAGAAAAACATCATGGTTGGGCTTATAATAACTACATCCAGGTACTGTAGGTTTAGGCAACACAACAAACTTTGCGACACACGCTGCAACCACCGGTTTGGTAAATTGTAATTTAGGCCAGACTTAAATTCATCAAATCATTTGCTTTATACCTAAATACATCTAAATTAATGACATTACAAATAATAATAATAATAGCATCAACATCAGCTGTACTTTGAGTAGTGAAGATGTTCATTTCAAATCAAACTGAGTATCAGGTGGTACAAATGAGGAAATACTGTCTCCGGTTTGCTATTCCTGTAATGGTGTGTTCACAAATTCAGCAAATGTTTCACTCGGTGCGATTGCATCCCAAATCTGTGCAAATACGAAAATAGACGCACATTCACAAAAATCCTTGAGATTTAGGCAACAACGCTTCTCTGTTAATTTCAGGTAAAGATCACGGCTCGGGTAAAATAAACCCCTTCTAGCAGAAAACCCTGAAGACCATTTTCTCCAATGTGTAGAAAATATCGCAACCGGGAAGGTCAGAATGTCATTGTGCATAATATGTGCTTTTGTATCTTGCAGGGAGACTGTAAGGCCTTCTGTATCAATGGTAGGGTTGGGTACCGAAAACCAAATAGTGGCAACGCAGATTTCAGTGCTTCCTTTCGGTGCCTGAGCACTACTCTGATGAGCAGGTTGTATAGCTAGCTAGCCATCAACCTTTTAACAGAGAAAAGTCCGAAAGGTAAACGGTCAAAAGTCTGGTTGTATTTTGCAAAAAAAGATTTGAACAACGCAACGTGCAGCAAATGCAACAAAACAACTGCGTGTAAAGAAGAAGAGCCGAACTCCGAGAGAGAAACGCTCCGTTTCCTGCACCAAACCTCGTTGAGGAAACGTCTGTTTTAAATGCTGGAACGAGAAAGGACGAGAAAGCTGCACGAAAGACTCCTGAACTAGAAACTCTAAACTTCCTGCTAGAAACGTCTGTTTCGCTGATGGAAGTCAACGTCGGAGCGGAGAAACCGCAGCTGACCGGCAAGAACACCTGCTGAGAAGCGCTCCAAGCTGCGACACAAAGTGAGATTATTAGGAGACGTGTTTGTTCCTCGGTTGAGTTGGTGTTTGCCGAATTCAAGAGCAGCTCCGTCTGGTTCAGAAAAGGTCTCCAAAGTTGATATTAATGATGACGTGTAGTCCAGTAAAGCAGCAGAGTTTGTACAATCCAACAGTTTCTGAGTGAAGTTCTGTGGCACACGTTCCCTATCAGGCCACCTGATGATTTTTTTCTGTGTTTTTTTATACTGTATATTGTTTATAGTTTGAAGTTAAAGTTTTAAGCTGTAGTTTGAAGTCAAGTGTTTTGTATTATTTATTTATAGTATACTTTAAACGGTTAACCCTTTGGGGGCGGGGCCCGCTTCGAAGCGTTCAACCAGGTGTTTCAATTTTTTTATAAAATTATATCATCACAATAATACGTCACAGAGATATGGTGTCAAATCTGGCGGATATGGTTTCCACTTCCGTGTCTGAGCATCTAAACATGGACATGTATGACGCGTGCAAAGCTTCACTGTGAGTTAAAAGATGCCAAGAAAAGAGTCCTGAGCAAAGCTATATTGGAGGGGACTGAGAGCGCAGCTTCAGAGCTGAAGGATTCACTAACAAGGAGCTAGCCGGAGCTAACGGGCCAGATAGCTGGCTACAGCGTTTCTGTGAGACTGAACGGTGAGTAATCAATTGTTGTCCCTATTACAGTGAACATAGTATGACCAGTAGTGTTGGACCTCCATTATGTGTTTGTAAGACCGTAAATAACATTTGTGTGTTGACGATAGCTTAGCGTTAGCACGTCACTACACAGTGCTGCGTTGGCTGTTCTCTTCCGTGTCTATGACTGAACGGTGCATAATCAACTGTTGTCTCTATCACCGTTAACTTTCTTACAGTGAACATAGTACGACCAGTAGTGTTGGATCTCCGTTATGTGTTTGTAAGACCGTAAATAACATTTGTGTGTTGACGATAGCTTAGCTTTAGCACGTCACTACACAGTGCCGTGTTGGATGTTATCTTCCGTGTCTATGAATGAACGCTGCATAATCAACTGTTGTCCCTATCACAGTTAACTTTCTTACAGTGAACTTAGTAAGCCTAGTAGCGCTGGATCTCCGTTAATCGTTACTACTGTAGTGTTTATGTCACGTTAGGTGCTGCTAACACGGCGCGAGCTAACGGAGATAGCTGACTACAGCTATGAACGGTGGTAATCAACTGTTGTCCCTATCACCGTTAACTTTCTTTCAGTGAACTCATACTGACTGTATTAATGTATTTTACAGAGTGGATTCAGAGCTGTGAGGGTCCAGAGGACAACATGCAGCATCACTGCAGCAGTCTCCCTGTCCGTCTGCCTGTCAACACATCACCTAGCAGGCCGCAAAGCCAGCCACAGCTCATCATCCCCACCATATAATAATACATTTGGTTTTAGACATTACATTACATGTGTCTACCATTTTATTCATATATTCCACTGCTTTTGTGAACCTAAGACCTTTGGTAAACCAATTTGAAGAAAAAAATTGCCTTGGCAATAAAAAAGTATCGGTTCAGGCACCGGTATCGTTTTAGCACCGGTATTGGAAAAAAAACAAATGATACCCAACCCCAATGGGCCTTCTTATTTGGCTCAACGGGCTGTTTATAAATGGACATTTGGTCCAAGGGGACATTTCTATTGGGGTTTCATGATAATAGGCTGTGGGAATAATTACATGGCACCACTCAAACAACGTTAAATGATTCAAGTGATGTGAAAATGTATTGTGAGATACATTCATTGTGAAATGATGGTCACTAATTAAGGTTTTAATGGCAGAATAAGTCTTTTACTGGCTCATCGCTGATTAATTCATAAAGACAGACGCCCCTTTTCAGACATGGAATATACTTGAACCGTGGAGAGGTGGACTATTCGCTGGAGATGTTTCCATGGATTTTTGGAAATACAAAAAAATTGAAAAAGTAAATTACAGTTGTGACCCAGTTTCATGGTGAGAAAAGTCTAGACCAGGGGTGCCCAATAGGTCGATCGCGATCGACCAGTAGATCGCGGTCGTAGTGCGGGTAGATTGCATCCCATTTTTTTTTTACTCTTTCAAAAACTTTATTGTCAAAACGCAGCTCCCGGTGGGCAAATTAACTGGCTCATTCGAAAGAGCTGCGCCTCGCCTGGAATCCAGATGGGAGCAGCAGGGGGCGGAGTAAAAAAACTGCGGTCAAGTCGGACAATTTTCAGCTGCCTTCAAAGTACTCAGTAACAGGAAGTCACAGAAAAAATGACTTCCTGTTAGTTCCGAACTTTAGGCTTCTTGTAGTTTACAGATCACGTTTGGATTTATTCATGTGTTGATAAATATATATTTATGTAGAAATGTGTGTGTAGCTGCAGCCTTTGTTCTTTTTATGTCTGCCTGTGAAATACATTACTTCTGGTTTTGATATGTGTTGTATAAATACGATTTTGTATTATCAACCACACAATATATGTTTTTAGATTAAACATGAGACTAATAGTCAACAATCGAGCGTTAAGTATTACAACTACACATAAAATAAGGATTTTCTACAATACGTGTTTGCTGTCAAATCTAAGAGCCACTCAGCTCTCTGATGTGGCCCAGGCGTTTCCCATCATGCACTGCGCCACGCAGTCAGTGGAGAGCTACTGCGGCGCCTGACTCTGAAATCGGGGGCTGCCTTGCTCTCGTGAGATTATCGTTCACCACGTGTGCATGACGTCAGATCAAATCGGGATCAAGTCAGACTAAAATCCAACCGGCATGCATTGCGCGCCGATCCCCGGTGATCGATTCTGCGCAGAACTGGCTCATCTAGAACAAACCTATTATTGTCAATCACCACGGACGCTGTGCCCGCAATGGTTGGCAATTTGAATGGATTTATTGCCAAGTACAGGGAGGACGATGTTTTCCCCGACTTCCTTAATTACCACTGCATAATACACCAACAAGCATTATGCGCTACAATGCTAAAAGTGAAAGAGATCATGGATGTGGCAACGAAGATCGCCTGTTCTGTTCGAGCGAGAGCTCTTCAAAGACGGCTGTTCCGTGCACATCTGGAGAAGGCCGACTGTATAATAATATTGTAAAAAATATTAAGTCCAAACACCGTTCCACCATGACTGATGACCATTTGGAAGTCTGCCTGAGGCTGGTTAGCAGCAGCTACTGTCTGGACTATGCAAGTCATCAGAGTAAAATGTAATGACCAAAAATTTACAGAATTGTATTGTGTCATAAGGGTTCATGCAGTTATGCAAGGTACGCCAATATTGTAAATATAAAGTATACCTGTATGGAGGACCGGAAATGACTTAAGTATAAATAAATAAATGCAGGAATAAATACAGGAATAAATAAATAAATGCTTAAATAAATGTATACATAAATACAGGAATAAATGCTTAAATAAATGTATAAATAAATAAATACAGGAATAAATAAATGTATAAATAAATACAGGACTATATAAATATAAGTTATACCTAAACAGGGCATCATTAAATAAATCTATTTCTACATTTCTTCATTTATTTATGCCTGTATTTATGTGTCCACATGTATTTCTTCATTTATTTATTTATGTATTTATGTGTCATTATATGCAAATGAGCTGGGGCGGTCCGAACCTCATTGTTAAACAGGATTGGTCAAGTAGGGGAGCAAGACAGAAGCAACCGATCCCTAAGCACATGGCCCCTGTAGAAGTCAAAAAGCTGTCTAGGCTAGGGTGACCATATCCATAACACCAAAAAGGAGGACACTATGCGGTATTTTGTGAGGCTGTGAATAATTGCATAGCAGGGGTGCAGTTTGATTTTATTAAGTGTGAAGAGAGATGTGAGCCCTTTTTACTGTAATTGATCTCCTTGGAGCATACCCTGCTTTATCAACTAATTAATATGTATTTTTATTTTTTTATATGTATATGTAATATATATCTTATATATATGTGTAATATATTAATAATATGTAATTATTAATTGTAATTAACAATGACTTAATATGTATTTTTTTATGTATTGTTATATATATATATATTTTTTTTTTTATATAATTGCAATCAATTCGGTAAAAAGTAATAAAACACCGCTGTAGTTCAAAGTAAAAGTTCAATTAAAATCTTAAGTTATGAATCTTAACCTTTCCCTCCGTTAAACTGATGTAACGTTACTGTGAATAAATAATAAACTAATAAAGATTGCTCGTTAGACCCTCAAAACAGAATTATATCTCATGTTTAACCGCTACGGAGAAATCTGAGCCAGCGGATCATTTCAAAAAGTCCTGCCGGGATCAGGCAGGGCAGCAGAGCGCTGACGGCCCGGTGCTGCGGGACTCACGGTCCCGCGAGCAGGACCTCAACTCGTCGGCGTATCTTTTTAAGTCGGCTGATTCTTGAATAACCGATCACAGATTTGATGCTTAAACAACTAACTTCTCGCCTGAAAACATCCTAAAAGTACATGTTGTGACTCAACAACAGTAGTATTCAGAGAACGTCAACTTTCAGTTGTGTGTTTCCTCATCAAGTACAGAGAAGAACGCGTATTGAGAAACGGCCGCTGGAGACATCTTAACGCTGATTGGCCAAGACTCATCAAAGATCTTCTATTACGAAGATCACAACATCAGATTTTCTCTGTGTCTCACTCCAATCTCAGAAACGCTGGCCGGCCAGTTCACATATTTTGTTTTCAAAACGGCGAATTTCGCCGTAAGGTGACAAGTTTGCAGGTATGCAAAAAAGAGGACAAATACGCGTCCGGCTTGATGCTGCGCCGGACGCCGGACAGGGCATTGAAAATCCGGACTTCTGCTAACGGTTAGCTGAGCTTGCCAACTTCAACAACATGTGCAAGGCAGAAGTAGTAGAGCACAACATACCAGGAGCGATCACACTCCTGTGACCAATCATGCTTTAGACAGAGGTTCGGACCACCCCAGCTCATTTGCATACAAGGACACAGAAATACAAGGCATAAATAAATGAATAAATACAGAAACGTAGAAATAGATTTATTTAATGATGTCCTGTTTAGGTATAACTTTTATTTATTTATACATTTATTTAAGCATTTATTTATTTATTCCTGCATTTATTTATTTAAGCATTTATTTATTTATTCCTGTATTTATTCCTGCATTTATTTATTTATTTATACTTAAGTCATTTCCGGTCCTCCATAAACTCGGTATGTATGTATATATATATATATATATATATATATATATAAATAAATCAATATTTACCATTATTAATGTAGGTAGATCTTTTTGACATTTTAAAAGTAGCTCGTGAGCCAAAAAAGTGTGGGCACCCCTGGTCTAGACTGATCACAGGCTGCAGTTCCCCAACAAGAAGCCAACCCGAAATGTTTTATAATCATATTTCAATCCTGAAGGTGTTTGTTAAAGTGATGCTCAAAAATGCCCCAAAATATGTATTTAATATCAAACATGAACAGTCAAAAAGGGACTGAAGCACTGCTTGTAAAATAAAAGGCACCCTAAACTTCAGACCCCGAGTCAGATGAAGGAAGACTCCCAGCAAAATGTTGTTAGGGTGTAAACCTCATTAGAGGCCTCTGAAATCTCCTCAATTACCATCTGCCGCCCCCATTAGCTAATAATCTGCGCAATCATTCAATTCCAGTTTGTCTGATCATTAAACGAGCGACCTGCCCCGTTTGTGTGTCAGGTCTGCCTCGTGAGTTGCAGGGCTTGGGCTCCCACTGTGTGTGCTTGGCTTTATCTCTCCGATGTCAATGTGTTTGATTCAGGGGTTCAGAGGGGAAGCATTGTAAGATGGCGTGAAGCTCCACACTGCTGCCGCAACCCCTCAGATCAAAGGTGGCTCGCTGGGGATGTCAGCCCCACTGACAGCTTCAGAGTGGGCTGGAATCTTTGGAAGGCAGGGCTCATTTGTTGAGATTTGTGAACTTGTTACTTGTATCCTTGCCCTGAGGAACAGCGTATTAAACATTAAAAATTAAGAAATATCATTTAACAAACTTCAATAATATTCAAGGATCATTTAATGTCATTATGCAACACAGGGATGCACAACGGAATTCAGTTGGTGCCCATTTTCAACACATTACTAACAAAACTAAAGACAGTAGTACATTCCTGTACTGCATTTTTTTATTTCCAGCATAATGAACGTAAACAGCAGCAATAAAAACAATTCTCTGGGCAGATAACATGGCTGACATCTTCACATTAAATATTAAACACATTGTCCATCAACTATGTCTGATGTCTGAGCCCCAAGCATCATGATGTAAACACAGAGTCAGCCTCCTCTTGTTCTCTGTCCTGCTGTCAAGTTCATCTTGATCCTGGACCAGGATGGATCCAGGTCTCAGTGAAGATGTGGACTCAACAGTCACCGACCTGCTGCTGCTGGGTTCACTTAATATCATCCAGCAGGAGCATGCTGGGTAGTGGAGTAGCCTCAGGTCCTAGCTGGGTTAGCTTAGCTTCCATCCAGGGGCGGACTGGCCATAGTGGATACCGGGAAAAAAATAAATATATATAATAAATTATAAGTGTATTAATTATATAAATTATAATAATATTATTAAATTGTCAATATTTGTGTTTTTGAGCTATGGAATATACCCAGTAATATTTGTAAATTAGGATATCTGCACAAAATATATGCTTTTCCTGCTTGTCCTCTCTGCTAGTGCACCTCTCAGCTGCCCCGTGCACGTCTCTGCTGCCCCGTGCACGTCTCTGCTGCGCCGTGCACATGTTGGAGCCAGGTCCATATTGTCCAAGAAAGACAGGTCTAATAAGCTAGGGTGACCAGACATCCTCTTTTTCCCGGACATGTCCTCTTTTCAAGACCTAAAAAAAGCGTCCGGCAGGGATTCCAAAAACGTCCGGGATTTTGATACGTCGGGAAAATAGTTATTACCCCCTTACAAGTTTTGGAAATGGTATCTCCCTCACGTTCCACCTTCTTGCGCAAGCTCTGACTGTAGAGAGAACTATCATTGGTCGACCGATCTCAACGTAAATGTAAGTTCACGGCATGCTACACACTACTGCTACCCCCCCCCCCCCGCGACGAAGTCTCCTCCTCTCTCTCTCTCTCTCTCTCTCTCTCTCCCCCCTCCTCCCCCCTCCACCCCCCCCCCCCCCCCCCCAGAGCGAAGTGTCCTCTTTTTCACAAACTCAAATCTGGTCACCCTAAATAAGCAGTTTAGCCAATCACTGATTAAAGATATAAATGAGTGACGTACAATTTATCCAATCAGCGCCCTAAAAAAAAACTCACGGAGGGGCCAATCTCAGTTGGCCCCAGGGTGCGCATTCACGGCTAGTCTCTCGTTCTCATCTTGTGTGTTCTCGTCCCCCCGTCTCTCACAGCGCCATTTTAACAACATGACAATGGAACATTCAAGCACGAGCGCCACTCTTGCAAGAAGACTCAACCCTAACTAGATCAAATCTCTCCTCCAAGACCCGTTTGAGAGAATAACTTTGGCGGAGAAACTCCTAAAGAAACAACTGGGCCCAGATCAACCTCCTGAACTCAGCATAAGACAACAGACCGGAGTGAAAGGGAAGCCGCACATGCGGACATGTTGGACTGCATGCTGCTAAGTAAAGGACGCTGATTTTATCGCCATTCAAGTGGATGAGACAACTGACATTTGCCAGCTAGTGCTTGTGCTACATCGACGCTAACGTTTTTCGAGTACATCACTATCCAGAACGTGACCGCGGACATCATCGCTACAGCGCTTATGGACAGGCTGACAGACAAACTTATCGCCCAAGCTTACGACGGGGCTGCTGTAATGAGGGGAGCCACCGGCGGAGTGCAGGGCCTCCATTTCCTCTCTGTGTGGGGACAGTGGATCTGACCATCAGCAAAGAAAATAAGCTGATAGGGAAAAATAATTATAATACATGTAGTGTATTCGGGAAAAACAATGACATTATAAAATAGCTATAACTTTTAATTCTAAAAATTAAATAAAGAAAGAATTTTTAAAAAATCAAAGCCGGAAAGATGTTTTATTTTGAAAAATGACCGGATACATCCGTCTGTGCGTCTGAGGCTCTTAGCCTGACACATGTCAAGAGGCTACGTGATAACGTTACCCCAAAAATGTATAGTACGATCAGACTCTGGGACAGAATACAAACAGGGTTTAATTACAAGGGGAGGGTGAAGGTAATGACGCACAGGTAGAAACAATAAGGACAGGTGAAGAGAATAAACAATCAACAACCCAACACCGTGACAAGCAGAGTGAGGAGACTGAGCTGGAAGTGGAGACCACTCTGCCACAGAAAAGGGGAAGAAGGAAGAAATCCATGCATGAAGAGATGTCTCGAGATGAGGCTGTGACTGATGCCGAAAAACATCATACAAGATTGAGGTCCACAATCGAATCATGGACACAGTTGCAGGACGCATGCACCAGCGTTTCCTCAAGACTGGCACTTTGTATGCTGATCTGACACTTCTGGACCTGAAAAACCTCAGCCAGGTAACATCTTACGCCGATAGTTTCCCAGAGGCAGCACTCCAAGAGTTGAGCAAGTGTTTTCTGCCATTTGATGACAGCAACAGTGGACATGTTACAAAGCGAGCTCAAAAGTCTGGCACGACAGTGGGTTAGACTGAAGACATCAGTATTTGAGGAGTATACAACCAAGACAACAGAACCCGGGCCGGAGGATGCTGAAGATGAGGCAGAGATGGTTTACAAAAGTGCTCATCTTGCAAGGACTGTCCAATCTGTTGCTACCGAGTTCTGAAGCAGTAAAACCTCCTGACAGATGCATATCACATCATAGGCCTTGCATACAGGTTCCTGCTTACCCTCTCTGTCACACAGGTAGCATGCGAGCGAAGCTTTTCGACGCTGAAATATATAAAAAAACAGGCTCAGGAGCTCACTCTCTCAACAGCACCTGGAGGCTTTTATGTTGTTACTCAGACAGATGTTTTGCAAATGCTGGACAGTGAGAAAATCATAGACAGTGTTGCAGAAAAGAGTGAGCTGCTGCAAAAACCACTCATGTAGTGAAGTAATAATAACACACGAGTATACTGATATTGTTTTTTATTACCATGTGACTATAATGCACCTGGGCCGGCAGAGTGAGTTTAGGTTCTGTTACTTAACTTATTGTTTTGTTATGCACCTTCAACACCCCTACACACAATCACACACCCAGCATGCAACACTACTGATACCACTGACGTTCACACCCCATCGTATGTTCTGTTCTACAATATAGTTCGTACTAATTCTACCCTCTGATTCCAGTTTCTTTATTGTGTGGTCTTTCCCTGCTGACATTCATTCCTTAAGGCATCTGATACTAGCCCAGAGTTAAGCATATTCATCTAGCAAACTATACCTACCTTGGAGTGTTACAATAGCTAGTATCATTGTATTTCATGTGTCCATCCAGGCAAATTGGTGGAGCCAAATGTTATTTTAAAAAACATATATGATGTGATCCAAAATAATTAAGTGTTAAGTGTATCGGTCGATACGTGCGATGCATTGAGTGGGCAACGCGCCGTGTAGAGTGGGCTGGCCTGACAGGAACTCCCGGGCCACTTTTTCCCCCAGTCCACCCCTGCTTCAATCTCTCTCTCCTCCCTGGAGCAGTTTGGGGGCGTTTGGTCCGGTAGCTCCAGCTGGTTGGTCTGCCGTGGTCCTCTGACCGCCTCAAAGTCTTCTGCACTTAATCCAATCCCCACGCTTCCTTTTCAGATGTTGATGAACATATTCTATCATAGGCCACTAGTGATAAACAGAAAATAAACAAATGTATGTTCCAGTATGTTTGTTACAGGGTATGGAGAAGGAGTTGTAAACAACTGGGTTAGGAAGACAAGTGAATAAATATTTCTGTATGTGTTTGTGTGTGCACCCCATATTGTGGTCTTCCTAAACTTTTCAAAAGAAGGAAAGGGAGGGAAGTGCATTCATCTGTAGCTGTGACTAATATTTATTTTATAAGTCACTGTGGCTTCCATGAGCACAGATAAGCCGTGTGTCGCTCAGGAGACCAAAGGGGTTTTATGGCTATTCTACATATGAATTTTAGGACTTTAGCGGATGCCGTTATCCAGAGCGACTTACAGCGAGCGCAACAGGAGGATGATCTTAAAGTAGCTCATTTGCATTTTACATTTGAGGTATTTCGGCGAATTTCTTATCCGCTGCGACTTGTTGTGTTTACCGCGAGCGCGGCAGTACAAAATCATCAGTTACTAAAACAGATGAGAAAAGAAAAACAAGTGTTAAAGAGAGAGCCGGACTGGATTCTAACAGCTGTATAATTGATAGCGTTTGTTCAAACACTTGTTTGGTCTTCCTTTTTGGAGCGACACTAGGAGCAAAGGTCGAACAGGAGAGTGTCCTTCAGTTCCTGGATGGCCCAATCCCAATCTCCACCAGGGAGTATCCAGATGGAGGAGGCCAAGGTCAGTGCGGTTTCTGACTGGCCGGTCCCATCTGACCGAAAGCAGCTGCAAAGGTTTTTGGGGTTTGCTAACTTCTACAGACGCTTTATTAGGAGCTATAGTTCTGTGGCTGCCCCCCTCCATGCTCTCACCTCCCCAGGCACCAGGTTCCTGTGGAACCCTCAAGCAGGGGAGGCGTTCCAAGCCCTCAAGAAACGGTTCACCTCTGCCCCCATCCTCACACTGCCTGACCCGGAACTCCAGTTCATCGTCGAGGTCGACGCCTCCGATGTGGGGGTAGGAGGGGTTCTCTCGCAGCGCTCCCCCAAGGACAACAAGGTCCACCCATGTGCCTTCTTCTCAAGGAGGTTGTCTCCAGCAGAGAGGAACTACGATGTGGGCAACCGGGAGCTGTTGGCCCTCAAGCTGGCACTGGAGGAGTGGAGACACTGGTTGGAGGGGGCTGGACAACCGTTCCTAGCGTGGACCGACCACAAGAACCTGGAATACATCAGGACGGCAAGGAGGCTGAACTCCAGACAGGCCAGGTGGGCGTTGTTCTTTAACCGTTTTGACTTCACCTTGTCTTATCGTCCAGGATCTAGGAACGTGAAACCGGATGCTCTCTCCCGCCAGTTCGAGCCCGAGGATGCCCCCAGGGACCCCACTTCCATCCTGCCGTCTTCCTGTGTGGTGGGTGCGGTGACCTGGGGCATTGAGAGTGAGGTAAGACGAGCCACCAACGGGGCACAGCCTCCTAACGGCTGCCCCCCGAACCGCCTCTTTGTCCCTGCAGGCCTCCGCTCTAAGGTCCTGCAGTGGGGACATTCCTCCAGACTCAGCTGCCACCCTGGGGTAAGGCAGACGGCCAGCTTCCTCAGGCAACGGTTCTGGTGGCCATCACTGGTGGAGGATACAGGGGAGTTCGTGGCCGCCTGTCGGGTCTGCGCCCAGAATAAGACCTCCCGCCAGCGCCCATCGGGGCTCTTACACCCTCTTCCGGTGCCACGGCGACCCTGGTCCCACGTATCTCTGGACTTCGTCACCGGCCTGCCCCTGTCCGACGGTAACTCTGTCATTCTCACCATTGTTGACCGGTTCTCCAAGATGGCTCACTTTGTTCCCCTGCCCAAGCTCCCTTCTGCGAAACAAACAGCGGAGATCATGCTCTCCCAGGTTTTTCGCCTTCATGGTCTCCCACAGGATGTAGTCTCTGACCGTGGGCCCCAGTTCGCGGCCGGGTTCTGGAGCGAGTTCTGCCGCCAGATGGGCGCTACTGCCAGCCTCTCTTCCGGGTTCCACCCCCAGTCTAATGGTCAGACAGAGCGGTACAACCAGGAGATGGAGACAGGGCTCCGTTGTATGGCCTCTCAGAACCCCACCTCCTGGAGCCAACAACTAGGCTGGGTGGAGTACGCCCATAATTCTCTTCCAGTCTCTGCCACAGGTCTCTCCCCCTTTCAATGTGTGTACGGGTACTTACCTCCCTTGTTTCCAGACCTCGAGGGAGAGATTGCGGTTCCATCCGCACAGGCGCTGGTGCGGCGATGTCACCTTACGTGGAGGAGGGCGAGAGCGGCGCTGCTTCGGACGTCGGACAACTACAAGAGGGCAGCTGATAGACACCGTACCCCAGCTCCTCGCTACCGGGTGGGACAGAGGGTCTGGCTGTCCACGAAGGATCTTCCCCTTCGTGGCGAGTCCCGCAAGCTTATGCCCAGGTTCATCGGTCCCTTTCCCATCTCCAGGGTAATCAGTCCTGCGGCAGTCCGGCTACAACTCCCTAGAGCCATGCGGGTCCACCCTACCTTCCACGTCTCCAGGGTCAAGCCAGTAAGGACCAGCCCACTGGTTCCCGCCTCTAGACCCCCTCCACCCCCCCAGATCGTTGACGGCGGTCCAGTCTACACTATGAAGCGGCTATTGGCAGTCCGCCCCAGGGGTCGAGGTCACCAGTTCTTGGTCGACTGGGAGGGATATGGACCGGAGGAGAGGTCCTGGGTTCCCTCCAAGAAGATTCTGGCCAAATCCCTCATCAGGGATTTCTACCGGCGCCACCCGGACCAGCCTGGGCCGTCTGGAGCCGGCTCTAGAGGGGGGGGGTACTGTAAGGGCCGGTTAGTTAATTGTGTGTTTGTCTTTGATTGTGATCCCCTGCACCTGCCCTCAGCCACTCCCATTAGTATGATTCCCTTCACCTGTGTTTCCCCTCCCCTATATATACTCCCCCGCTTTCCCTTGTCCCCTGTCGGTCTGTCTTTGTATCGTGTGTGTCCATGTCGCTCGTCACTCCTTGCCTTTTTGTAAATCTTGCCGGTTCTTTGTTTTGAGTTTGGTTTTACCTAAGTAAAGGACGTTTTGGATTTTTGCTCTCTAAACCTGCCTCCGGTCTCCTTCCTCTGCACCTGAGTCTCCGCACACCACACCCGGTCGTGACAGTTCAAGCCCTCACACCCACTTAGCAGGTGACGTCAGTAAATCCTTGAGGGTTCATGGTTTGAGGGTTTAGGGGGGAGATTGGGATTGGGATTCCTGAGAGAGAGAAGCACTTTCAATCACAGTTCATTTTACCAGGTAGATAAGTGGCCTTTCTCATTTCCCAGTTTGTACATCCTTGGTTCCTTTCCTCGGTGCTGTCCCCGCCTCCTCTCCTCGCGTCCTAGTCCCTCCCACTAGAAATTCGAGCAGAGGTGGCAAGGAAGAGATGCAGGCAGAGAGGTGTTGAGGAACTAGGGCATTTAACACAACGAGACGTCCTCTGCTTGGAGCCGTCACTTAGAGCAGGAGTTATTAAATGTGACATAGATACTGTATGTCATTATGACAGCTGCTGTCTATTGTTCTTCTATACCCATGTATTTTATGATCGCTGTCAGATGAGCATGACAGTGACAACTTATATATTTGCTATTAATTCAATTCACAACGTGGCATAATGTGACAAGAATGTGACACGAAGTATACGCACACAAACACACTTGTCTGTCTATATGACAAAATGAAACACCGCAAACTTGTGTAACAAACAGAATGTTTGAGTTGAATATATTGGCTGTATTTAGCGGCTGTTTGCACTTGTAAACATCATGTCATGATGAGATATACACCATAAAAGCGTATCTAATATCAAGGTGAAGTGTCATGAAGGAATGCAGTTGGAGCAGAAAGTTTGATCTTAAGTAGCGACAACCGATGAACACAGAAGGAACGGTACATTCATAGGGCCGTGTGGTCCGAGAGTATTCCAGCTGTGTGCGTCACGGCCTCTTTATTCATCACGGGTGTCGAAAAGACTTCAGGAGTCGCAGCCTTGGTTTTGGTTTTTACCATTATGACGGTCACTGTTTCTTATGTCCTGTGTTTGTTTGACTTCCTGTCTTTGTGGTTTTCTCTTGTGGATCTTCTTTCATCCTTTCATCGCTGTATATAGTTTTTGCTGTCTGTTTCCTGTTTGCCTGTAACCGTCTCTTTCGCATGCGGATTTTGTGGCCTGCCTGATTTTATTCATTGATTAAATATTCAAGTAAATAAATCATTCAACTGCACAATCTGCCTGCTTTGTCTGTGTTTGGGTCTTTTCCCTGCTGCCTCCTCTACAAAACTCTGACAGTTCGAACCGACCAATTATGAAACCCAGCTGATTTATTCGGGTTATCCTGCACAATGGATACGCAGCCGGATGACTGGTAGTTTGACACTCCGCTGGAAGGAGGCACACATTTGAGCAATGAGAGAAAAGCCCCTAACGTTAGTACAGTTAGCCTCTGTAATGACTGAATTGGTTACCCATACAGAGGCAAGAAATCAGCTACACATTGCATAAAGTGCAGCGTAATCACATACACCTGCACTGATTATGTTTCAAAGGCTAAGGAAGCAGAAGAGGTCTGCACGCACAGGTCTGACACGTCACAACCTTTATGACTATAACTCATTCTTAAACTAGAACGGTTCAATCAGTAGAGCGCAGATCCCCGCCAGGTGTCGTCTGCAACGACCACTGTTGCATTCAACGAGTGCTATAGAGTGTCGTCAAACAGACTGCTTTCAGACTCAAGCATTTAGCGGCTGGGAGTCGGTGACTCACTCAGCTGTATTATCATGTGGGGCCCCTACCGACCGGACCCCGGTTAGGAGTAATGTGTGAGAACTAAGCAGGCTGTCAGTGGCAGTATGAAATGGGTCATAAAAGGTGTTTTTTGAGAGAGTGTGAGCCACCGCAATCCACGACATGTCCTCAAACATGCAGCCACAACTGGGCACCCAAAATACTGATTAGCCGTGGACAGACACAGAGATGCACACTGGTTACAAACTCAACCGAACACATATTTGTTATCTCCGGCGGCACATACAAGTGGACTATTTACACATCCTTTAATCAGAGTAACACCAGCATTCATTTACAGACGTTTCAGCTATGTTTTGGTCCGAAAAATATCTGGCTCCTCAGCGATGTCCAATGCTCTTCACCAGCTGTGTTCCCAAACTGTTGTCCGTCAGCCGTTTGCTGCTTAGCAGGTATGCAGGTGTTGGAAACTAAACTATGGGCAAAGAGGCCCAACAGCTCTGGCAAGACCTGGCAATACGTCTCCCAAGCACTCAGCTGATTCATTCTCACAACAAACAAAAATAATGCAACTTTAATTTCTGCTGGTATATATTTTATCATTCCAGGCATTACACATATTACAGTGTTTCCCCCACCGTTAGAATAGGGGGGCGGGGCGCCCCCCTGAAAAAACCCTCCGCCCCCCTGTAATTTTCTCGATAGCGCCAGATCACAAGTCGTCATTTAAGTTTCTCTTTCCTATAGAACCGGTCTACACCTTGTTCTGTTATTAAACAAACTAAATGGACGTATTTTATTGATCTTATCCACACGCAGCTCGTCATTTCGGTCTCTACATGGTCGCGTTAACACTTCTCCTTTGCTCTGCGTCGCGCACAGTGGATTTCCGCCCTGATGCGCACACACACGTGCGTGCGCACAGACAGGTGAGCACTGAGCACACACAGCAGCGGACAGAGAGCGTCGAAAAATATGTCGCATGAAAAGCAGACCTATATATGCGTTTTAAACGCTCCCAGGGTGAAGATGGCAACAGCAGCTCGCCTGTGAGGAGCACCGGAGCAGCTCTCCTGAACCCGGAGCAGCTCTCTTGCTCCAGGTGAAAGAGACTAAGTGCTCGTGTCTTCTACCAACAAGCTGCTGGCTTCACATATTACAAAAGTACAAAGTACACGGACATAAAACTAAGTCATTAATAAATACATGGAGAAATGCCTGTACTTTCGGGTAAATGTTTACGTTATCCCGTTAACAGGTTATGCTTGCGCATGCGCATAGCGACTCGCCGACTTTTGGCTCTTTGCCAGAAGTCTCCGTGACGTCCTTTCTGCTGCTGCGTGTCTCAAAACAGAAAACAGATCTCAGATCAACGTTGAGCATGAATTGTATCAAATCTACAACCCCGTTTATAAAAGATGTGTAGAGGCTCACTGCTCCACTAATACTGATGCAACCTGATGCTCACATATCTGCACTCATTCTGTTTTGTTTGGCAAAAAATAAATAAATAGCTTATTGTTTTCCACAATGAGCTATTTAGCAGTAACTAAATAGTAGTTATTTTTTGCACAGATATAACTTTATTTTCATTGTTCTAAGTGATTGCAATTTAAAAATAAAAAAGTCTGATGGAGCAATCTGATTTACTTGAAAGTGATTGCAATTTTCTTTATTCTGTTATTTATAAAAGCACAGATGGAATCACAAAATGAAGTTATTTACAGAAAAAGTTTGAGAACCACTACTTTAAGTGTTTGTGTTGGTGTCGTCGCCGTCGCCGCCGCCCCCCCCCACTGAAGCTGTAAACCTAGGGGAAACACTGTATTAGTATTACACTCTGAATAACTTTCACTTGCAATGTTGAGAGTATGTCTGCTTTACTTTAGAGAGGCTGTGTGATGATGAAATATTTTCCCGACAGACTATTTATTTCCTCAGTAGCTCTGAAGATTGACTCCGTCTCTGTAATCTCACAATTGATCAACTTTAATATTTAGTATTTTCCTAATTGAGCATTTAGTGTTTACTTTGCCAGGGAAAAGAGATTGCATTAAATATCCCAGTGCAGTTGGAGATCTGATTCATGTTTATTTCAGTAGTTGCTGTTGTTAACGTGTCACCCTCTCTGCACACTGAGAGGACCAGAGTCAGCTCAAGTGAGGAAAGATCTCTTTCAGCCTGGCATTCATCTGACTTTTGCCAATGTGACTACAGCCGCTGAGGATAAACGTGACAGATGAGACGGAGGATGTTTAAATCTCAGCTGCCGACTTGGGTCAATACTGCAAGAGAAAAGATCTCCCCGACATAACAGAACATCCTAAACTAGATAAAGGCTGTGTGTCTCGTGCCCTCCGAATCACTATGTGTTTTCTTCCAGCGGCGCATTTGTTTTCATCTTGTGGATCGTGGGTGAGATGCTGCTGTGTGCCCACAGTAGGACTTCAGTTACAACAAGATAAGAAGAGGTGCCAGGTGGCCCGCAGACCAGCGCTTCCCCGGGGGATGTGCATATGATGGATCCAGTCTGAGTCTCCCTCTCACAGCTGGACGCTGTGTCCTTTTTGTTATATGGATATTGTGGTAGTTCTGTGGCTCTAACAAGTGAAGAAATACTGTCTGCCATTTGAATATTGCCAGTTATGTTTGCTCCCGTGACGCAGTTGAAGTTCCCCTTCCCTGAGACGGAGGTGGCGGCATGGCGCTGAGGAAACCTGACCCACAAAGAATGAGGCATCAAGTGTTTGTTTTTTTTGCGATTTATATGTTATTATTATTGAATGGTGACGGCTTTAGGATAATAGAAAAATAAGTCTCGATGAAGAGGATAGCGCTTTTGTGTTCCTCCGGTAGCCATCGGTTGCATCCCCAGAGTGTTATGCAGGTTCTTTGCAGTTCCTATCACCGGGAGCAGAAATGGGTGAACAACCAAAGTAACTGTGGACAACTAGGGCAGTGTTTTCCAGTGAAAGTAGATAGCGCTTTTTCTTTTAACCAGAGATAATGTTCACGCTCAACCTCCCACGCTTATGTTTTTAACCGAAGGGAGAAAACACTGATCAGGAACATTATATCTGAAGAGACATGTTGCTGAGCACCACTAAATGAAATTCCAGGGACCTGTATTTCTTTGGTGGTCGAAATATCTGTAAGTAGATGTTTCAAAAACCATGTAAGTTAATTCTTAATGGCTTTTTCTGTCAAACACATTTGTTCTTTTTTTGTTGTTGTCAGGGTTAGCGGAATTCACATTGTCTCCCCAATCACTTGGCAAAGTAGCCTGTTGAGACCCAGGAGTTGCATCGTGTCCCTTTTAACACAAAGTCATATGTCAAAATGCAGACATTCTGTCCGTCAATTAGCAGATGCTATAGACTAACAAAACAACAAACCCGCAAAACCTATTTAATTTGCTCTGTTTAGCATTGCCAGATTAACAGAATGTGTTGGTCCTCATACACTCTTAATTCTGTCAACTTCCCTGATATTTAATGTGTTTCTCTGTTTTGCTATTGTACACTCTGTTCTCTATAATGTTCCTTTGACTATAAATGCAGTTTTTTTTTTCAAGATTTGAACCATAGACAGCACCACAGGGAGAGAAACAAAACACAAGAGACTCCGGAAGCTATAACAAAATTTAAAATGACAGAATAACTTTGAAACTTTGGAACTTTGAATCACCCCCAGAGAGAGCTACTTTGTTTTGTCCAGAATAACTTATCATATAGTTGTAATGCTTATGTCTCAAACTTGTCAGCCCCTTAAAGGTGTACATTTGATAACCTTTTGTTAGCAAACACACATGAAGTAGTTTGTTTTATCCCTCATTATGTGTTACTGCATTTACAGTATACAAACACCCAATAGTGTGTATGGTACTGTATGCTAATGTGATAATGTACATAACAACACTCACACACTTTGTGACGCGTGCACACACACACACAACATGGATTACTCTTATTCATGTCTGTACCGTCTGCACAAACTCAGGCCTCATTAAAGGATGATTTCACTCATGTTGTGTGTGTCTCACACACACTCTCTCAATAATACTGTTGTCATATGATAGAACAGACCACAAATCATAGTACAAATGTACTTGACTTAATAGGCAAGTACATTTGTACTATGATTTGTGGTCTGTTCTATCATATAACAACAGCGATATTGAAAATCAGACACTTTTCTCTTGGCCGTGCTGTTTGTTTTTTAACACGTCTATTGATTGTCAGACTCTCTACCGTTGCCTGATAATAGTATCTGCGTTCACTAATAGCAATCTGTAGAGAATGGTGAATATTTATTAAAAATTCCTCATGAGTAAAGTTGATTCATTGTCATTATGGAACACAGTTATGCACAACACAATTCAGTTGTAGCTCATTTGCAACACAACAAACGCATGACAAAACTAAAGACAGTAGTTATTTCTGTACTGCATCTTTTTTATTTCCATCATAATGAACGTAAACAGCAGCAACTAAAACAATTCTCTGGGCAGATAACATGGCCATATGAAACACATTGTCCATCCACTATGACTGATGTCTGAGCCCCAAGCAATCATGATGTAAACATAGTCAGCCTCCTCTTGTTCTCTGTCCTGCTGTCAAGTTCATCTTGATCCTGGACCAGGATGGATCCAGGTCTCTGTGAAGATGTGGACTCAACAGTCACCGACCTGCCGCTGCTGGGTTCACTTAATATCTGATCATCAGACAACCAGCAGGAGCATGCTGGGTAGTGGAGTAGCCTCATGTCCTAGCTGGGTTAGCCTAGCTTCCATCTCCCTCTCCTCCCTGGTGCAGTCTGGGGGCGTTTGGTCCGGCAGGTCTTGCTGGTTGGTCGACCATGGGGCGCTGCACTTTTTCAAATGTTGATGAACGTATTCTGTCGTAGGCCACTAGTGATAAACACAAAATAAACAAAATTAAAATACAAAAAAAGTGAGCGAAGTTAATGGGAGTTACATCCCATAGTGAAGCAGCTGTACTACCAACAGCAAGAGGGTTTCATGAGGGTTTCCTAGCAGACCTCTGGAGATGGTGGTAACGCTCACATGGAGCTGATGGGAAGGAACCCAGCCGCACATAAACGCTGATCTCCCCAAGCCAAATGAACTAAACCTATATTTGCTTTTTCACAGAGAACGTAACCTCTGCTACGGCACAGCATGTCAGTGCAAGAAGTGATCGCTGTGACTCACATGACCCTCACCTTGCATGTCACGGCCCGATCGACTTTCCTCACCTTTTGACCTCTTGATAGGCTGAGCGAGTTCTCCCCCCACACACACACACACACACACACACACACACAAGCCCAAACATCCCCAAATCACAGGGAATTAGGTCTCGAAAAACTCAGAGGGTAAATGAAAAAGTACAAATATCTTGTGTAATAGTTATTACAGAAGTTGTGCAGTTTTAACTTGTCTCGTCTCTTTATGCTCCCCCATCCCTTCCTTCTCCTCCTTCTCCTCCTCCTTGGCATCTTCGTAAACTTGTCCCTGGTTGACTCCTGAAGAGGCAGAACAACAGGAACAGTACAGACTAGTTGCCCGGGAACACAGTCATGTGTGGAAATGAGATTACGCTTTTTGAGGTGGCGGAGAAGGAGCGTCGCTACCGAGACAGCTTTTTTGTCATTTAAATGTTTTTTGTTTCTTTCTGCATTGAAAAGGCTCTTCCACGCTGACGAAACCCCTCCCCCTCAGCGGTGCCGCCTCCCAAAGCCAGGCGCTCCGAACGGCGCTGTGAATTGGGTTGTCTTGTTTTTGAGTGTGCAGATGTCGAAAAAGGAGGCTGTGTGTGTGTGTGTGTGTGTGTGTGTGTGTGTGTGTGTGTGTGTGTGTGAAGATGCATGCTTGGGTGTTTTTGTGTTTATGTTCGGAGGAAGAAGGGCTTAATTATGCTTATTTAAATGGGGGAAGAAATGTGTTTTTATGTTTGTGAATTGGGGGTTGATTCCAGGCCAGAGACTGGGTACAATATTTTAAAGTTTCAGCTGTTTTTTCGAACTTTGAAATTTCGAACTTCGATTCAAAGTCCCTGTCACGGCCGATCCCTGCAGCGTCCGTTCCTCTGCCACGGAACAGTCTGCAGGTTTTGGCTTTTTTATTTGTTCCAACCAAGCCGCCGACTTCGCTAATTAGCGGCATCCCTCTTTGATTGAAGATAATTAGTGAAAGCGGCTCCTGCCGCTGGGTTTCGGGTTTTCATGAAACTCCGAACAGTTTGACAGCGCAGCGCTGGCGATCAGACGCTAAAGCTCTGAGCACGCAATACATTTTCAGCTCCAAATCAACAGCGGCCGTCAAAATCAGCTGTGCACCAGTTAACTGAGGCACCCTTCCAGGAGGAGTGTGGCGTGCTTCGTTAGGAGAGGGGACATTACAGTACACAAAGCTAACGACAGGAAACACCATTAACACACAAAGTTTGAAACTTCAAAGGCCTCTGAAATTTGGAGAAAGTAAAGTAATGACCTTAGTGTCCATTAGTTTCATCCAAACTTTAGTTTCCAAAACTGTTTTAGCTTTCGTTCAGAGGGTTCTTGGCAATTAAAGAGTTTTGTTGCTTTTAAAAAGGTCCCTCACTTTTCAATAGCCCTCATTCGGGGCTTTCAATAGCCCTCATTCACCCTCCATAACACATTCTCACTCCCAATTGTCAAATACCACTCGGCCAAATGGACCTGTACTTGTTTAGCGTCGTTTTAGTCTCCCGACCACTCAAAACGCTTTTACACTACATGTCGTCATTCACACCATTCACGCACTGATGGGAGGGGCTACCATGCAAGGTGCCACCTGTCCATCAGGACTATCTAGTCATTTATACAACATTCACACACCGTAAGCTCATGGGAGCGATTTGGGGGTTAAGTGTATCGCCCACGGACACATCGACATGGACTGCAGGAGCCGACTAGCTGCCCCTCTGTACAGTCTTCTTTAGGGTACATACATACCCTGGTGTGCTAAACCATGTACGGTAATGCTAGCAAGGCCAGCTACATTTAGATCAGCAAGATTGACAGACATTTTTTCTCTAACTTCACAGAAACATTCCAAGAGAAAACACCTTCATGGTGACGACTTGTAAGTATTCCCCATGCTGCACGGAATCTTATTTCCTGTTACCATGCTGTGCTTATCACCTGCTGCTGTGTCACTTTCTGCACCGCTGTCACTCTGACAAACTACTAACTACTACTAACTACTAAATCCAAGGCTTGGCTTTGAGTTTCACAAGCGGCTAAAAAAGCCTTCAGAAGATAAAACACCTTTTGTATTTGCCAGATATAACACAAGATAAAACATTCCCTTTCATTTCTCCCTCTATTTTTACTCCTTTTATACTGCAATACTTTGCTTGGAGCACATTGTCGAGATGTGTGTCTGCTGCGTGTGCATGTGCGCGCCTGCTGGTGTCTGTGTTTTTGTTGGTAAGGTAAAATTATGCTGTTAAATCGGAGGTCGTTCTTGATAAACACACAGGGGTTAAATGCAGGTCAGAATCATAAACACAAATCTGAGTTATAAATCCTTCATGTTGGTTTACTTGCTAATCTAATCTGAATGTGGATTATTTTCAAGTACAACATTTTAAATCCAGCATTCTACTCACGATCAGTTTGTTTCGTCTTCAACGTTCAACACGAGTTTAGAACATTGCCTACTGAAGCATCTTGGGATTCTTTTTTTACATTCAGAGGAAACTGGGAACCATGCAGGAAGACCACTTATTAAAACAACATTTCCACTGTCATGAGGGGCCAAAAAGAAGCAGAACCACTGTGATGTTGTCCTGTAGAGGGGCGACTTCTCCACCTGGGAAGATAACAAAAATAGTTACTCAGACCTTACAGCAAAAACTATGCAACTTAGAGGTGCTAAAAGTGGAATTGTGAGCATACCTATTGCCTCCACACAGCTCTCAACATGTTAAAATAACGTCATCAGCTGTAACCAGACTGAACATCCTGCTTTTTCTGTGAATGTCTGTTGAATCAACGTCTTATCGGAGTTATTGCTTTTAATCAGTTCCCAGCTTGTAAGTGTTCACATCAACATCGAGAGAGTGATTGCAACTTTTCCTGCAAGCTGCGTTATAGTCAACATGGTGCCGGAGAGGTGAGATTAAAAAAACTAAACAAAAATACAGAATAAGATAATAAATAAGTAAAATATATATTTCTTGATCTAGCGCTAACCTGCAGAAAGGCTCAGTCATAGAGGCATGATGTGTGACTCACTGTGTGTGTGTGTGTGTGTGTGGGGGGGGGGGGGGGGGGGGGGTTAATCTACTGGTTGGGGGATGATCTCAATCCCTCCTGGCTGACTGCGCTTGTCTCAGAAGAAGTGACTCAGCCGACAACAGAACAGTTGAGAGCAGGTCAGGAAAGAACTCTACCAGCCTCTCTCTCGTTTCATCCTGATCTCTGCTGCACACACACTTGTCTGCAGTCAGCGATGTCTTCATCACTCTTTCATCTCCTCTATCTCTCATCTGATTCCCTCTGTCCTCTTTGGGTTGTTTACATGTCAGTGATGTAAGACTTCACAGCTACAAAATGCAACTTTTGATCTCAAGGCAGCGACGTTCCGCCTCCTTGTTCTTACAACTCTTATCACTTATCTTCACGCGCCGTCTCTGTGAGATGATCTGGTGGCGCTGTTAACGTCATTAAAATGGGCCGGCAACTGATCTGTGCAGCAATACGCCCTCGTCAGCCAACCCTTTCTTCTCCTGAAGATTACACCAGCCTGGGAAGTCAACTCTTGTTTTTCTTCAACAGGGTTTTTGTTTGCAACACATTCGGCTTTCCTGTGCTTCCTTTCGTGAGCTCCAAAAGTCTTCTGCTCTTCGGCAACAAGCTTCACCTTGATAGACACACATCCAAGGTCACAACACTTTATTATGATCAAAAGTGATTTTAAAAATCAGATTTTAATGGATGGTGGTGATGGTGAAAAGTGGTGATGATGGCGGCGGCTGAGTCTCCTCGGTCATTGAGTCCATTAAAATGATGCCGGAGGATCTCAGGTTGGCATCAGTATATAACCATCACACACACAACAATGGTGATTGAGCCGATGGCCAACTGATGAAAGTTCTGCAATATCTATTTATTAGATAACTGGGTGTCCGTGCTGCCATTCCCAGAAATGCTGTATTAAGCTCCGATCACACCGAGACGCGTCATCAGCAAAACCATTGTTTTACTATGAAACATCTTTTTGATGCACATTTTTCAAAGAATCGCACCGCTTGTCAATGTCACACAGCAAATCAAAATCGAGCGAGAGGCGGGCGTTTCCCACTTTACCACTTCCTGTTTTGATGCCGGTGGTAAGACAGACGAAAGGATGATGTCACCGTTTTGTAATTACGAAAAGTTTTTCTCTATTGTATACACGCATAATAAAAATTGAAGAGGAATTTCGGACGCAGCCCACGACTCCAGACGTAAATTTCACTCAAACACAAATCCTTAATCAATGCAAACTGAAATATTAAGGACTGCAAGTTTAAAGTTATAATCTGACAGGTTTTTGGTCCACCTATGGTCACCATGGTAACAGCAAAGTCAGAAATGTAATAAACTCCAGTCGTAATTATGAAGTCAGTCAATACTGATTCAGATTTCATTGTGAAACTTGAAATCCTAACTTCTCTGGTATCCTCCCTCCTCGTGTCTGCTCTTCCCCCCCCTCGTTCTTTTTCTCCTCTGATCTCTTCCTCCCCCTCCCCTTTACCTGTAAAACTAGCATGAATATTTCAGAGATGAGGAGTGCTGAAGCATTGAAGCCTCTCTGATGACTCCTCTGTGTGTGTGTGTGTGTGTGTGTGTGTGTGTGAGAGAGAGAGAGGGCTCACTGTGGAATGAAGAGGAAGGAAGGAGGAGCGGAAAGAAAACAGGAGAGAAGATGAGAAGACGGTGGTGACGGCGCTAATTAGAAAATGTTAGCGTGAAAATGGCAACTTAAACTTCATTAAGTTGCCATTTTCCATACTAAGTCCGGCCTCAAATCTGCTGGCGTGACTGTTTTCTTTTTTTTTCTTATTTTATGTTTGAATATTTTATGAAGGCAGCGGTTGATTTGAGCAGGTCTTTAAAAAGAATGTCAATGCCATTACTTCCTCTTCGTTGTCTCCATGTCTGCGCTGTGCCTTTAAAAAATGTCTCCGACCGTGTACATGATGCTTTGAATATTTCATGTCGTTGTTATGTGAAAACATTCCGCCGGGCACCTTTTGATATCCAGCCCCTCATCTTATGTGCATTCTGAAGCAGTAACTTGCAATAATGTCATCTCAAATCCCAGAATGCCGTTCACCTTGGCACGCTAACGTTTGATAAAAAACACAGATCTCCCCACAGCAACGCCTAAAACAAAGAGATAAGAATACAAAGAAAAGTGTATAAAGTGATGAAGAGAGGAAGGAATGAAACGGAAGCAAGCAGAGAAAGGGGAGACGAATTGAGGAAGTGAAGAGGAAAAAGGAAAAGGAAAAGAAGTGAAAGAAATGTAGAGAAGGATGGTCACTGGAAAATTAAGTTAAGGAAAAAATAGAAAGGAGAGAATGATCGAAAGGGGAACAGTAACAGACTGCTGATTGTTCTTCAAAAACAGAAGGACTGGAAGGATGTGTGCATCTTTGGTTCCCTCACAGCAGCCGAATTTTAGAGCCGGGATTAGCGAGCGTGAGGAAATCTGAACGCACATAGTTTAGAAGCGAGCTGATGGAAGGTTGTGTGCGATTGTGAGAAAGTTCCACAAAATTTTCACTTCTCTCATTGTGATCTGACAAGACTCCAGGGGCACAAGCTGAGACGAAGCGATCTTTCAAGAAAGGCCGCTCAACAGATGAAGGATAACTCTCTGCTTCATTCAGACATCAAAATTAGTTGAAGACACTTCCGCAGTGGCTTCAACTCATTTCTCATTGATTTTGAGAATTAGATTTTTAAAAGGCCTTCTTTCTAGGTATGACCTCCACCTGGGCGATCTCACGCATTCCCAGGCCAGAGGGGATAAACAGTATAACCCCACGGCGGTGGTTGAGGACGCTGGGCCGGCCCAATCTCTTGCAAGTGCAAGAGCAATGCTGCGGGAATGAAGCAGAACGCAGAAAGTGAGTTGAGCTCGCCGGGGTTGAGGCCTGAAGCCTTTCTTGTTGGGGGCAACCAAGGAAGGAATTCAGTGTATTTGGCCTGTTTGTAGCTTAGTACTCAATAAGGCTGCTTGAATTACCAACACATCCTGTGCCTGGACTCCTGAGGTCCCTTGTGAGCCAGACGAACACCTTCACAGCGTGGCGTCCGGAATGCATTGAGAACAAATGCTGTAGTATCCCAACTCCAAGCTCTGCAGATCTACGTCATCTGTAAAAAAGCAGAGATGTAATCTTTAGGCCACTGTGCCTATGTGCTCTGCAATTGACCATTCACTTCTGCTACGTTAATGTAGTAATATGGCCAAATAACCACCACATAAACACAGGAAGGAAAAAAGTAAGACAAATCCTTTTTACAATAATGAAAAAAAAAGTATGCCAAAGAGTATAAATGAAATTCATCAGCAGCATAGTAAAATTCAGTTGGGTTGAGTCTGTCCTTTACTTTCTTTGGAGAACTAAATTATTCTGCTCAATCCGTCTCAAAAAGGCAGCCTTTTAAAAGTTAAACATCTTCAAGTTTATAGTTAATACTGGATCATATTGGGTTTTTAATGGCAGAATTTGATTTAAAGACGTTAAGAGAGAGGTTTACATTTCATATTTATTTCATATTGGGGCGACTGTGGCTCAGTGGTAAGCAGGGTCGTCCTTCAATCAGAGGATCGGTGGTTCGATCCCCGGCTCTGCTAGCCCAAGTCGATGTGTCCTTGAGCAAGACACTTAACCCTAAATTGCTCCTGTAGCTGCGCCTACGGTGTATGAATGGTTGATAATCTGATGTGGCACCTTGCATGGTAGCTCCTCTCATCAGTGGGTGAATGATGTCATGTAGTGTTAAAGGGCTTTGAGTGGTCGAAGACTAGAAAAGCTCTGTACGGGTCCATTTACCATATTTCTTAACTTTAAGGTAGTTTTAGAGTTTGATGCAACATTATTAAAGTTAACGTTACACCGTGATTTAATCAGGTTTAAACATGAATCTTGTTGGTGCAACCGGACACCAGAAACCCCCGGAGACACATCAGAAGTCCTCAAACTTCCATGAGGAATCCATATTAGACAAAGGGCCCAAGTCTGTTTTCCAGCCCTTAACTCGGCGTAAGCTTAACCAGGAGGCTGGTTCCAAGTTAACCAATGTTGGGTGATTCAAGACATGAGAAGTCACTTCAACGTGTCACTCAAAACATGATGCGAGAAAGTGGCATTTGCTAATGTTTAAGATGCCCCTGAACACATCAGTCAGCTTTCAATTTACCACAATTAATATATTATCACAGAAAATGTCACAAGACCATAGCACAGCTTCCAAGCCTCAGCCTCCCCGCCATGCCGGTATCTGCAGCAGACACACAGGCTACACAGGCAGGATTTATGGACATGTTGACATTTTATTATGCTCATCATGGGCAATGAAAATCATCTCTGTTGTAGGAAGGACACACATAAAGGTCTGCAAACCCACACTTAATGAAACAGAACTATCTCACCCCCCCGTATATTAGGAGCTGTAAAAGTCATTACAATGATTGGTATGGCACCGACAAAAGGACACGCGTATAACGCACAAACGCACCGACGCTTTGACATTTTTCTGCTTATCAGTGGTTGTGAAAGCTGCTATAAATAAGGGACACATCCAAAACAAATGCCCACATTAACATAAAAATGCGCATTACTCAAATATGTATTTGAATTCAATAAGGCAGAAGGACACGCAAACACACACACACACACACACACACACACACACATCCACATCATCCTCCTCAAAGCAGGGAGAGGAGAGTTAAGTAGAGATCCTGATTGTGCCGAATGAAAATAATAACCTTTGGTTTATTAATTTCTGTATTGTCACAGAGCTCTTGATGAAGAGAGTTTTTTTACTTCCTGCAGCATTGGTGCCCAAAATGATAGGAAACTTGAATGGAATAACGATGGAGAGCAGGAAACAGAGCCTCGACATGACGGGGAGCGAGTTTGCAATGATCAGCAGAGGAATCGGGTGAATTTCTATCTCCTCACACAAAGTGATCTCCAGCTGTTTTTGTTTGGAATGGTATAATCTCAGAGGAAAGTTTGTGTGGATTTTGGTGTTCCCTGTGGACAAAAGTGGAGTCCCTTTTAGAAAAGCTCTCATTTTACTCCAGCGGGGTCTCACAGTCTGGCCCGTACAGTCAGTCAGGAGTACAAACATACTTATTTCATGCAACAAACTTATCATAACCCAAACCACGGTAGTTGTGTTGCCTAAACCTAAATCAAGTAAACCTAAAAAGTACTGTAAGTAGTACTTTAAAGTCGGTTGCTATCATGCATTTATGTGCATTTATTGTAAAGTACATGTAAATGTTGTAAATGTACAGTGTCTGCGTGAAGGACGGTTCTGGATTATTAAACCCGGATAAGTGCGTCTCCAGGGACTCATTTGGCTTCCTGTATATTAATTAAGCAATAAGGTACGAGAGGCAGTACTGTGTCGGCAAACCCTTGAACTGTACATTATTGTAGACACAGTACTGCCTCAAGTACCTTATTGCTTTTATAATACGGGTACCTGCGACTTTATAAATAGTAATAGTAAGCTGCCTTTCAGCACAAAATAGTTGTAGCCGGCAAAACGTTGTGTATCGCATTTCAGCAACAGAGAAAATAGTCCCGGGACGCACATACGGGACTATAAAACTCCCTGGATTTACTGACCAGGCCGGTTGTCATTTTTCTCCTCCATGAACTTGCCTCGCGTCGGGAATTTACCGACGTAATTATCTCACTGGAAATTATCACGATTTTGTGATCAAACCCTTTTCATTCATCATCTTTAGGTTAGGGAGGAAGTGACGTGTGTGTTGTCGTTCGTTATGATAGTGTGGGGATGCTAAGTGAGCTTGTTAGCTGTTCCGTTTGAGCTACTGTTAGCGAAGAGCCCCGTTGCAATACTGTGAACACTCAAGCAATAAACCTGCAAGTTAAGGAAACCAACGTCTGCGAGTCGTTACTGCGGACGTGACAATATCAAAGTTTACACCAAACATGTTTGGTAACTGTCAAGCTTGAAATGACAACTAACGTTCGCGCAATTTAAATCTACCTGTTATTTTAAGTGCGCACTGATGTGGAACGCTCTAAATGTAAACGGTACTTTATGGCTGAATAAAATACACCCTGTGACTCACTCTCAACCAATCAGAATGCTTGATTTGATCTACCCGTATTATAATGTCCATTATGTGTATTATTATTATTATGCGTGTATAACGGCAGATTCCGTCGCAGTACATCTGTGTTTCTGTGCATTTATGCACACATTCATGCCTTTTTATGGTCCATTCAGGAAGCAGAGACGATACAAGGGTTAGTTTTAGAGGGAGAAGACGGTAGAGAAGATGATGCAATAAAAACAACTCTAAAACCGAACAGATACAAGCTTCCGTGCGTGGCTCATAATTCCTCACACTCGCTCTGCTCCTGCTGCATTGTTCCGGATCAACGAGTATCACCAAATCCCTGAGCAACTCCTATTTCATTTTCTTCATTTGTTCCAGTGATGCTGGGGGAGGAAGGTGTTGTCCTGAAAGACCGGACTGCTTCAAGATAAGGAATAAAAAGTAAAAAAATCCAATAAGTCTGCCCTCGCATTAGAGCGTGTACTGTCCTGTTTCTACACGAGCCTATGAATCCCAAACAGGGCCGTATCTGATATAAAACCACTCGTGCAGTCGAAAGGACAACGCTGGTTGAGATGAGGGAAAAAAGGCTTTTCAACATCTCTGCCAACCCACAGAAACATGCCCTCTGCTGTACCTGCAAGGTCGTCTGGATCCCTGTGGCCCCCGCACTGAAACACAAACACAAACTCCGGAATCTGCTTTTATCGTGCTCTCACTAGAATTCATCCTTACGAAACCAGAGCTCTGCTGCTGTGGGGAGCCGAGTTCAAAGCCCTGATTCATGTTTTTTTTTTTTGTGATTTTTTTTTTTCATTCTGAGATGTTGATATATTGAAGGTGCTCTCTATACAATATTCAAAGCATTAATTTAGCAGCAAACTATTTTCAATGGAGTAACGTCGACCTAAGCAGATGTCTCCCTGTGTGTGTGTGTGTGTGTGTGTGTGTGTTGTGATCAGAGCTTCTCTGCATAGGCCGTGTAAACCTTTTAGTGCACGTGAGCGTGCCCCGCTGGCTAGTTTCATACAGCTGTTCCTCCATACAATGCCGTCACTCGGGCAGGAAGCACAGCATCCACCCAGGAGTTCCAACGCAGGCAAGCGCTGTTACCGCTCTGAGCCTTTTTTTTTATCATTCACCCAATTGAGGTTGAATGTGCTCACCACCATCTTCTAGGCTTTTGATGACAATGTCATCAAGCAACTTTAAATATTGTATTGTGCTCACAGAATGATGTGTGTTGTTGTTGTTTTCTGCTCCTCAAAACAGTTCTTCCGAGCCAGTTATAACTTAAACAAAAACAATTTTCTTGCTTTTTAAAATAATTGTATCCCTATAAAGTGTTATACTGATAAATGTATAATTGTACTTTTTCCGTGTCTTCATATGTATTGATACAGATGAATCATAGCTGATCATCTCCAATCAAAAAGTAAAAGCGGCTCGACACCAATGTTATTAACCACCAATGAGCACAATTAAAACATTTTATTCACAGCCATTAATCAGCTTGTCAAACCTCCCACATCGAGTCCCTCAGCTTCATCCGCTGCTGACTGAGAACATTTATATCCTTCTTTCTCAACTAAATTTGATCAAACATGCCTTTCCAGCTTGTCCGCATTCTCTCGAAAGCTTTCAGCCAGTTGATATGGAAACTTTTTTCTTTTTTAATATCATGTCACATTATAGTTGCAATGTTTCCCTATTCTTTCTTTTCTTTTCTATTCTTTTATCAGTTTTTGCAACTAAAATTTGCAGTAAAATTAGATAAAAATGTAAGTATGTTTTAGATTTTTCGATGTCTGTCCAGTGTGCACAATACTCTCATGTCAGTGTGTGTACATTGAACATTATTATTTTCAATCTCTCTCTCTCTCTCCTTAAGACTCTGTGGAACATATTCTATTCAATAAATGTACCTCATTCTGTTCTGTACAGGTCTCCATATTCCTTGAAATTAGATATAGTGGGAGAACTGATATGTCAAGTGTGGCTGTGTGGCAACGGCAAATGGTTTACATGGCTCATGGATCGGGTAGGAGGGCTCCAGAATTTAGTTTGGGGCCCCGGGGAGGTCCGGGCTGGCCCTGGCTATGGCTAATGTTGGAACAAACATTTCATATCAAGAGTACCAACCAACCCTGCAGATTGTTGAATTAGCATGTTCTAAATGAACATGTTTTAGTTTATTTCTTCAAGAAGCTTTTTAGGAGTGCTGATGCAGCAAAATCCATCACAGCAGGAGTATTTTAAGTAACTGCCTCTGTACATTACTAGGTTGTCCCAGTGCTGTCAGGCCAGATGCTGCTTCCTGTGTGATTCTCTGAGTCCCGCTGTGGTTTAGAGCCAGTCTGAGTCCTTAATGCAGAGGGGATGTTATGAACAGTCAGTGGTGAGTCTAAAAGCTCCTGCAAGGTTTCCTACTACTGAGATCACCCCTGATGTCCCCGCACTGTCCCACTCAATAATTTAACTTGTTTTACTTGTACTGTTGCAGGGTTGGAGTAAAATACAGATATCTGTTTTGTTGTCATAGTTTCTCTTACATGGTCATACTAGTTGTCATTGTTTCTTTCACATGGTCATACTGGTGTCGCCATGGGTTCCATCGTCGTTACTGAGCTGACAGAAGTCCAACTGAGGACCTTCAGTAGGTTTCGACAAGGACGTGAACACATCATCAAGAGAGACTTTTTGGTACCCAATGACTGCACCACACACTCATGCTGCAGGAAAACACTGCACAGCCAAGCACTGTTCAGACACTGTTCAAAAATTCTGTCCATTGCTTCTGTTCGTCAGGCTTCTATTGGCCCTTGGAACTGGGTGTCGGTTTATCCTCTGGGTTATGGGAGTGCAGGTAGAAAGCCCGAGGTTGTGCATTGACTTCTGAATGTCTGTGTTTGCATCTAGTTACTGTCCCGCAGTTCTTGTCACCGCTTAATTAACTGTTGGCCTGGGGAAAAGTTTCCCCCCTGATACATTTCGTTTCAACTTTGAAACCGCTTGTGTCCCGTGTGAAACCAAAAGTCAATGTTGACTTATCTAAACCTTATTTTAAGCCAAACTATGATATTTTCCTTAACCTAGTAAGTCATTTTGGCACCTTTTAAAAAAGAAGACAATTCACAACATTGATCACATGTTTTCAATTGAGACAGCCATCTGGTAGAACATGTTCCCCTTGAGAATGCACTGTAGTTGTGGGGACGTATGCTTTCGGACACCACGAAGGGTGCTACACCCCTGGGAGAATAAGACCGTGGAAAGGCATGTTTAGTTGTATGGGAAGGTGATTTTGTAGGAGATGGGGTTGCCTCTCCAGGAGAGCAGAAACGTTCTCACAGTAGCTCCCAGCGTGGATCACATGTCTGCTTGTGTTATAGTTGTCGTGTAAAAAACACTCGATGCTTCCTGATGAAGCCGCGCTGCGTGTTGCCCTTGAAACCGAGCTGGAGCTACCACACTGAGTGTCTAGAAGCTGCTTCAACAAAAGCCACAGGAGACGTGACATGTAGCCACGGCATCCAGCTCAAGTCACTCCTCTCTACACTGACACTTACTTTCACTGTTCAATTTAAACTGTTACTTAACGGCAAAAACGCTCAAACAAATACATTAATTAATGAGAGTGCTGTTGGTCCTCAACTGTTAACGGACTAATAATAAAGGCAGGCACATAACTAAATGTTATTTCTTCTATAATATTTAATAGGAAAAGGCCTGAAGGGGCTAATTTTGCAAAAAAAGAAAGAACAGATCTAACAAAGTGTGTAGAGATAGTAGATATGTGACATTAGCAGTGTTGGGTAAAGTTACTATTAAAAATAACTTTTTAAATGTGATTATTTTCCAATAAAAAGTAACTTGTTTGTGCCTTTGCGTGACCTAAGTGAAAACTTCCTGATGGGTCCAGAGGGCACGGAGACCTCGTACACCTACCTTTTGAAGGCATTGGGCTGCATAGAATAGTTCAAAGCTTCATGCAAACATTGATGATCTTATTGTTATTATTATCAGTAACTTGTAGAAATGTTGTCTCTCTCACATGCAGCCATTCATTGTCTCTTTAGTCTAAAAGTCAAAATGTATTGAAACAAGATGTAATCATTTCTAAACAAAGCATGTTTTCATCAAACAAGATACTGAGCTTCAATCCATATTTGTTGGCGTCTAGCCTTTCAAAAACAAACGTTTCACTCCCGTCAATGAATGGTTTCCTCTCCCGCTTGCAGTCCACAAAGGAGGCACGCACCTGAATGAATGGAGCAGACTAGATTTGTAACGGATTACTCATTTGAAAATGTAACTAAATAACCAGTCACTTGAATTACAAAGGAGCCTGTTACATTACTCGTTACATCAAAAAAGTAATTTGAGTTTGTCGAGTAACCAATCTCCTTCAATGTCTTCCAAGGTTATTTGGATACTATGGTGTTACTATGGTAGCATGCAAGGGTACCAGCACACGCCTGAGGCTTAACCCCGACAATCAAAGTTCAACCTCAGCTGAAAGTTGTATTAACAAGATCCATTTTCATACAGTGGCTTTATATTTCCAAGAGCCATAAATATTCAGCGCCGTGTCACCTACTGTCCCCTTTGCTCTCCCTGCTGATGGATACATTTCTGATATGAAACAGATTGTCACGGTTTGGGTTTTTCTGGTTTCCTGTTTTATTGTGAAGTCCTTGGGTGCATCCCAAGTCTCTAAATTGTCGTTTCCTTGCTCCTCGCTCCTCGATTGAACCGGAAGTGGTTCTGCGCCGCCATCTTGACGGCCGTCCCAAAGCTCTTATTCGGCTCGGAGGAGCGAGGATCAAGGAGCGAGGAGGGAAATCGGAGGAGCCATGATCGAGGAGCCCCGAGAGTGAGCTTCCAGGAAGTGTTTTAACGCTGGACACGCCCCCTCACTGTTCATCTGTTATGTGATTGGACGCTGCAGCTGAGCGTACTGATGCTGGAGTTTAATACCAGAGTGAAGACGACCACAGATTAAACTCAAGCTATATATTAAATCTGTTTTCTTATTCACAATCTGGTTAAAATATGTTCATAGTAGGTCTGAACAACAAAAGGACCACAAACAACTGTCTTCAAAGATTTGATCTGTTGTTTCCCTCAATAACTTTGATTATGTATGTCATTAAAATCAGAGAGCTGGAGAGAGGAAACACTTTTTTACAACACGTAATGAAGAGAAACTATATTTATATTGTGGGTTATTTTATAATGATGTCACAATCAGAATTTCAAAACATACCGACGTAAATAATAAATAAATAAATAAGACGCATTCTGCCGGTAAAAATGGATCCTGCGCGTATAAGCAGTACACATCACAGTATATAAATACTTAATGCAGTTTATTAAACTGTAACAGACGACAGAGAAAACATTCATGATCACTTTGTCTTTATTAATATAAGTAGTAGTTTAACACCATTAAATCAACTGAAAACATACAATCATTTTTATCAATATTTTAAGTGTATTTTTATTGGAATGTTCGCTAAAAACTCTCCGGACAAAACTCCGTCAGCTGTTAAAGCGACTGACAGCTGAGATCAGCTGTCAGTCGGCTGCAGTCATCAGAAACCGACATTGCTTCACGTGACGCATCAGAGGAAAGGACGTCTCATGTCTCTTAAAACATTTCCTCGCGTCTTCTCTCCTCACTTGGTTTCCTTGCGTCTCTCTATGCATCCCTGGTGGGAGGGACTAAGACGCAAGGAAAAGACGCAAGTGAGGGAAACGGGGATGCAATTTAGAGACTTGGGATGCACCCCTTGTCTTGCGTGTCCTCTGTGTTCCTGCACTTCCTCCCCTGTGATTGTCGTGATTGTCTGGGTCAATTCCAATCTCCACCCTCACGGACTCACGGCCTTTGAGGCGCGCTCCCGTGAAGTCCTTGAGGGTTTAGGGGTGTCCCATTGTCACATCGTAGAGTGCTTGAGGGCTCTCTGGCAGACATTTTGAGCCCTTTATGAACCCTTTCCGTAAGTCAGCATTAGATGCTGACTTTGCCTAAGGGAATTACCCACAGTTCATTGCAATGTGACGCTAAACACGCAGTTCCCAATGGAAGCATGAAGACGTAAAAAAAAAAAAAGGTAAACAAAGACACGTGGGCGTTCAGCCCGATAAAATACATTTACACTACAACATTACGGATTAAAGATGGAACATAAAAAGACATGAAATCAGAGGAATGCAAGCAGAAAATATATTTATAAATATTTTGTTTACATTCATCAAACATTTCGTTTTGACAAAAACAAGTAAATTTACCATCTAAAATGACTTCTCATCTCGTGAGGAAGACGTTCAAATCAATGAATAAAAAGTATAAAATAAATACACAATATTTTTTATGTAGTCACGTGATATGTTGCAGCAAAGTGCTGTCCCATTCCTATTCACACCAGTTCAAGGCCTCACAGCCTCTCACACTCAGCTATTTAGCCGCTGATGTCAGTAAATCCCTGAGGGTTCAGGGTTTGAGGGTTTAGGGTGGAGATTGGGATTGACCCTCTGTCTGCCCTGTTCCCTGATTGTGTATTCCCTTCACCTGTGCTGCCCTCATTGTTTTCCACCTGTGCCTCGTTACCTTCCTCTTGTATTTAAACCCTGTCTGTCTTCTGTCCCGGTGTCAGATTGTACTGTGTGTTAGTAGTTGTGGTCCCTGTTTATTCCTGTGCCCTTTTGTGATCCCCGTTTTTGATGCTAGTTCCTGTCCTTTTGGAAGTCTGTTTTTGAGAAATAAATTTACTTTACATCTTCGTCGGAGTTTGGGTAACTGCAACCGCCACGTAACACAGATTGCTTTGTTCTGCAAGGGACATATTAAAATGAGGAGAAAGCAGATACACATGTAGAAGAAAGACCCAATGGTCACCATGGCAATGTTGGTGCATTTGACCACCCAAAAACTACTGATACAGTAATCCTGTATGTTGTTCCACCTGCCAAACTCATTTCATCCCATGTGTCAGAGTGGAAGATAACCGACAGTCTTTTGAGATGTCTTTTGGCCTCCCTTATCTAGTTTGAGAGGCGATTTCTCCTCTGCAAACAACTGTTTGAGGAGACTCAAGTCATTCAAGATGGAGAGGTGTGATTGGTCAGGGTCCAATGAGTCGTCTACCATGTCGCATGGCCAAGTCGAGGGAAGAATTCTGATCATGATCGGCTTATGTGTCTGAGAAACATCTCAAAGGACTAACATCTCGAGTCGTCCCTGATCGTGGGATCAAACTACCGCCGTACAAAGACAAAGAAAACCTCCTGATTTACACAATGACATGGCCTTTCTTTGGTGCCACCCTCTTGAAAACTCATTACTTGCTTGAATTATTTATAGTTGTGGCGTGTGATGAGTATCACAGGCTCACAGGGCCAGTGGAGGTAGAGGCCCCTTGTGTTGCTCCTCGTCTTCCTCTGAGGGAAGTTGGCCGAGATGGAGACGAGACCCGTCAGAAGCATCTGAGTGCCGTGAACTCCGCAAACACCGATGCCCGTCAATGTATTTACAACGAGCAGGAAATCGGACAAACACTTTAGCCTGAGAACCAGAGGAAAACGTTGCGGGCGGAGAAAAAAATATTTCCGGGAAGGTCGCCGCTTGATCACAGCCTTGGAAAAATATTGCTGATGTTATTTTTCATCTTTTGAGAAGGAAATAACTGGTCATGACAAGGCTGACAGAGGAGGTTAGAATTACCAGCACCAGCTCAAAGAGCTGTTTGATGTTCGGATGCTGTGATACATTATTGATGCGGAGCCTGTTAAATAAGGCCAGTGCTCATTTGATTACAGATCTCATTAGGGCTTTACAAAATCTGCTTTAATAACAAAATCCATCAACGTAATCACTTTGTAAAGAGTGAAAACTGTCATTACACAAGGCACACAGCAGAGATACTGTTACTATCGGCTACACATTTAAACCGGCCAGGGCTCCTCCTCATACTCACAGTGCATTTAGTATGGAGTATGAGGAACATAATGAGTCTCTATCCGAGGAAATATCGCTGGGCCAGATATTACTCCACCTTATATTAAATAGTACTACAGCGTCTCATTTACAAATCTCATCTGGATCAGGGAATACACTTTAGCACTATGTGTGAGTACATGCAGCGTGCACCATGGACATGAGCTCCGACTTGAGTCTCAGTTGCACGCTACATACTAATATACACCCAGCCCAGTTTTAAATGCAAAAAGTAAATTGAAGTATACGTGGAAGATACTCTGCTGCATGATGCCAACTCTAAACTCCATGTAGCTGTAGAGCCTCGTTTAGCTCTCGGTGTCGGTTCCTTCTCTGGTTCGTGAGCAGCTGTTTTCTACCGAAGCCGAGAGAACGGCCGTGCTTGTAATAGTAATTTTTTAATACCGTTATCTCGAAATCACAAGATAATTAAGTCATTAACTCGTGAAAACAAGCTTTGTTATCACGAGACAAGAAGATAATTAACTCGCTCTCACAAGAAAACAAAAGGTTGTTTCCTCTTATTTCTTGTTTGGGTCCAAATTAAGCATTTTTACTGAAACAATTAAAAAACATTAGAAAAAGCTGGGCTACATTTCTGAATACTTGAAGTGCAATAAAAACACATTGCTCCATAATTCTTGCCAATGTCTTACTTCAGGATATCTCTGACTACAAACATACTGGAAAAGAAGCCCTTTCTATTAAATATCTACGTTTCTTATTAGATCTGAAGTCATTTCAGTATTCGTTGAGATATCTTGAAGTCAAATATGTCAGCCATTGTCAGGAATTATGGAGCAATGTGTTTTTACTCAAGTAATAAAGCTATATAATCTAATTGTTCAAATGTAGGAATACCTCTCAATTGATACCCTCAAAATGCTTCATTTTCAATTCAGTTTATTTTATATAGCCCAACATCACAAATACAAGTTTGCCTCGGAGGGCTTTACAATCTGTACACATAACATCCCTGTCCCGGGACCTCACATCGGATCAGGAAAAACTCCCCTGTGTCTGTATGAGATGTCTTCAACTCAAATAAATCAACCAGTCAGGATTTTATTTTTTTATTATTTCAATCGACCCCAAAAAATGTTTTGGGATCTTTTCTTTTTGTAATTTATAAAGGAAACAACGAGACACATTTGAAGTAATAAAGGAAAGGAGGCAATGTTTTGTTTTCTCAAGATGACAAAAAAGATTCACTTGTTATTACAGAAAAACAGAGGACATCAAATATTTGAATCATGTCCATGAAAGTTTCCCGTAGTTACTAAGCTTTGATAAACCTGCTCAGAACCAAACAGCAGACTCTACTGTTCCTAAATCAGCGCAAGAAAAGATTGATTAAGGCTTGGAAACACATTTAATTTCATCTCATTGAATTTTGAAGCATAATTAAGGTTTTATATAACATCACAACTGCAGTGACTTCAGAACATCGCCAACGGTAGAAATGTGTGCAGAAACGTTATCCGGCCTCCTCTGGGTTACAGCCACATGAAAGAGTGACTGGACGGTTCCTGGTGCCGTGTGCAGCCCCGTGCTGGTCACATTTTTAATTAAGAGGACACAGCAGCGCTTTCATCTCAGTGGGGTTCTCCTACTAGCAGAAGATGAAGCGGCGCTGGAGCCGCGAGAGCAACACTTTAAGTGTGTGTGAATGTGGTGGTTCAGTCGGTAAGACATCGTTTTGTGTACAAATGACACTTACTGAGAGACGGAGTTAAAAGCTGCTCTAAATATAATCTTTGGGTGGAAAAAAAACATTAACACAGACCGCATGACTCAAGCATCAGCTCTGACATCATATCGCTTTAATTAGTCTGTTTAATCTTATTATCTAAAAACAATACTCTCTGCAGAAGCTTCCGGGATGGAATTATCACTTATACAATGTCTTGTTGTGGACTTTAGTTAAATTATACATTACAAAAACAAGGATTGCAAGGTTATTTGATTCATAGTCATAAACTATGCCATAACACTAACATACAGGTCATCTTATTATACTGTGAAAACAAGGCTTGGACAAACCGGCAGGACAGTCTCATTAAAAGCCAACTTTACATGATGGTGAAGGCAGGAAAAGGTCAGCAACTAAACGTTGTCAAAACAGGCAACCGAGGATAAACACGCAGGCAGGTTGTCCAACAAGGTAGGTAGGGGTCAACAAACAGGGCAGACAGAAACCAGACTAAAGTTCAAAGTTAGTTTTATTTGTCACTTCTTCCATTAGTGTAAACATACAGAAGACTTGAAATTGTGTTTCTCTTCTGTCTGACAGAGTAGTGCAAATCAGTTTAAAAAAATAGAACAACATATAGAACAAACAAACAACATATATGGAACATGTATACAACATATTAAACAACATAAATTAGGATTAGCAGCAGAGGATATGAGTCTAGATGTGAGAGTGGTGAGGTAGAGAGTTCAGCTTCCTGACCGCTTGGTGGATGAAGCTGTTTGACAGCCTGGTGGTGCGAGCACGGCGGCTCCGGTGTCTCCTCCCAGAGGGCAGGAGGCTGAGGGGACCGTGTGAGGGGTGGCAGGGGTCGCTCACAATCGTGGTCGCTTTGCGGGTGAGGCGGGTGTTGTATGTGTCCTGCAGGGAGGGGATGGGGGCGGAGTGAGGCACCAATGATTCGTCCAGCTATATTCACTATGCGCTGCAGGGCTTTCCTGCTGTAGTCTGTGCAGCTTCCACAGTGATCCAACACAGTGATGCAGTTGGTCAGGTTGCTCTCAATGGTGCTGGAATGGGTAGCAGCAGTGGCACTGTGTATGATTTTAAATACGACTGCAGATGTTTAAAAAAAAAAGTATCACAGCCAGCATTTCATTTACCACATGCCCGTAATCCTCTGTGCGAAAGGCGTCATCAGTAAAATATACCAGCAAGGTAGCGTTTTGGTTCTAGGTAGCAGCTAGAAGTTTCTAGTAGCTTTGTGCCTCACTGACCAATCACAGCGCATGTTAATGGTCACGCTGGGCCACTGACCAATCACATACATCCACGCCATTTCGCAGGCCCTGCACGTCAAATGACAATCAACCACAACATCCACTCCCCGCTACGGCCTGCTTACACTGCTTTGCTGACATAGAGACACCGGAGAGAAAAAATGTATAGTGTATAGCATGCCGCATATGAATATATGTGAATGCATACAAATATGAACATCTGTTTATTGAACTTTAACAAAATTGCAAAGTGCAAATGTAAAACAAAAACATCTTTTTTTGTGGCATTTAGTCCAGTGCTTCTTTAATGTGTCTTGTCCATATATTGAAGCAATAATGATAACAAATAAAAAATTCTAAATAATAAATACTTTATATACAGTGTTTCCCCTAGGTTTACAGCTTCGGGAGGGGGGGTGTTTGTGTCGGCGATGAAACCGAAACAAACACTTAAAGCAGTGGTTCTCAAACTTTTTCTGTAAATAACTTCATTTTGTGACTCCATCTGTGTTTTTATAAATAACAGAATAAAGAAAATTGCAATCACTTTCAAGTAAATCAGATTGCTCCATCAGACACCCCCCCCACCCCCGAGACGAAGTGTCCTCAACGGTGGGTATTCAAATAGTCACGACCCCGTTAACTTTCTTTCAGTGAACGTAGTATACATAGTAGTGTGGGATCTCTGTTATGTGTTTGTGAGACTGAAATGACCGTGTTGTTAGGTTAGCTGCGCGCTAACCGGAAGTAGCGGTACAGTAGCTAAATGGGTACAGGGTGGTTATGAGACTGAACGGGGCGTAATCAAATATGGTCACTATCCTGTTACTTTCTTTCAGTGAACTTATACTAACTATTAGTAATGTAGTTTACAGAGAGGATTTGCAGCTGCCAGGGTCCAGAGGACAACACGCAGCATCGCTTTAGCAGCCTCCAGTCCGTCTCTGCTAGATCATCACTGCAGGCCACAATGCCAGCCACAGCTCATCACCTCACCATATAATAATAAATTTGATTTTAGACATTTATTTACATGTTTCTACCTTTTTTTTATTCTTATTTCACTGCTTTTGTGAACCTAAGATCTTTGGTAAACTAATTTCAAGCACCAAAACAGTTCGACCTCCTGAGTAAAGCTATGTTTTCACAAGAGATATGAAGAATTTCCAAAATCTAGATTAAATTTTTCATCTTTAGAGTAATATTTCTCTTTACACTTTTGCCTTATGACAATGGTGCCTCATTATATAGAGAGCTGAGATTGTTCTGCAATTTTAGATGTAAAACACATGGGTATCTATCATATGAAAGTGACTTTAAAAAGTGAATTTAAGAAATTATGTAAAATCAAGAAAATTACCCCCGATTCCAGAGGGTTAAAACAAATAACTCAATAAAAAACCCAAAATGAACTTAAAGTTAGTTACACTAATGTAGCCAATGGAAACGAATTACAAACCAAAACTCCCGAATCGAGCAAATGGGAGTCAGAACGGCTGGAACAGCACCCCAGCTCCCAGTGTTGTTCAGGATCACAAATCTTGGGATCGGCTTTGAAATACCCAATTTTCAGATCGGCTCAAAATGTAATCCAACCCAACCAATACAACCCTGTGAGATCATTTTGAAATACCGGCCCCTGATCTCAGCGGCCCACTCGCACACCTGCTACCCGTTCCCTCATTACCGGCCCTGTACAAGCTGCCTACCTGCCCATTCCCCCTCTCTTTGTTAGATCAGCCAGCCTTTTTAGTCTGTTTTGTCTGCCCTGTTTGCTGACCCCTTCCTACCTTTTTGGACGCCCTGCCTGCTTGTTCATGCTCCTTTGGACTCGGTTGCTTATTGAGTTGTGACAGCTCTCTGGACTACAACATCAGTTACACGCAAAAAAAACACGGAAAAGATTAACTTGTTTCCTGGAATCTCCATGTGAGAGAACGGAGAGGAAATGAGGAAGGAGAGGGGAGACAGGGAAGTCTTTTCCGAATATTTATAAGTCACATGTAGGTGCAGGGAGCCAAGGAGATGTGTAAATGCAGCCTGACAGTACAGGGGCATTCAGGGATGCATCCAGTGAAGAGGAAGCCTCGCAGGAGCTTTTAGACTCATCACAGGCTGTTTAGAACATCCCCCGAAGGCCTCGGAGATCTGGCTTTAAACCACAGCAGGGTTCGGAGACGCACACAGGAGCCAGAATTTAGGCTGACAGCACGGGGACGACCCAGTAACGTACAGCAGCAGCTACTTAGAACACAGCAAGCTGTGATTTAGTTTTGCTGCATCAGGACTCTGTTTCTCTTTCAGAAATAGTATAATAAAGTTTCTATGGCGTCAGTGAAAAGTATAGTTTATTTTTGTGTGTTGAGTAATGCTCTTGGCCCAGCACGCTTTGATCGTATGCATTTCCAGGGCAGTCCTCACAGCCTGTAATATTCAGTATTTCACAATGTTTTAAGGGAAGCTGAGGGTCTCATGCCTCTGATTTACAAGGCAAGGCTTTTGAGTCATGAATCAGACATGGCCCGTGGGTTAGCGCGAGTGGCACGTCCAGAGGGCCATTGATCGTGTGATGAACGGAGCTCATTGATATGTATGAGTTACCGCTGCAGTTTACCTTTGTGAGGCGGGGCGACGTAATGCAGCACTTAGGCAGCTCTGTGGGTCCGTTAAATTCAGATGGAGTGAGGGTTGACTTTAGAGGCAATCAGAGGTGTGATTCTCAAATTACACCAAAAAAAAATAAAAAAAATTCAATGGGTTGATTAAACTCTGCACATCACTCAATCACTGATCCCTCGGTTTTTCTCAAACCCAAACTCTGTTTTGGGCCGACCACCGATTTACACGCCAGCATCAGTTCACTTGTCACGAGGATGCTGCTGAGCATGTTGGATCATGTTCTCTGGAGCTTTGTCAAATCGGAGAAACATATACCCGGACGATGAGTCACACTGGATTTGTCTTTCTCAACAAATTTCTGTGTTCCCTCACAAAACATGTTGGGCTTTATATCTGATCCATATTGGCAGAGGGATGATCTCCAACAGCAGTGACTGACGGTGACCATAGCGTGAGTGGGCGTTCCCTTTGCTGTGGTTGAACCTATGGTTATGCTGGAGCCACAGCCACCACTCTATATGCTCCATATATATATATATATATATATATATATATATATATATATATATATATATATATTATTATTTTATTTTTTTTAAGACAAAAGAATGGTGAGCTGACTCTCGGAAGGAACAGACCCATGCGTTCAGAGACAGAATTCCCATCACTGTGTTACCGACACACGGATTCAGAAACAGCTTGATCACAATGCTCAGCAACACGCGACTAAGGTCCAATTGAAAACATATGACGAAGTACAGCCCGGTCTCACCAAATGGCTTTTGAATAACACGCTAATTTCTTCAGTTATTCCGCGTGTGATCACAACACCGTGTCAATTCAGACCAGATCAAACTGAGACTGAACTTTCACCCACGAGATCCGTGTTTGTGTCCCGTCTGAGACCGAATGTCTTGTTGGCGTTTGTGACGTGGTTTTCACACTCACGTTACCTTGTTTGCGTACATATTTCGCATCCTTAATTTAAGCCAGAGCACATTGTTTCTTTTCCTCCCCCCAACCAAGGGTTTACCTGAACATGAAGCCATTTCCCAGCCTGCTAAAAGGCTGTTTGAGATCGTTAACCCCACGGTGAGACATGAGATGTGCAAACGCTTAAAATGCGGATGGTGTCCTCAAAAGCGGCATGTTAGTTGGGCACCATGAGATCATGTAGCAGGGCGACCTTTTGGAGCTCGCTAGTAGTATATTTGTGGTACGTCTGGGGGGTAGAGGGGCACTTCCGGTGGTGGGGGGGCATTTCCTGTCTAGAAACCGGAAGTGACGTCATTTCCAACCGGAAGTCAAAAATAATTACCATAAAAACAGGAAGTAGGAGTGTTTTTAAAAATTAGCATATGTGGGGGAGGGTGTAAATGTAGCATTAGCATAGTGCGGTGTGTTTTAAAAATATATAGCGCCATTTTATGACGGGAAAACAGTAACAGAGTCATTTCAACAGGAAACAACGTCATTTCAGCATGAAACAGCATCATTTCATCCGGAAGTTGGAAGAAGAAGAAAAAAAATAAAAGATAAGCAAGATATATATATATATATATATATATATATATATATATATATATATATATATATATATATATATATGTTTGCTGGTGTTATGATATTCATACAAATAGAGGATACAAGTAAGCCGATATTCTGATATTTATAAAAAAAACTGATGCTAGTAAGCAGTGGTCTGACATTAATTAAACAACTATAGGGCTGTAAGTTAACCGATGGTATGATATCATACATACTATAGAGCTGTATGTTAGCCAGTGTTCTGATACTTATAAAAATAAAAAATAAATGAGAATATAGTGACCTGATGTTCTGATATTCATACAAACCAAGGCTATAAGTCAGCAGATGTTTTGATAATTGTAGAGTTCTGTAGAATTATACAAGTTTAGGTTATTTTGTCAAAATTTGACAATACAATAATATACTTAAGATGGACTATTGTTTATCAGGTATGCATGGAATGAGCACAGAGGCACTAGTCTGCTGTGGGTCACATTCATTTGCACACAGTGATGAGGACTGAGGTTTTACAAAGGAACATTTGGTTTTAAGATCAAAGGGGGGTGGACCACCTGTGGTCTGGTCTGGGAGGGGACGGAGGGTGGGGATATCCCTCCCAAAAAAAAAAAAGGGACAGGAGGAGGATTCGATTTGCATATGAACCAGCAAAGGTGAAGGGGGGGTTCTGTGGGAAGATGACATGGACTGTAATAAAATGATCAACCGTGGTAACATATAGAACTGAATAAAAATTCCTTCTAGGTAAAATGTTTGTTAGTAAAACATAGTCATAAAAACGGATGCCATGTAAGAATAGGATTGTAAGCCGCAGTTTGTATATTTATACAAAAATCCATCTCTAAGTTAGACAGGCCGCTGACGTTTAATACAAACCAAGACTGTAAATTAGATGGTTTTCTGATATTAACACAGGTCATGGCTGTAAGGTAGCCAGTGTTCTGATATTAACACAGGCCATAGCTGTACGTTAGCAGCTGTTCTGATATTAAAACAAACCATGGCTATATGTTAGCTGGTGTTATGATATTAACACCGACCATAGCGGGTTTTTTTTTTATGCTATCAAATAAGTTTTCATAAAATCCATGACTGAACCCATTTAATCAATGAACTTCCTTTCAAACCATGTTTATTCCTAAAAAGAAACCAAGGATAATATTTTGTGTAGACCTAAAGTATACTTAACGAATAACTATATTAGTATAAACTATCAACAAACCATGAACATGCTTATTAACTAGAGTAATCTTCTTGTTTTATTATAATTGAATGATAGATACATATGTATATGCTTAATTTGTGTGTCACGAACACATCAGTGCTTCAAAATAAAAAATAAAAAATGCTATATATATATATATATATATATATATATATATATATATATATATATTTTTTTTTTTTTTTTTATATATCCTTAATTCTAAATACATTTTACAAAGTTGTCCTGATGCTCCATACTATACAAAACACATAGTAAGCTGTCTATCATAGTGGGCTGTATGTTTAGTATTGACTGCTCGCGTTTGAAATGCATATTATTTTGTACATTTTATATTATAAATTATGATAACCCAATCATGACCCACATAATAGTCAAGCTTATTAATCAAGAATTAAACATTTATAACTGTGTTTATGAATTGCATACTAATGAGTTACTAATAAGTGTTCAGGTTGGAACAATGCTTTATGAATGATGAATTACGTGTTTATTCATGCTTTACTAATGCTCAATAGTGCGTAATTGTTATAAAGTAGACCACTCCATATTAAAAAAAAAAGTGTTAATAGGTTTTTAATATCCTTAATTCTAAATTAATTTGTGCTGATGCTCCAAACTATACAAATAGCCTGTTTTTAATATCCTTAATTCTAAATTAATTTGTGCCGATGTTCCAAACTGTACAAATAGCATAGTTTAGCTGATTATAATAGTGTGTTAAATTAATAGTTTAGTATTGAATGCTTGGGTTTATAATTAATATTATTTTTGTACATTTTATATTATAAAGTATGACAACCCAGTCATAACACAATAATAGTCAAGCTTATTAATCAGGAATTAATGTTTATTCATGCTTTACTAATGCTAAATAGTGTGTAGTTGTTGTAAAGTAGACCACTATTAAAAAAAAATATGTTAATGTTTTTAATATCCTTAATTCTAAATTAATTTGTGCTGATGCTCCAAACTATACAAATAACATAGTTAGGTGGACTATCATAGTGTGCTGAATTAATAGTTTAGTATTGAATGCTTGCGTTTAGAATTCATACTATTTTTACCTTTTATAACACTTGTTCCTACTGACTGTGAGCAACTGAAACTCCGTGACCGCTGATGTTGGGGTATGGAATAGGTCAAATGGGGACCGTAAAATGTCAGTAATGGTGTGTTCATATCGCACTTCTTTGAGTCAGTGCAGAAATATTATCATTGCATTGCTTAATTTGTGTGTCACGAAAACATCAGTGCTTCAAAAAGACCAAAAACATACTATTCATTTTTTTTATTTTTTCTATCCATAATTCTAAATACATTTTACAAAGTTGTACTGATGCTCCATACTATACAAAACACATAGTAAGCTAACTATCATACTGTGCTGTATTAATAGTTTAGTATTGAATGCTTGCGTTTATAATTCATATTATTTTTACCTTTCATAACGCATGTTCCTACTGACGTTGAGCAGCTGGAACTCCTTGACCGCTTAAATGGGTGCTTACGTCACACAAAAAGTAAGACATTTTAATTAATCAAATTTGCATTCATACACATACAATTTTTTAATTTTTTATTATTATATATATTTTTTTTAATTGTATGAAGTTGTAGTTATTATTACAAGTTATAGGTCATATAAGTAATTTCAAGATGACTACTTGAATTGGTATAGTTCCAAAGGCATGCTAGCTTGGTACAGTTCATCTGTTTGTATTAAAACTGATTGGAAGTCATAACTGTTGAAAGAAACAGAACAAAGTTACATATAGCATCAGCTCCTCTATTGGTTATCCTCAAAGATTTGCATAAGCTGGCACTATATCTCCGTATATAATATCACAGCTACCCTCTAACTTATAGCCATGGTTTGTGTGAATGTCAGAACACTAGCTAATTTATAGCTCAATAGTCAGTATACATATCAGAACCCCCTGCTAGCCTACAGCCATAGCCTAAGTTAATATCAGAACACCGACTAACATATAGCTATGGCCTACGTTAATATCAGAACACCAGCTAACATATAGCTATGGCCTGTGTTAATATCAGAACACCGGCTAACATATAGCTATGGCCTAAGTTAACATCAGAACACCTGCTAACATATAACTATGGTCTGTGTTAATATCAGAGTACCTGCTAACTTATTGCCATGGGTTGTTTTAATATCATAACACCAGCTAATTTATAGCCATGGTTTGTATTAAACGTCAGAGGACTGTTTAACTTAGAGATGGATTGTTGTATAAAATGACAGAACTGTGGCTAACAGACCTGCTGTTACTTGTAGCATCGGTTTGTATGAATATCAGAACACCAGCTAACCATATTCTCAGTTTGTATAAGTATCAGAACACTGTCTACCATACAGCTCTATAGTTTGTATGATATCAGAACACTGACTAACTTACAGCCCTATAGTTTTTTTAATTACTTTTAATTAATGTCAGCCCCCTGTGTACTTATAACACCATAACATCTGTAGTCTCAGTTCAAGTCCTGGGGAACTTTTGTATACCTTACAGGGTTATGTGCACTATTGCTGTCCTCTTTCAGACCCCTTTGTCCCCTCAGAAGTCTCAACTTTAAATACTTGGAGCTCCTTACATATACATATGTATCTATCATTCAATTATAATAAAACAAGAAGACTACTCTAGTTAATAAGCAAGTTCATGGTTTGTTGATAGTTTATACTAATATAGTTATTCGTTAAGTATACTTTAGGTCTACACAAAATATTATCCTTGGTTTCTTTTTAGGAATAAACATGGTTTGAAAGGAAGTTCATTGATTAAATGGGTTCAGTCATGGATTTTATGAAAACTTATTTGATAGCATAAAAAAAAACGCTATGGTCGGTGTTAATATCATAACACCAGCTAACATATAGCCATGGTTTGTTTTAATATCAGAACAGCTGCTAACGTACAGCTATGGCCTGTGTTAATATCAGAACACTGGCTACCTTACAGCCATGACCTGTGTTAATATCAGAAAACCATCTAATTTACAGTCTTGGTTTGTATTAAACGTCAGCGGCCTGTCTAACTTAGAGATGGATTTTTGTATAAATATCCAAACTGCGGCTTACAAGCATACTCTTACATGGCATCCGTTTTTATGACTATGTTTTACTAACAAACATTTTACCTAGAAGGAATTTTTATTCAGTTCTATATGTTACAACTGTTGATCATTTTATTACAGTCCACGTCATCTTCCCACAGAACCCCCCCTTCACCTTTGCTGATTCATATGCAAATCAAATCCTCCTCCTCCTTGGCCTAAGTTAATATCAGAACACCAGCTAACATATAACTATGGTCTGTGTTAATATCAGAACACCTGCTAACTTATTGCCATGGGTTGTTTTAATATCATAACACCAGCTAGTTTATAGCCATGGTTTGTATTAAACATCAGAGGACTGTTTAACTTAGAGATGGATTGTTGTATAAAATGACAGAACTGTGGCTAAGAGACCTGCTGTTACTTGTAGCATCGGTTTGTATGAATATCAGAACACCAGCTAACCATATTCTCAGTTTGTATAAGTATCAGAACACTGTCTACCATACAGCTCTATAGTTTGTATGATATCAGAACACTGACTAACTTACAGCCCTGTAGTTTTTTTAATTACTTTTAATTAATGTCAGCCCCCTGTGTACTTATAACACCATAACATCTGTAGTCTCAGTTCAAGTCCTGGGGAACTTTTGTATACCTTACAGGGTTCTGTGCCCTATTGCTGTCCTCTTTCAGACCCCTTTGTCCCCTCAGAAGTCTCAACTTTAAATACTTGGAGCTCGTTACATATACATATGTATCTATCATTCAATTATAATAAAACAAGAAGACTACTCTAGTTAATAAGCATGTTCATGGTTTGTTGATAGTTTATACTAATATAGTTATTCATTAAGTATACTTTAGGTCTACACAAATATTATCCTTGGTTTCTTTTTAGGAATAAACATGGTTTGAAAGGAAGTTCATTGATTAAATGGGTTCAGTCATGGATTTTATGAAAACTTATTTGATAGCATAAAAAAAACAAAACGCTATGGTCGGTGTTAATATCATAACACCAGCTATCATATAGCCATGGTTTGTTTTAATATCAGAACAGCTGCTAACGTACAGCTATGGCCTGTGTTAATATCAGAACACTGGCTACCTTACAGCCATGACCTGTGTTAATATCAGAAAACCATCTAATTTACAGTCTTCGTTTGTATTAAACGTCAGCGGCCTGTCTAACTTAGAGATGGATTTTTGTATAAATATCCAAACTGCGGCTTACAATCCTACTCTTACATGGCATCCGTTTTTATGACTATGTTTTACTAACAAACATTTTACCTATAAGGAAGTTTTATTCAGTTCTATATGTTACCACGGTTGATCATTTTATTACAGTCCATGTCATCTTCCCACAGAACCCCCCCTTCACCTTTGCTGGTTCATATGCAAATCGAATCCTCCTCCTGTCCCTTTTTTTTTTTTTTGGGAGGGAGATCCCCACCCCCCGTCCCCTCCCAGACCAGACCAGACCACAGGTGGTCCACCCCCCTTTGATCTTAAAACCAAATGTTCCTTTGTAAAACCTCAGTCCTCATCACTGTGTGCAAATGAATGTGACCCACAGCAGACTAGTGCCTCTGTGCTCATTCCATGCATACCTGATAAACAATAGTCCATCTTAAGTATATTATTGTACACATAGACATCATTATATACATGTACAAGTCAAATTTTGACAAAATAACCTAAACTTGTATAATTCTACAGAACTCTACAATTATCAAAACATCTGCTGACTTATAGCCTTGGTTTGTATGAATATCAGAACATCAGGTCACTATATTCTCATTTATTTTTTATTTTTATAAGTATCAGAACACTGGCTAACATACAGCTCTATAGTATGTATATCATACCATCGGTTAACTTACAGCCCTATAGTTGTTTAATTAATGTCAGACCACTGCTTACTAGCATCAGTTTTTTTTATAAATATCAGAATATCGGCTTACTTGTATCCTCTATTTGTATGAATATCATAACACCAGCAAACCTATATATATATATATATATATATATATATATATATATATATATATATATATATATATATATATATGACAGATTAAGAGAAAAAAATAAAAGATAAGCAAGATATACAATATATATATATATATATATAGATATATATATATATAGATATATATATAGATATATTGTATATCTTGCTTATCTTTTATTTTTTTTCTTCTTCTTCCAACTTCCGGATGAAATGATGCTGTTTCATGCTGAAATGACGTTGTTTCCTGTTGAAATGACTCTGTTACTGTTTTCCCGTCATAAAATGGCGCTACATATTTTTAAAACACACCGCACTATGCTAATGCTACATTTACACCCTCCCCCACATATGCTAATTTTTAAAAACACTCCTACTTCCTGTTTTTATGGTAATTATTTTTGACTTCCGGTTGAAAATGACGTAACTTCCGGTTTCTAGACAGGAAATGCCCCCCCACCACCGGAAGTGCCCCTCTACCCCCCAGACGTACCACAAATTTACTACTCTCGCTGCATCGGGGTTACTAGAGTATATCTGCTGCATTGGCGTTTTCCCATTCTCTTAATCTGTCATCATTAGCAATTATTCAGCTGTTGACCATTTAATTTCCATTTTTCTCTCATCTCTCTCTCCTCTTCAACAGTGATTGGGGAATGTTAAAGCTTTTTTTTTAAATCTCTACACATTGTGTTGTATTTGCCGCTCTCTCTCTCTCTTTTCACCCTCTGTATATTTGTTTCATGTCTTTTCCTTCTCTTCTCTTTGCCAGTGCATGGAAATGTTAATGTTCTTTTAATGTCAAGAGCCCTCTCTCTCTCTACTCTTCAGGTATGTAAATGCTCTTTTAATGTTGTCTCGGTGTCATTCTTATAAATGCCCTTTTAATGTTTAATTGTTCTCTAGCTCGACCTGCTTTCTCTTCTCTCTTCCTCTGCTCTCTTCCCTCCCTTCTCAAATCATCGGGACTCTTTCTTTCTTTTTTCTCTCCTCTCTTCCTGCTCACCTCTTCTTCTCCTTGCCCATCATTCATCACTTTTCCCTCACCCATCTTTGTTTTTATCCTCCTCGTTCCCCACCAAAAAAAATAAATAATCACATTTCCTCATCCATTTTTATTTCTGAACAGAATACCTGCTGATTGTGCTGTCGATTTGATTCGCGGCAGTTCAACCCACATACCACTGTGAGGTTCAGCTAATTATCGGCCCATTGTGAGGTTCCTCACCTCGTCACGACTCACGAAGGCCGGGAGACAAAGACACCCCAGCGAGACAAACAAACACTGCAGGGTTTAGAATATTCATTTTGAATGTGTGTGTGTGTGTGTGTGTGTGTGTGTAAGGTTACGCAAAGACATGTGTGAATGGTTGTGGGCATTGTGATGAGTCGAGCGTGTTGCTACATATCAACGTGTGTCTTGTAAGATCATGTGATCATGTGTACGTGTTAATGACATTGTGAGGACACGTATCAGTTCCGGCACTGGGGATGGGTCTTCACTGGAGATGGGTTGTTAGGATTATATCGCTGCTACTACTACTATCAACACTCTTATCAGTTCTTTTTGATTATTTTGTCAGAAAAAAAAGGAATCAACATTGCTTTATTTCAATGCCACCAACAAATGTAAATTTGAGAACCTTCCTACAGAGAGGAGTATATTTGTAGTTGAGAGTCTGTCATCTCCCTACAGTAAAGACACTATTATTGTTAAGGTGTGTTGGCTGGAGAGGTAGTGGGACGAACAGCTTCAAAATAACTTGGAACACTAACGCATAACAACACAGCAACTCCCCTCAATAATAACTATGTATCAAACAACTCAGTTCTCAGCCCGACAATATACAAAGAGTTCCCAAAAGAATCCCTCTCTGCAGTGCCCCCTGCTGTGTAGAAGCCGGCATCTACAAGTGAAACAAGTTGCTCATTAACCAAAACTAAAGTCTGTATCAAACAGATGCAGGTATTAAAATTATTAGCAACCTAAAATGCAATAAATATGTGACAGTAGTGCTGTACATTGCATCACTACTTTTCAAGAAACCCAACATTACACAGGCAAAGGGCTGCGGCTTAAAAGAATAATCCTCAATGAAGTGTCCTCTGCATAGATTTAAAATGTGCGGATATCCATTCTACCAGTTTGAGGAGTAATCATCTGAAAATAATTGAACATTCAAAAAGTGTCTCTTCCGTGGGCCAGAATGCAAAGCTGCCACACGTCACTCAGCGTCCGAGAGAGGGCAAGCTCAAATCGGTACTGGCACATGCTGCGCCTGCTGTGGCATCTCTGGACATGCCGCGGCATTTCGGGTCCTGCCGGGAGCCGCGAGCCGCACCTGCTGTGGCTCTCTGGACATGCCGCGGCATTTCGAGACCTGCCGGGAGCTGCGAGCCGCACCTGCTGTGGCTCTCTGGACATGCCGCGGCATTTCGGGACCTGCCGCGAGCCGCACCTGCTGTGGCTCTCTGGACATGCCGCGGCATTTCGGGACCTGCCGGGAGCCGCGAGCTGCCGTGCCGGAGCAGTTGCCACTAGTTTTTAAATCGTGGCGCACCTCGTAGAGCACTTGTGTCAGACCCGTTTTCAGTGAGTCACGGGTCTTTTATTTTGAAGGGAATTTTTAATGCAGCATAGTGCCGTACTCACACTCCTCAATACTGCGTTCACAACACGCTTTACTTGCGTGAGTTTACACGCCGGACTATTTGTGATAGTTCGCTTCATTCCCGACTTTTTAATTTATTTAATATTAGCTTAAGCAGTTCAGAACCACTGCCCCATAATAACGTGCGTATAATCGTTGTCTTTGTTATTTTCTTCTGTTTTAAGTTTGATCTTTCATAGAGTAATGTGGGTTTCTTAACCCTAAATTAAATGGATTAATGTCATAGTAACAGAACAATTTGCTTACATATATTTTTACATTTATATAAACAATATTTTTACACTTGAAGAGCTACTTCAAGGGTACAAAATAATACGAAGGGCTACTTGTTTGATACAAACTTCCTGAACAACAAAGTTGCACAGATCACCTTTTATTAATAATAATATATGTGAAGTGACTGTCTGATCACATATCAATGTTAATTATTCCTCACAATAATTATTAACAATTTCCACGACTGATGGTAGGAAAAAGAAAGTGTTCTCACTTTGTTAGAAAAAATAACTAATATTTAGTTTTAATGACAACCACAAAGTGTGCAGGCTTTGTCACTGCAGTGTTTTTCAGGCTTTTGGAAGAATATTTCCAGAGCCTCGATATGCCAGAAGTCAGAAACGTCATTTATGAAGCTCCGCAGGCTCTTTGTCTTGACCTGCAAATAGATGGATGGATGGATATATACTTTATTAATCCCCAAGGGGAAATTTCTTGTCATAGTAGCGCCGTACAACTTTAAGATACAAATAAACACACAAGATAAAAGATGAATATATAAGGAAGCAACAGGGATGAAAGATATATACAAATAAAATAAAAGTAAAATATAGACGTGTGTGTGTGTATATATATATATATATATATATATATATATATATATATATATATATATATATATATATATATGTGTGTATATATATATATATACTGCAGCGGCGTTCCGTCGGCGTGTTTTTGTTAAGCCGCTAAAGAGCTGCGACACATTGAGTCTTCTCACGCGAATGACAGCAGACTTTCCTTTTTCTTCGTTTTATTTTGTGCAGCAAAAAACACTAACATTATACACACAAACTAATAAATGATCATACGGTCATGCGGTTATACGGTAAAAGAACTGTGTGCTCTCATGCCTAATGCAACTCTTGCTTACACCTGCTGCCATCATGACGTCATTATATCCCTTGGCTCGAGCATCCATTGTTAATATAAACATCTTTCAATATATTTTATATGTAGTTCCTAAACTGCGAGCCTAATTCTGAAATATTAAATTATAAACACTCTTGAAATATTAATTAAACAAAAAACATACTTGTGGCTCTTTCATACACAAAAGAATAGAATACAACTAACTGGAATGAAATATATTTACAGCCACAGAGTGTATTTGTTAATTACGCAAATTAAATGTAAACAATAGGTAGTGCAAAATGCAAAGTGCAAAGTATGTATAGTGATGAATTAATCCACAGAGGATCTAGCAAGCGGTGACTTGTAAAGTCGTATTGCCATAGGCAGGAATGTTTTTCTGTAATGGTCCTTGTTTCAGCGGAGCGTGAGGAATCTCTTGGAGAAAGTGCTCCGCTGACCCTGCAGACAACTGTTAGGCTTTACAAGTGATCGCCGATCAATAACATATGGCCGTTTAGTTTGTTTAGTCAGTGGTTTGACATGTGCGCAATATTGAACATTGACTTCAGAAATGGTCAGAGTTCATATATACCGAATTTTGTTTTTGTTTTTAAATGTTATATTAAATATTGTCATTTTTTTTTTTTTTACTTTTACTTTACCTTGCGGGTGACTCACGTGGTCCCTGCGGGCCCGCAGGTACCGTGTTGGCTATCCCTGCCTTAATGTGTTGTCACATATTATATATATACCTTCCAGGACCTTAAGCAAGTTGCGGCAACACTCTCTCAAACACAGGCAGCTGCCTCAAAAACTAGTGGCACATGAGTGGCAACTCGTAAGTGCCCCGCCACCTGAGACGTGCCATCGGAAATGCTGCCTCTAAAGTAGTGGCAGCTTCCGGCAAGGCAGCTCGCGGCTCCCGGCAGGTCCCGAACTGCCGCGGCAGTTCCAGAGAGCCACAGCAGGTGCGGCTCGCGGCAGGTCCCAAACCGCCGCGGCAGTTCCAGAGAGCCACAGCAGGTGCGGCTCGCGGCAGGTCCCAAACCGCCGCGGCATGTCCAGAGATGCCACAACCGGCGCGGCATGTGCCGGTACTGGCGCGGCATGTGCCGGTACCGGCGCGGCATGTGCCGGCACCGGCGCGGCATGTGCCGGCGGCATGTGCCGGTACCGGCGCGGCATGTGCCGGCATATGGCGCGGCATGTCCAGAGATGCCACAGCAGGTAAGCGGCAGGTGCCGGTGCCGCGATTTGAGCTTGCTCCTACTGCAGCGTCCAAAGGAGAATCCTCCACGAGCAAACTCTGTACGTCTACCCCGCACTGTGCGCAGTAGCTGCTGCAGCTGAAAAGGTTCAGGATGAGTGAACAGAGCGGCTCTCATTGCATCCTGTTTTCTCAGAATGAATGAACGTGTGAGTGGAGGGTGGCGGTGAAGAGGGCTTTTTATAGCACCCACGTGTGAACGGCGTTTAAAAAAAACAAAAACAAAAACTAGTCCAACTAGTGTTTCCAAGGTCAATAAGGAACTTTTCAGAACTATTTCGTACTTTGAGAGCCAATAAGAAGTCCCCAGCAATGAGTTCTGCAATTGTTCACCTTTCAAAAAATAAAAAAAAGCGACAGGTCGAACAATACAGGCCGGGCTGGATAATATTAGTTGCATATATTCTCTGAGTTGTAGATAAAAGTGAATGTCAGGCTGCAGGAGCGAGGCAGAGAACAGCACAAAGTAATGAGAGAGAGAGCGCGGACACTGGACTGATACAAGAATTAGTTCCAAATATTGAATTAAGTGAGGGATGATTCTTGCGCCCTTATCTCTCTCTCCGTGTTAAATGTAATGAAGTTGATGGACCAATATATCAGGCCAGTGTTGCCCTTTATCAGATGCAACGCCTCACAGCCTCAAATAAACAGTCGGGAGTATCTGCAGGGCGGATAATATTTCCTCTAATGCCAATCGCTGATTCTTGATCTAATGAAAGTCATAAACTATTCATATTTCCTTTGCACCGCTTGCAAAGTGCTCCAAGATTAAAACTGAAATGACACAACAAAACACAAGATAAAAAGGACAATTGGCCCATCAAAAGTATTTTAAAAAAGCAAAAGAAGTGTAAAAGGCAAAATAAGAACAAGTGTGAAAGCAGCTTAGTTTTCAGTAATGAGAGATGACATCTTCTGTGCATCACGGATAACGTGATCGGTGACGGATATTATTCACTTTGGAGAGTTGTGAAAGTTTGTAATAGGATTTGTATGAGTTCCGTCTGGGGTGAGCAAAAGTCTAGGGTGAAACATTTGCTTTACCCTCATCATATGAGATGTCTCCCTGTGTGTGTGTGTGTGTGTGTGTGTGTGTGCGTGTGTGTGTGTGTCAGAAGAAGAGGGTATAAACTGTAGTTGATGTTATATAGGAGTAGGACTTAAGTCTGATTTCTACAGGGACGTCCAACCTGCCAGACCACAACACAATAATGGATTTGACACATTATCAAAGTGAGGTGGTTATTCCTCATGCCTACTATCTGTTGGCTACCTGACAACTAATCAACTGAGCCGGTCAGTTGGTTGAGGCGGTAGCAGTCAGTCCTCTGACCGCGAGAATCTGCAAATTCTCATCGCCACCAGGATGAACAGTTTTGATGCAAAATATTCGCAGGTAAGTATTACGCTATTTTTGTGTGGTTCATTCATCCCAGCCCGTGTGTCAAGCAAGGCCTTCTGCTACAAATACAATACACAAATACTAAATGTCATGTGCAATAAATCCTATGTGAGCGCTGTGTATTTTATGGTCAACCCTACAATGAAGCGACTAGCTGGCACGCTGAATGAGTCTGTAATGACGAGTCGACCCTAATCAGGGTTTTACACAGACGTGATTGGTGAGCTCGCAAAACACTAAATGTATTCAGATTTTAATCTCAGAGCAGCTGAAGTTGCTGTCCCGTTGTGCAAATAAGCCTGAAGTTGCAGAGTCAATTATTATATAGCGTTTCTTTGTGCGTAAATTCAACTAATACAAATATATGGCCCATCATTTGGGGATGTATATTAATATTGTTCTGGGACATCAATGTGATTCATGGAGGTGAACTTTATTTAAAATTTCTTCCAGACCTTTTCACGTTTTTAATTTCAATAAACCTTAATGTCCTTTTCTTGGGCTGCATTCAGGAAAACCTGAAGAAGTATGTCGTTCACACCATCCGACGGTTTCATGTTATGAGGTGTCATGAACACCAGTGAGGCTTTACACTTGTTTATTGATTTTCTAGATTATGTGTGAATCGAGTATGAGAATTTCTGTAAATCGAGCAGAAAGGGCGGTCCTCACTCCGCATGGGAATTATTTATGAACCTCACCTCGGTGCATTTACGTGTGTGTGTGTGTGTGTGTGTGTGTGTGTGTGTGTGTGTGTGTGTGTGTGTGTGCGCGCGCGCGCGCCCTGGAAGGCTGTGAGTAGGGGGGAGACAGGATGTGTATCATATTGTCACTGTGCTAATTAGTTAAATAGATTAGTGGTGATTAAAGAGAAATTAGCACATAGTGTTACACATAACACATAACGCATAAAACATATAAAATAATTTGTATTGTTTGTTGATATACGTGTGTGTGTGTGTGTGTGTGTGTGTGTGTTTGCACATTATTGTGTTGATCACGAGTCCACACACTGCAGTAGCAGCAGGTAATGGGAAGATAAACCTCCCATTAATTATTCAACTGCAGGAAAGAAACCAGGAAACAAGGACGCGAGCCAAGGCCAACTCCTCCTTCTCCTTCTTCACCCCCTCCACGCATCCATCTGTCTTTCACCTGCATTTCTGCGTTTTTTTCGCGTTGTTCCTCCTCGCTCATTTTTCATTTATCTTCCCTTCCTCCACACGTCATCCCTTCCTTTCTCCTTGTTTCCTACATTTAAGCACTTCTATTACTCATCCTTTCTCTCTCTCTTAATTTAGCTTCATCCTCCACTTTATTCCCTTTTATTTTCTCGCCACTTTATTTTCTCTTCTTATTCTCTCACTTTCTTTCACTCCTTCCTTATCTCCTCTCCTTATTCCTCCCTTCCCAGTCATGTCCCATCGTCTTTCCATTTTTCATACCGTGCCCCGTCTCTCCCTCCCTCCCATCTTTTTGTCCCATCATTTCTCCCATTCTCCCTTTACATTCACCATTTATCATCAGATACTTTTTTTCTCTTCTTTATCCACTTTCTCTCTCTAACCTTTTTTTTAGGGTTAGGGTTCTAATCTTCCTTCTTCTCTTTCTTCATCTTCATTTTCTTACCTTCCCTCATTTACACTGCCCTCTTTGGCCCTTCTCTTGTTTTCTTTCCTCTCCACCATCCATTCTTCTTCACTCCTCTTCCCTTATTTTCCTTCCACACTTACTTTTGAATCCACTTCCTCGTCCTCCAGCCGTTTCCTCCGTCTAGTTTTCCTCTCTGCCTCTCTTTCCCTCGCCCATCTCCTCTCCTCCCTGTGCTTCATCCGTTATGCCTGCAAACAACCAGAAGTTTCATTATATTTGTCCCTACTTCCACAGTTGTGGAAGGTGCAGAATATCAATGAGCTTCCAGAGGAAGAAGTTGCGGTAATCCGAAGCGTCAGCCGGCGGCCTGCAGAGAGGAAAACATTTTCTCCGACTGCCTCTCGTGGAGCTCCGTGAACGAGGAATCCTGCAGATTGGATAATAATAAAATGTCACCTCAGCCTTGTCACAGAAAATAATGGGCTGGTTCTCTGCTGTTCTGCTCATTTTTTTTTTTTTGATGAGGCTGACACCGATATAACGTACGACGAGTAAGATGGGACAGGATTGTTTTTCCCTTTTAAAATGAGGCATTGCTGAACACACTTTTGATGCAGAGTATGCTTTAGGGCGGGGCTACTGTGATTGACAGGTTGACGTATAAGGCGTCTCTACGTCACTCACTTCGCGTTCCAAAAAGGGTCACTTCTGTTCATCGGATGCAAAAAAGACAAGATGGCGACGGCCAAATCGCTAAACTCAAGGGTTCTTTTTTGGCAGGCCACAAACCAATGGTTGAGGTCACCATGACTACATCCACTTCTTATATAAAGTCTATGGTTGCCACTAGCGGTGGTAAAACCATTGGACCATTGCTACTGTCATCTCCAACGCCTACCACTCAGCTACATTGGCTGCTTTGGGTGAGTCTTACCACGATATGTCCTCCTCAGCCACACACCTGGCCGTATTGTTCTCCTCCCCTCCAGTGGTATTCACACGCTAAGGCCACACTCAGTATCATTCATTCACTTGGAATTTGCGCCTTGTGGTTCCCTCTTGTTCTAACCAGTTTTTGTTCCCTTTGCCTCAGGATCACCGTTCGCCTGCTTTCCAGCTACTCTCTCCACGCTTCCCCGCATCATCTGCCCACGCCAGCTTCATCTCTGCCGTCTCCACTCCTCCCCGCAGACTCCCGTTCCGTATCCTCAGTTCCGTATCCTCCTCCTTTGTGGCAATAAAGGACTCTTCTTAATCCGCCAACCCGTCTGTGCCCTGTTCTTTGGTCCTACTCGTGTTCATAACGAGTATCACTTATCATACGGCAAAAACATCCCTCTAACGCTTCAAGCTCATCCAGAGCTCTGCAGCGAGGGTCGAACGAGTCCAGAAACGACTGTGCGTCATCCGCTGCCGTCATCCTGTGCAGGGCCACCCCTGCCAGCGGAGAGGGCCCCGGAGAGGGGGCCGGCGTCAGCACAGCTGCCCGGTCGGCGATCTGCTGCAGGACGGAGGTCTGCCTCTCCGCAGTGTCCTGAAGAGCCCCCAGGAACCGCCGGTCGTCTCCGCCTGCTCCTGCTGCATGGCCGCGATCCCCGCCAACATCTGCCCCAGCGCCACGATCGGCTGAGTTGGTGCCTCCGGCTGTTGCTCTCTATTCTCCATGCCGCCCCACGTCGGGCTCCAGTGTAGCGTAGTTCGCTACCTCCGTGAGTCTCGGACGGCACAAAAGGGCAACACACTTCGGATTTGCGTTTAGCAAGATACTTTATTTGATCGGCTGCCTGGTGTGCGCTCTCGGCCTCGCCCCCGAGCGCACCCGCCTCCGCCTGTAACTGCTCCTGTATCTGCTCCCAGGTCCACCAGCTCATTCGGCTGCGTCGCCTCCGCTCACCTCCCCCACTCCGTCGCTACTGCTGGTTTTTAAAAGGGAGAAACACACAGACACCAATTGCCCCCAGCTGAGCCTGATTATCCGGCACCTGTTCTCTGAATCGCTCCCTCCCTCTCTCCCTCTGCACCTGAGCTAACCACGCCCCTGCCACCACAGGTATAAAGCCATGAGAGGACTCACCCCAAGTTATCCTTCTGATCTCTTATTGCCTTATGTCCCTTCCTGAACCCTGAGATCCGCTTTTTTTGTGATTGTATTTGTTTTACCACATTACAGTCTGTTTTTATGTGTTTATGTTTGGATTTTAATTCATTTCCTTATCTTTGTTTTAAATTTGTCTTATTGGAAAGCACTTTGAGGTGCTATATAAATAAGGTTTTCATTATTATATATGCCGTATACTGCATATATAAATAAAAAATATACAGCATGGCCAAAGGCCTTTACACACCAGGGACGTGATAAATAAACAGCATGAAAATGAAAAAGATTCCCTTGAATCTTGAATATTATATCATGGGCATTTATTGTGAAAGGCGTGCACTACATCAGTGTTGAAAGGTGTAATGTTTGCTGTCTTGTTACTGAGGCCCAACCCCTTCCACACAAGGTGAGTGGTTCAATTCAGTTTATTTTATATAGCCCAAAATCACAAATACAAATTTGCCTCGGAGGGCTTTACAGTCTGAACACATAACATCCCTGTCCCGGGACCTCACATCGGAAAAGGAAAAACTCCCCCAAATAAAGATAGTGAAAACCCTTTCACAGGGAAAAAAGGGAAGAAACCTAAGGGAGAGCAACAGAGGAGGATCCCTCTCCCCGGATGGACAGAAGCAATAGATGTCATGTGGCCAGAATGAATAACGTAACAGTTACAGCACATTCAATGAATATGACAGAACTTATTCATATAATGAGTGGTAGGCATGGTCCACGATCCAGATAACCACGTCCATGAAGGAGGTAGAGAGGAGGGGCATCAGCAGGGGCATGGCAGGAGGCATGGACTGGCTCCAGACAGCCACGATCCATGGAAACTTGAGGCGTGGAAGCACAGAGGCTCGTGGAAAAAAGTAGTTAGTCATGTGCATTGAAGTGACAATAATTTATCCAGAAGGAGAGAAAGAAGAGGAGACGAGGAGAGAGGAGAGAAAGAAGAAGAGAAGAGGAGAAGAAGCGTATCAGTGTATCCTAAGATGTCCCCCAGCAGTCTAGGCCTATAGCAGCATATCTAGGGGCTGGACCAGGGCAAACCTGAGCCAGACCTAACTATAAGCCTGAAACAGCCCTAACTATAAGCGCTATCAAAGAGGAAAGTCTACTCTTAAGTTAGGTGACTGTGTCTGCCCCCCGGACTGAAAGTGGAAGCTGGTTCCACAGAAGAGGAGCTTGATAACTGAAAGCTCTAGCCCCAACCTACTTTTTAAGACTCTGGGAACCACAAGCAACCCTGCATTCAGTGAGCGCAGCGCTCTAGTGGGGTAATTTGGCACTATAAGCTATAAGGTTGATGCCTTTGTTCGTGTTGTGAAAGCTACGAAAATACGACACAGTCACTTTTTTTCTGAGTAATTCTTGCTATTGATGTGTGACTCAATCATAGGACAAAAAATGCCCCGGGTGCATAAAGGCCTGGAATGAGGCCTTGTCGGATGATCAAACCGCATCTGAACCCCGTCCTCCTGTCCTCAGATGTTGGTATTGGGAGGGCTGTGTAAATAAAGGAAATGATAACAGCAGAAAAAGAAAAAAAAGTGTAAAGTGGTGTAGACTGAAGGGAACGAGCTCCTGCCCAGCTGGACTCTATTGTGTGTTGCCGCTTTGCCGAATCTCAACAATGAAGTCAATGAGCATCAAGCTACCATTGCTGAAAGGAATGATGGACAAAACACCTCATTTTATTGGAATGCAAAATGGTCTCCAGACGTTTTTATGTGTAAATAAAAACTCCACCTCACATCTCTGTTCCTACATGTTGAGATCAGATTCTTCCCTTCTGCTCCAACTACAGAGAATCCCTTGCTCCCGAAGTGTTTGGGATTTGAAAGCTCTCTGTTTGACAGACGGTGGCCGCTTCACTGCCACGTTTTATTTGCTCACTTGATAAAAAGAAGAGAGGCGCCCGCGGCCTTTCAGAGCTGGCATGCTTCACACATCAGCACAAGTATATACACTGTAAAAAAATAAATATTAAATATCAAGGCAACATGATGCACTGATTTTTTTTAAGTGTTCTCAACTTTTGACTACAGTAGTTGACTTAACTAACATTTTCAAGTTTAGACAAAAGTTCTGCCAACTTACATTTTATTGTTCACCTAATTATGACATTCTTGTGAGGCTAACAAAAACATTCTTGTTTCAGTGCCATGTATTTCTACCTTCAACAAACACAGATATGTGTTGAATAAATTAAAAATTCTTGTTTCAGTGAGACAATTTTTTTCCGTTACAAATCAAAACAATTTTATGTTGCTGTCATTGTATTTCGAGTTCTGCCAATTTAGATTTTCTTGTTCACAGAATTAGGATATTCTTGTGAGGCTAACAATAACATGATGGTTTCAATGCCATGTATTTCTACTTTCAACGAACACAGATATACGAGTTGAATAAATATAATTTCTGCTTCAGTGAGATATAACTGCTCCTTGATAACTCAATGAAAATGTATGTTGCTGGATTTGTATTATTACTCAATAAATACAATAAATATAATAAAAGGGCACACAGCTCAAAGTTAGCTAAAACCTTTTTTATTTAGCCCTGGTAAACAGGTTTTTAACAGGATTAAAAGTACACAATTAGGTCAGTCTGGCGTTACGTACACAAAAAACTGCTGTTTCGCTGATGAGCACTAACTACAAAGAACTAGTCCCGTTAAAAGTTATACATTGAAATTATATATAAGACAGTAGCAACCATGAATAGGGAATACAATAAACAAAAACATTTACAACATTTCAAACAGTAATATATCAGCACCTCTTGTGAACTGACAACTGACACTTCCACAAATCTTGTGAAAGAAAAATAAACTTGCCGTGGCAGTAATACAATGAACTACTAGCATCTACAATGAAATGCAAATACACACATATATATATATATATATATATATATATATATATATATATATACATACAGTGGGTACGGAAAGTATTCAGACCCCTTTACATTTTTCACTCTTTGTTTCATTGCAGCCATTTGCTAAAATCAAAAAAGTTCATTTTATTTCTCATTAATGTACACTCAGCACCCCATCTTGACAGAAAAAAACAGAAATGTAGAAATCTTTGCAAATTTATTAAAAAAGAAAAACTGAAATATCACATGGTCATAAGTATTCAGACCCTTTGCTGTGACACTCATATTTAACTCACATGCTGTCCATTTCTTCGGATCCTCCTTGAGATGGTTCTACTCCTTCATTGGAGTCCAGCTTTGTTTAATTAAACTGATTAGACTTGATTAGGAAAGGCACACACCTGTATATATAAGACCTTACAGCTCACAGTGCATGTCAGAGCAAATGAGAATCATGAGGTCGAAGGAACTGCCCAAGGAGCTCAGAGACAGAATTGTGGCAAGGCACAGATCTGGCCAAGGTTGCAAAAGAATTTCTGCAGCACTCAAGGTTCCTAAGAGCACAGTGGCCTCCATAATCCTTAAATGGCAGAAGTTTGGGATGACAAGAACTCTTCCTAGACCTGGCCGTCCAGCCAAACTGAGCAATCATGGGAGAAGAGCCTTGGTGGGAGAGGTAAAGAAGAACCCAAAGATCACTGTGGCTGAGCTCCAGAGATTCAGTAGGAAGATGGGAGAAAGTTCCACAAAGTCAACTATCACTGCAGCCCTCCACCAGTCGGGGCTTTATGGCAGAGTGGCCCGACGGAAGCCTCTCCTCAGTGCAAGACATATGAAAGCCAAGAGTTTGCCAAAAAACACATGAAGGACTCCCAGAAATAAGATTCTCTGGTCTGCTGAGACCAAAATTGAACTTTTTGGCGTTAATTCTAAGCGGTATGTGTGGAGAAAACCAGGCACTGCTCATCACCTGCCCAATACAATCCCAACAGTGAAACATGAAAATGAAAATTGTCTTTTATTGTCATAGTACATACATACATGAAATTTGTCCTCTGCATTTAACCCATCCTTAATATCTTAAGGAGCAGTGGGCTGCCCTGAGCGGCGCCCGGGGAGCAATTTTAGGGTTCAGTGTCTTGCTCAGGGACACTTCGACGTGTGAGCTATGGGGGGACTGGGGATCGAACCGGCTACCTTGTGGTTGCAGGACGACCACTCATCCCCCTGACCTACAGCCGCATGGTGGTGGCAGCATCATGCTATGGGGGTGTTTTTCAGCTGCAGGGACAGGACGACTGGTTGCAATTGAAGGAAAGATGAATGCGGCCAAGTACAGAGCTATCCTGGAAGAAAACCAGGAGTGCTCTGGACCTCAGACTGGGCCGACGGTTCACCTTCCAACAAGACCCTAAGCACACAGCTAAAATAACAAAGGAGTGGCTTCGGAACAACTCTGTGACCATTCTTGACTGGCCCAGCCATAGCCCTGACCTAAACCCAATTGAGCATCTCTGGAGAGACCTAAAACTGGCTGTCCACCAACGTTCACCATCCAACCTGACGGAACTGGAGAGGATATGCAAGGAAGAATGGCAGAGGATCCCCGAGTGCGTGTGTGTGTGTGTGTGTGTGTGTGTGTGTGTGTGTGTGTGTGTGTGTGTGTGTGTGTGTGTGTGTGTGTGTATGTGTGTGTGTGTGTGTGTATGTATGTATGTATGTATATATATATATATATATATATGTATGTATGTATGTATGTATGTATATGTGTGTGTGTGTGTATATATATATATGTATGTATATATATATATATATATATATATATATATATATATATGTGTATGTATATATGTGTGTGTGTGTGTATATATATATATACACTCTGAGGCAAAGGTGCTTAAACATGAGAACTAACAATGCACTAAAACAGAAGAAACAAAAGCTTTAGGTCCCGTCTGGCTTCCCCATAAATATTCAAAGCAAAAGCTTTGTTTTCAGGGAACGTATACGCTATAGTTTGAATCGCTTCAAAGGTGTACCTCACCTCCTTTTGGATAATCAATGTTCATTGCATACAGTAGGCCAAAGAGGTATGCAAAGGCATTAGAGAGGTCTGGTAGGTCACGAAGCACAATGGTCCCTTCCAACACCACCGCTACTTCTCGCACATTTGGTGATGAGGCACCATCAATGACGGTGAAGATGGCAACAGACACGCCTCTGAGCACTCTTTCTTCATTGTCAGTGTCCTGGGGAAAAGCAACACATGCATGATTGAGTGCTAATGAAAAATTTAAGACAAAATACTATAATATTTCTACTCATTCTAACGTTAACTTTAGTACCATTCTACTGACCATTATATTTGTGGCGAGATTTTAAATGAAACATGTAGAGTAAAATGTTTTAAGCTTCGTTTTGGCTGCCTTTAGTGACGGAAGCGTTTGTCGCACATGATGTTCAAGGACTGTTGAAATTATAAAAATCTGACAATTACGTTTTTATAGCTTCATGCTAGGATAAACAGTGTAGTTTTGACGATGGTTTAAAGAAAACATGCTTTTTAATCCCTCCGGCAGGTTTTTTGGGTTCAACAATATTACTTGAGTCTATTTCCTACAGTTGTTGTTATTACTTACCAAACACTCCAGGAGAAACTTTGTTGTGTCGTCCCGCACACAAATAGGCAGGCCTCTCAGTGTTGCTGAACGGGTTATCGTACAATAATGATTATTTATTTAGCAATTACATACATGAAATGCATACCTAATACAAGGCCTTGGACTCCGCCCCCCTGTCTGTCTGCCCTCCACACGGTCAGCACGCCTCAGGATGAGTGAGTCCCGAACTCCGAGAGTAAAGTTTTTTTTATCCTCTTTCTTTCTGACTTTCTCTTTTTTCTGACTCCAATACTTTTCAAATATTCCCAGGGAAAAACACACAACCCAGGTTCCCAGACAACTACCCTTGAAACACTGTTGCTTTCTCCTCAAGGCCGGATACAGGACGAGGGAGAACTAGATGAGTTTGCACCTACTGATGATTTTAATTAATAGTTAGAACAATGAACACAAGACCAGTGTGTGAGACTCATATCATGGTTCTCTTTCAAGTGTGCTGCTTATTTTCATCGGACGTCCCAAACTTTATCTGACAGACAGGGGAGTAAGAGTTCTGCGGTTTCTCACGCCTGAGACACACACACATCCTTCAGTTTTGAGCAAGCATTATCTTAAAAACAGAGTATTCAACCAAAGCTGTATTAATCTTAAAAACAGAGTATTCACCTAATGTTATATAAATCATTAAACAGAGTATTCAGCTAATGCTATATAAATCATAAATTCTCTTCAGTATTCAGTGGAAAACACAAAACCATAATAATTAGTATAGTACCATAGTGAAGTTACACAAAATAACATAATTTATAGCAATGAGGAGGATAAAGCTCAGTTCAGACCTACCGTAGGTATCATGCTTAAGAAAAAAATAAATTAAAAAAAATTATCTACAATCCTTTAGGTAATTTTACTTTCTACTTTTTAAGAATTAAAAATACTATTTTCAACTAGGGAGAAAGACTTTGGTGGACTGCTTACAATAGCAAGTGCTAAAACGTTTGAGGTCAAAAGGAAGACCGGCCAACAGGTTAACCTTTGCCTATCCTAAGCTTCAGGCACTTCACTCACCTGTTCATCAAGCTTTCCAGGAGGTCCTCCATCTTCTGACCAAAAGCTCCCTTCCTTGTCCGGTAAAGTCTCAGCAGGCAAGGGACATAGTTTTCAAGGGATGCACTTAAAGTCCCCAGGAGATCTTTGCTGGTGATCCGATGTAATTCTTCAGATATCTGAACAACATTTATTTATTTGTTTGCCTTCACGTTGCCTTTTTAACTGTCGTATTGGGATCAAATTAATGATTTACTTCATTTGTTTTCCTCGTCCTTCCTACAAGACAATGTCATATGATGTGTACATAAAATTTCTGGGGCGCAGTCTTGTTCAAAGAATACGCAATTTTTTGAATGGAGAGGGCCACTCTACAACGTGCCTTAAATTGCTCCTGATGGAATCGGAATAGCTGGACCTGAAATCTTCAGAGTGAAAACTTGCTGTATCAAGAGAGGAGACTGAACCAATGGAACTTTTGCAGGATTGGTGAGGTGTAGATTAATCATCGTTCTACATAATATGCAGGACTGCACGCTCAGCTGGTAATTCAGACATGGCTGTCAAGTTACATAGTGCATTTCCAAACTCTGGATCCTCAAACTGTAGTGAAAAATCCCCATAAAGTTTGAGTTTCTCTTTAAGTTCATCAATGAGTTGGGCCACAGATCCTGGTACTTCAGAAAGCTGGACTCGCCGGGCTTCTTTGGAGGACACAACTACCCGGAGTAACAATGTCTGAAAAGAAGAGAGAGAAAAAAAGAGAGGGAGAAAATCGTCACACCGGTTTCGGAAACATCCAATACTAATAAAATCAATTATCAAAAGAATTTATCAATTTGCTCCATCAAATAATCATGTAATTGTTTCAGAACCACTATATTGTATTACTTTCAATTGGATAGAAATGTTAAAATTAAACAAAATTATTGTTTTAGTCTTAACAGCTGGCACAAGACAACATACCATTTTGAGTTGCTTTAATGGAGAATGAATGTCCTTGTGGTCACCATCAACTGTGTATGCTGCTGTCCAGTGGTTCTCAACTGGTCTGGCTCCGGGACCCACCATCACCCCCTGAATGACAAGCCGCAACCCAAATCTGACAAACACTTTACTATGGAAAAAGTCACTGTCTGAGCAGCTTTTCCACAAATTCAGTAGGTAAATACCAAAAAACATTTACCAAAAATTAAGATACCAAAAATTGCGTGCTTTACAGACAATTAAGCAGCACTCAGTCAATTCTCCTCACAACCCCCAAGTTGTTTCCTGTCATGCAGGCAGCGCCATCAGTTGTGAATGTTATATTCAGTAGGCTGTTTAATTTAATTATCCTAAAAACCCAGAGTCTCCCCCATATCAGGATGGTTTGACCCAACCTGTCACACACTGCTGAAAACATGGAGGGACAAGTGCAAAACAAGTTGAAACTAGAGCCGGCAAAACAACGACACTCCGTTACATAAAAAAGTCCCTTCAAAATAAAACCACAGGATGAAAAAAAATGAAACAATTATTTTTTTTTTCAGGCAAATGCCCGCGACCCACCAGTTGAGAATAGGCTCGTTGAAGACGAGCCAGTTCTGTGCAGACTCAATCGCTGGTGATCGGCGCGCAATGCATGCTGGTTAGATTTGTGTCCGACTTGCTGACGTCATGCACACACGTGGTCAACAATAATCCCAAGAGCGCAAACCGGCCGTCGATTTCAGAGCCAGGCGCTGCAATAGCTCTCCCCCGACTGCCTGGCCCAGTGCATGATGGGAAATGCCTGACTGTCGCCACATCAGAGCGCTGATTGGCTCTTAGATCTGACAGCAAACACCACGTGTTGTAGAAAATCCTTATTTTATGTGTAGTTGTAATACTTAACGCTCGATTGTTGACTATTAGTCTCATGTTTAATCTAAAAACACATCTTGTGTGGTTAATAATACAAAATCGTATTTATATAACACATATCAAAACCAGTAGTAATGTATTTAACAGGCAGACATAAAAAGAACAAAGGATGCAGCTACACACACATTTCTACATAATATATATTTACAAACACATGAATAAATCCAAACGTGATCTGTAAACTACAAGTAGACAAAAGTTCGACACTAACAGGAAGTCAATGTTTCTGTGACTTCCTTTGTATACATTGAAGGCAGCTGAAAACTGTTCGACTTGATCGCAGTTTATTGACAACGCCTCATGCTGCGGCCGCCTGCTCTCGTCTGGATTCCAGGCGAAGCGCAGCTCTAATGAACGAGCCTAATCACTGTGCAGAAACATTTCCACAACAAATTCATCTAAATAATTAAATATTAAGACTTTGAGGACCGGAGAGTGTGCTCGAACTATCGTTGTATCACTGCTCAGCTTCCCGGGAAAAGCTTATGCCAGGGTGCTGGAAAGGAGGCTCCGACCGCTTGTCGAACCTCAGATTCAAGACGAACAGTGTGGATTCCGTCCCGGACGTGGAACAGTAGACCAGCTCTTTACCCTCGCAAGACTACTGGAGGGGTCCTGGGAGTTCGCCCAACCAGTCTACATGTGCTTTGTAGACTTGGAGAAGGCTTTCGACCGGGTCCCTCGGGGGGTTTTGTGGGGGGTGCTGCGGGAGTATGGGGTGCTGTGTTCATATCCTCGGTAGTAAGTCAGACACGTTCCCAGTGGGTGTTGGTCTCCGCCAGGGCTGCCCTTTATCACTGGTCCTGTTCGTGACTTTCATGGACAGGATATCTAGGCGCAGCCAAGGGGCGGAGAAGATCCAGTTCGGGAGTCTCGGGATTCCATCTCTGCTGTTCGCAGATGATGTGGTCCTGTTTGCCTCCTCGGACCGTGACCTCCAGCATTCACTGGGGCGTTTTGCAGCCGAGTGTGAAGCGGCAGGGATGAGAGTTAGCACCTCCAAATCTGAGGCCATGGTGCTCTGCCGGAAACCGGTGGACTGCTCCCTCCAGGTGGGGACAAACTGCCTACCCCAAGCGAAGGAGTTCAAGTACCTCGGGGTCTTGTTCATGAGTGAGGGTAAGGTGGAGCGTGAGATCGATAGGCGGATCGGTGCGGCTGCAGCAGTAAAACAGGCGCTGCACCGGTCCGTCTTGGTAAAGAGGGAGCTGAGCCGGAAGGCGAAGCTCTCCATTTACTGGTCGGTCTACGTTCCAACCCTCACCTATGGTCACGAACTCTGGGTCGTGACCGAAAGAACGAGGTCTCGGATACAAGCGGCCGAAATAAGCTTCCTCCGTAGGGTGGCCGGGCTCAGCCTTAGAGATAGGGTAAGGAGCTCGGACATCAGGAGGGAGCTTGGAGTCGAGTCGCTGCTCCTTCGTGTCGAAAGGAGTCAGCTGAGGTGGTTCGGGCATCTAGTCAGGATACCTCCTGGACGCCTCCCATTAGAGGTTTTCCAGGCACGTTCAACTGGTAGGAGACCCCGGGGAAGACCGAGGACACACTGGAGGGATTATATCTCCCGGCTGGCCTTGGAACGCCTCGGGGGTGTTGCGGGTGAGAGGGAAGCCTGGGTCGGTCTGCTGAACCTGCTGCCACCGCGACCCGACCCCGGATAAGCGGCCGAAGATGGATGGAAAGTTTTAGGAGAGGCAATGCATTCTCTGAGACGAAATGCCTTCGCACAGTGAACTACATTCATGAATGCCTAAACCTGTGCATGTAATCAGCATGTTGGCGTTCCCGTCGTCATGCTAGCATGCACCACTGAACTTGACACTGAAGCCCAGCGAAGCGCATCTTATGATTTAATTAACAGTAAACTGATGAGCTTGTCAGAAGATAACATGAAGGCTGAGCAAATATTTAGCCTTTGTGAAATGAAGCAGTCCTTCTCTAATTTGAGCTATTTTTGTCAATGAAGATGTGTGTGTGTGTACGTGTGTGTACGTCTAAATTGGAACTGATATTTCAATTAATTACAGTTAAAGCCATTATCATTAATTTATGAGTTAACTCAGCTCAATTACATTTTTTTTATTTGATTTATTTACCCTTTATTTAGCCGGAATAATCCCATTGTCATGAAGACGATGCAGGGAAGCTTAACACACTCCGTCCTTTAGTTTCTCATTCTGTCAGTATATTCTGCTTTGCTGCTGTGTCTTTGTGAGACACTTATGTTATTGAACCGTGTACATCGCTCCGTAACTCCGTCTTTCTGTGCTCTTGTAGGAGAAGAAAAAAAAACGCAGCAATAGTTGTCTGGCCTTTGGAAACCGTCTCTGTACATCCTCTTTTCTGCCTCTTTTATTACTCCCCGTCTCTCTCTCTCCCCATCACTCCACCCCTCTTAGCAGTGCAGTAGGAAGATGAGTCCCTCTGTAATAAATGTCAGTCAGCAGCATTTGGTCCATTAAAGAACTCATGAGGCCTGACTGCTCTATTTCTAACTCGTCTTTCTTCTTTTCTATTTCTTTACTTTCTTCTTCACTCATTTGTCTTTCATTTCTTTGTTTTTCATGTTCTGGTAATCCTCTCAGAAAGATGCTTGAGATCCTCAAAGCCTGTTCTTGACAAGGACAGGCCCCTCCCAATCTCTCTCTCTCACTCACACACACACACACACACACACACAAAGCAAAAACGGCTGGCAGTTGGCCATTTTGTCCTGGGGAACATTCAATCTGATTTATTTTTGCAAGAGGTTTGGTTCATAACAGGATCCCGTGGATGCCTTTACAATGTGCACAGTAGAAGACAATCATTCATGTTGACTTCAGTTACTTTATTCTTTCAAAGAAATGCTAGCAGACTAGGACTAGCACTCGTTGCAGCCAAGTGGTCAGAGCTAACATGGAGCCCACACTGTCACTAACAGCACTCCCTGAAGAAACATCTAATTTAATAAACAAATAAAAGCAATTACAGGGAGAAGCAAACTGAAGGGACAACAATATGCGTTTGAAGGATGTTCAGTGGATGATCAGTGTCAAAGTTAACCACCACATCAGCTGGTGATCAAGACACAAGACAATGGAATTAAGCAATAACACTGTTCCTGTAGGTCTTTATTCACTGTTACGACTTTTCAAAAGAAAAAGCAGCATGTGTACATTCATTATACCACTAGAAGTGAGCGTAGGATGGACGTGCCAACGTACTCTGCTAATGTTAGCTCCACAGGTTTTGCCACAATGAAACATGCATCTCTTTTCTTAACCTCTCTGTGTAACGAGTATCCCAAATAACGGCCTGAAAAATGAAGAAAATCTGAAACATTTGCATGAAAGTCTATCGAGCTGAGCCGGATAGTTAGTCAGTTAGGGGGCGGGTCTTAGATAAGGGTTGATAACGTGTGAAAGAATAAAAACATGCTGGCTGCTGTTACATGTATAAAAGGCGAGGAAAGGATGAGCTGTCGAGCTACTCGGATTGAAAGCGAGTGTGAGCCAAAACAGCTGGAACAGACTTCCACCATCCCACCAGTCCGCTGCCTCAGCGAAACACAGATTGACTTTGTGTTTGATCAGAACTCGAGTTTTAGAGACCGTTTAGAGAGAAACCACAGATGTTCATTTTAAAACAGCTGCTGACTTCTAATCCATCCATCTTTTCATGACACTCACATACAGACAAACAGAAGGAAAACAGTTCAGAGTGACAAGCATAAATAACAGAATGACAAAATCAATTTCTCATTACATGGGAGACAGCTTAGAAATAACAGAACGTTAAGCTTCCCCAAAAAACTCCTGATGTGGCTGTGTACACACTGTGGGCTTTACTCAAGTCCGAAGAAGGAGAGAAGAGGAGGTAAAGACTGAACAATCACACTGAGGACTGAACAGAAGGCTGTAGATAAATGATGCGTGTTGTTTTGTTGCAAATGGACATTTGGGGTTGATCAAACTTGTCTTTTAGCGGCGAGAAAGTCTAATTTAGGGCTGGTGGAGCTCTGGTGTTGCTCTCTCTCTCCCAGAAAAAAACTCTTAAAGCTGCTTTAAAATCAATATCTTCAAATGACCACATGTAAAGGTAAAGGTGTCATAGTGACGAATCCAACCATGAAGTTCCCATCAGCCCCGCTGATCGAATAGCTGAGTGAATATTGGACTTACACGTGTACAGCAACAAGGAAATTGACATTACACTCTTTCCCCTGCTTATCTCAACTTATTTCCATGGTTATCAGAACAGGAAAAATGCAGTGTTTGGGGATTTCAGCCAAAAGCCTTTTATTTCCTTGCTAAGATCTCTGATAGATGTGCATGATGTGCATGTGCTTCAAAGAGTAACATCAAACCATATGAGGAATATGCAGGTAGCCCAACTGGTTTGGGCCACGCATCATCTTCTAGAAACAAATGGCAATTAAGTAACGTGTCAGGTGAAAAAAAACACTTTATTTTATTTTAACGTAGTCAGGGATGATATACTGAATACTCATCCAGAATGCAGCAGCTCGACTGCTCTTTAACCTCCCCAAATTCACCCACACTACTCCGCTCCTCCGCGCCCTTCACTGGTTACCGGTGGCCGCCCGCATCCGCTTCAAAACATTGGTGCATGCGTACCGTGCTGCGAACAGATTGGGTCCAGTCTACATCCAGGACATGGTCAAACCGTACACCCCAGCCCGTTCACTCCGCTCGGCTTCTGCCAATCAGCTCGTAGCTCCGTCACTGCTTCTACCAATCGGCTTGTAGCTCCGTCACTGCTTCTGCCAATCGGCTTGTAGCTCCGTCACTGCGAGCTAAACACTCAACAAAGTCACGACTGTTTGCTGTCCTGGCTCCTGGATGGTGGAATGAGCTCCCCATTGACATCAGGACAGCATAAAGTCTCTACATCTTCCGCCACAAACTAAAAACACATCTTTTCCGACTATACCTTGAATAAAGAAAGTAGCACTTAAATGGCACTTACTGATAGCACTTTGTAGAAATTGTACTTTCTTGATTCTTGTTGTTCTGAGTTTGTACTGTTTTCTGTGTCACACGGCAACCATCGATTTGGTCGCAATGAGAAGGGCTCTTTGTTGTCTGGGTTACATATTTCAGTGATTACAGCCTAACATGAAGTTACAACCTGCCTCACACTGAAATTAAGTCATTTTGCCATTCTACATCACCATCATGGAACTTGGTGGGAGGTGTAGGTCCCAGGCAGCCGGTTTCAGTTCTACACACATTGCTCTGACAGGGGGCCTGAGACCTCAGACACTCTACTGCAGGTTTATAATGAAGACCTCCTCTCCGAGGAATTCACTTAATAAAATCTCAAATTATGCAGAGTTCGAGAGTACACAGACGGAGCACCCTTTTCAGAACGGGCATCCGAGAATACTAATACAATGAAGTATAATTCAGAATAAATGAATGAAGAGTGGACATGACAGGACAATATAGGCTGCAACAACAGTCCAATGAAAACGGAAAGGATTCAGAACCCTCGAGGCCGGAAATAATATCGAGGGATGAGTGAGACTAATTTGATTTCCTCCTTTCTGCTTTCACCTTGTTCTGATATGCTAGCTAAGTGGGCACCGGGGCTTTAATGTTCACATGAAGAAATGGCTTTCATCTTCAGGTTGAAGTGGAACGCATATTGTCCACGTAACGCTGCATCCAGTCCATCACACGGAAAGTAGGGAAATAGTAACAAAATGCAAACTATTGATTTCGAGTACATGGAAACAAGTTCTTTTTTTATGTCGCTCAGGAAGAAAACAATGTTGATGGTGGAAACACAAATGAAATGGTGGGAGTCACTGTGAACACAACACAGTGTTAATGAATGAGGTGATTAATTTATGACATGTCGTTTGAATTATATCATTGTATATGAGGAGACCAGCTGCCCTATGACTTTAATGAGCAGGTCACTCTGTTTGCTAATATCTTTGCCTGTGTGTTGTTGTGGCACTAGCCCGTTTTAGCTCGCTGTTATCATAGTTTTATATACACTTGTGGCAATGGTGGGTAACAACTTCACAAGCACAAGTGTTGTTGGTGTTGCTTAAACCTAACTGTACACTGTAAAAGAAAATCTGTGTAATATATGGTAAATTACCGGCAGCTGTGGTTGCCAGAGCTTTACCGTAAAAAATAAAGTGAAACCGTACAAGACATTACGGTATATGTTTTTGCAACCGTAAAATTCAGTTGAGAACCGTTTTTTGTTTACGGTAAATTACTATTAAAAAAAACTGATATATCATAAACCTGTTTACGGTTATTTGCTTTAGAAATAACAGCAATGTTATAAACGCGTTTACGGTAAAAATTATAATTTTAAAAAGCAGTTATACCGTAAACCTAATTACAGTCTCAGTGAAAAACACAGTACAACTGTATAATATATTACGGTACTTTATTGAAAAGTTCAACTTAACGGTAAATTACCGGCAGCTGTGGTTGCCAGAACTTCACCGTAAAAAATAAAGTGACAATGTATAAGACAATACGGCATGTTTTTTAAAAACAGCAGTTATACCGTGAACCTAATTAGTCTTTCTCAGAGATAAACACAGTACAACTATGTATACAACGGTATTTTATTACAAAGTTCTAAGCAAATTGCCGGCAACTATGGTTGCCAGAATTCTATTGCAAAAAATATGGTACAAAGTATAACGTATTACAATTGGTTGGCATAGATTTTATAGTCAACATCAGGAAATATTAAATAAAGCCTATTGTAAATCAAGATACAGACGTCGTTGATAAACCTTAAGAAATTAAAATCTTCTGTGAAAAACAGGTTGAACTGATCCAATAACTTGTACCGTATACTCACAAAGCATTGTTGAGATCTTGAAGAAACAGCATGTGAAGGATTACTCGTGAATAAACATGAAAAGATTAGCCACTTGCGCCGAGTTGATCAAGAGTAACAAGTCGCTGAGTCCAGACTTGACTAAAGAGGGCACCCAACATGGTATAGAGTCTCACACGGACACAAAGTTCAGGAAGCTGAGCTGCTCGGGAAGTTCTGCTTGAGGACTTGTATCTTGACCATCAGGTGTTCACTGTGGATTGGGAAGATCCTCTCTGCAGCCAAAAAAACAGAAACAAAGGCAAAGTTAGATTGATGCAGTGCTTGAGCATGATGCCTACACTGAAACATTCACTGCCTTCTGGTGTTAAACTGATCTTCATTCCCCCAAAACTAAAGTGCAGTCTCAATTACGTTTGTGTTTGACATATTACAAATACGTTTATAATCAACGTATGTTTGTGTTATTGTTTTCATGTATACGTTTATAATCAACGTATGTTTGTGTTATTGTTTTCATGCTTTCCCGCTTAAGGATATTTTAATTTCTAAGCTCTGCGGAGGAAAAGATACTAACAAGGACTCCCTCAGTAGCGGCAAGCGAAGAGGGGCTTTGTGAGGCCGGTTACGGGGCCGGTCTGGAGACCGCTTGTTTGGGAATGCAGCCCAAAGTGGGTGGAAAACTCCATCTAGTGCAGTATAACACTGCAGTCAGCTCAACAGACACTCGGATCTCCGTGGTCAAATCAGCAGACACTGTTAGGAAACACGTTCAAACGAGCGTAAAGAGCCACGTGACACAACATCCGGTTTTCAAAATACTGACTGATATGGATGTGTTCAGAACATTTCTGAACACATCCAAACATCTTAACTGTACCAATTCAGATATTTTACAAAGTAAAAGTCCTACATCCAAAAAAGTTAACATGTTTATCAGTCATTAAATATTCAGATATTAGAGTTTTGGATGTAGGACTTTTACTTTGTAAAATATCTGAATTGAAAAACGGATGTTGTCACGTGGATCTCTCCGCTCGTTTGAATGCGTTTCCTATGGGCTGCATTCCCAAACAACCCGACTCTGAGAAGACCAGACAATACGTTTCTAGCCAAACATAAATTGAGGATGCATTTTAGTTTTGGGGGAATGTAATTTTTAGGAGACAGGGTTGGTTTGAGGATGATCCCTTGAGTGAAATTTGAGTTGTGCTTGCACCTATCATTTGCTACAATGAACTATAACACCGCTTACCTTTAATTAGCCTTGACAAGACTAGTGTCTGAGTCATTGGGTCTAGACTGAAGACAGGTGGGACAGAATATCAGGCAGACATAGCATGATGTTCAGGAAACTGGAACTTTTGGCAGGTGTGTTGTCATAATTTCGGCTTGAAGACCCAAGTCAATCTGGTGTTCGTTGTAGGCTGACATGATCCTCTACAGCCAGAAAAAAGACAAAATAGAAAACATTAACAGTAACAACAATACCAATAATATAACTGTATACAGCACTTACTTAAAGAAAAAGAGTAGAATAAAATAAGAAAAAAAAGTATAGTATATCATTATTTTTTTTAATAAAGTCGCATTAAAGTATATAAAAAAAATATATTATGCAATGCCTAGATTTATGCAGTGTTTAGCGGCAACGATACATGCATACACTGTTTGAACATGAAATGGCTACACAGTGCGTTCAAAAATAGATGACCCTAAAGCCTTCTGTTGTTAAATTAACATACACTGAACTTACCACTATTTATCCTTGACAAAACTTGTATCCGATCATAAGGTTAGACTAGTAGAACAGCAAAGAAGGTGATGAAGTTCATGTGAAAGTCCATGCTGGTAGTCATAATCACACCTGAAAGAAAGAGTAAAGGATGAGGGGGAGGACATACATCCTTAGGTAAAAAAATGAAATCATCTCAAGCATCACATTTTACTCTTTTCAATGCAGAGGTTGTAAATTAAAATGAAATGGCTAAATTCACACTCACGTGTCACATGTTGTTATCATAGCGGCCAAGGTTTGATTCCAGGTGGGCCCTTTGCCGGAGATCATCCCCTCTCACTCCACTGTGTTTCCTGTCTCTCTCTCTCTCTATTTCTGCTGTCCAATAAAACACAAATGGGGGAAGAAAAAAAATCCCATCTTCAAAAACTAAAAATGCTTGCTTTTGGCATTTAAATGGATTATAATCTCACCGTTTTCCTGGGTGTCATGAAGGCCAGCAAGTTGTTCTCATCCAAGTCCAAAACCAAGTTGGATTGCAATGTCTGTAAATACATTTTACAAGATACAAGTAAATAGTCTTAATTATCTGTACAAACTGGTCTTGCATACATTTAAACATTGACTCTGAGGGAGACTCCCGTTTGTGACGTCCTCATCTGACAATGTGGGCATTAAATGAAGATTTTAACATGAACACGTGTTTGCATTTACTCACTGGGCAGCTCACTGGAGATTCTCAGGAGCGGTGTTGTGTCTTCTTAACACCACGTGCACACAACGCCACAGCGCGTTCATGTGCAGTCACGTGGACAGCCGTCCCTACAGGCACGTTAACAGACAGCAGAGATGTTAATGTCATGCCTGCGGTATAAATGAGCCTTAAACCTCAATATCTAACACGTCTGCTTGCAACCCACTTCAAAGCACTTCAATAAAAACGTGTTTATTAGATGAAGTTTGTAGCACGTAACCCTTCGTTGTCTTTACTGTCCTGCCACAGTAATACACCTAGCCTATAGCTAGCTAAACATTACCATAGCTAACCTTTGATAAAATAAGCTAACGTGCAACACATAAACCTATAACCTACGTTGCATCGATGGTGTTAAAGAAAAGTAAACACTCAACTATTAGATAGCTAAGTTAACTCAATATTGATGTCCAAGGCGACACTGAAAGCCTCAAATTCAAATGTAGCTAACCGCTAGCTAACATAACGTTAGCTCAATCCCTTACCAGAGAGGTTAAACTAACGCTACTATCACCTGAAAACTTAAGGTGTCACTAACGTTGACCGTTCAAGAAAGCTTTTATTCCGTGACTAATAAATTATGTTGGTATTCTTACCTCAAGAGGAGATGCCATGTTCCCAGGAGTCCAGCCATGTCGTGTATCACCGGAGGAGAAGAGCCGCGCAGAGCGTAGAGCTGGCGCTCAAAGTTCACTCCCACATCGTGTTTTTTTTGTATTGTATTGCTGTGTTGGTTTATTCACTGACACTTGTGACCTGTCCCTCACTCCTTTGATCTCTCTCCCTCTGTGTGTGGCTGTCTGTCTCTCTGTCTGACTGTCTTCAGATCTTTGGTCAAGGCCAGAGTCTGGATTGATTTTTTTAAAGAGTATGAACAGCATGGAGGACTTTATTCAGAAATGGTGCTATAAGTATGCAATATATTGTGTGTCTGGGGACAATCTAATATGTAATGCTCCTTTTTAGCAAGGTATGAAGTAAATGTGCTTTGTCCTGATATGCTGATTGTTAAATAAAGTTTTTTTTTATTTATAAAAATAAATTAAAAATCTTTCTGACTGTCTGTTTAGTTTAGTTTATTTACTGGATCCCCATTAGCTGACGCCTTAGCGGCCGCTAATGTGCCCGCTAAGGATACATACAAAAACATGCAAAACATAACGTGAAACAAACAGTTATGTACAGAATAAAAATAAAAATGTCAGATACGTAGTGCAGTCGAGGACTATGATGTATATTATGCAGTCCATCCATAATTTATACAAAGAAAAATCAGATAGGAAATAGCATAGGAAAACGTCAAGTGGTTAATGTCCTGAGGTGCGCTTTTAATTGTTTTTTAAATGACAGATTACCTGTATACAGTTATGTGAGGAGGTAGTAAATGCCAAGCAGTAATTGCACGAAAAATAACTGTACGTTTGAGGAGGCTTGTTCTTGGGGTTGGAGGTATTAAGTGACCTAAACTAGCATTCCTTGTGTGATGGTTATGTCTGTTAAATGTATATTGTAACTGATTGAAGAAATATTCAGGTGTCTGATTAAATACTACCTTTCTGAAAAACGTGAGAAGGCTATAGTGAAATTGAGTTTCCACTGAGAACCATGACAGGCGAGAGTGCATATATGCTATATTAGTTCTTGTTGAACACTGGAGTGCTAATCTGGCAGCTCGGTTTTGAACCAGTTGTAGTTTATTTATGTCCTTCTTAGCAGCTACTGACCATATGGACAGACAGTATAGCATGACAAAAGACCAGGGAGTGTAACACCTGACAAACAATAGAGAGTGTTAAATAAACAAAGCACTTTCTGGTCATAGCTATGCTCCTTCCCATTTTAGTGACAATGCCATCAATGTGCTCAGACCACGACAACTGTTCGTCCATCACTACACCAGTAGTTTGGCCTTCTTGACCTGTTCTATTGCTGAACCTGACAGGTGAAGCTGTGTGTCACCATTAAGAATATTCCTTGAGCCAAACACAATACATTCAGTTTTCGAAATGTTCAGGGCTAATTTGTTCACTTTCACCCAATCAGACACTCTCTCCAGATCCTGATTCAGAATGGTTGCAAGTCACAGAATGTCAGTGTAACTAAGAAAAGCTATTAAAAGACAACAACTTGATTGATTATGTATGTATATATATATATATATATATTTGTTTTTATTTATTTATTAATGGGACTTAAAACTTAAAATGGGGGCAGAATTCTTCCTCACTCTCCAAGTCCTCGTACTACCATGAATCGATACCAGAGCCACTGATGTGACAAAGCCTGGCCTTACAAGAGTATATATGTCCATTTTACATGTTTATAACACAATTCAACCATAAATATTAACATAAACCATAAATATGACTCGAGAGCACTCGAACGTGACTCGAGAGAGCTCCTCAAGTTATGAAAATATCTATTTTTATATCCCTAGCTTAATGCTACACACATGATTGGCACACCTTTCTGGAAAGCATACGACCTATGGACCAATATAAGAAAGAAAGAAATGATCCTTTATTAATCCCCTTGGGGAAATTCTTCTCTGCATTTGACCCATCCTTGGTTAAGGAGCAGTGGGCTGCCCTGAGAGGCACATTCCAGCCCAAAAACTGAAATATGACTTACTTATGGATGAAACTATATTTCACACGCTTGGTATGTATTGGTGCATCTGCGTGAGCAGAGCCCCTCTGTTGTGGATCCAGAGGTGTCCAAGGTCCAGGAAGAAATCTAGGGCATTTTTGCTTTCAGGGACCTAAATCTACGGTACACGAAATGTGCACTAAATTAATTACTAAAAATATTTAACTTCACTTAATCAAAGTCAAACTTTGCAGAGATACTGTTAACATATAGTGCTATTTTATAGTAGAAAAGAAAGCAATGATATGCATAGTTAAAAAGAGAAAATAGATCCTTGCGGGTTTGGTTTTTTTCAGACCTACTTATTTCTCTCTTGGCCAGTGGCATGGTAGGCCACATAGTTCCAAAATACAGTGTTAAGTGTCTCATACAGGTTCACACTGACATCTTTATGGCATAATGATCCTTCCATTTTGGTTCTTGAGACCCAACCACTGAGTAGCCAGTTTAGTTGACTTTAAGAACAACTAACTTTTCAAATATTTCTGGTGTTAACCGCCTCCTGTGCGGATGGAATATTATTCCTGCAAACGAGAACAGTCTCTCAACCGGAGCTGAAGAGGGGAGGGTTGTGTTAAATCAAACAAACAGGAGCTTGATAAGTGAACTGTTTTTTGATTCGTGGAGAAAGTATTTTGAGTATTTTAAATACAAAATTACTCCACTCTAAAGTATTTTGTTACAAATTACGTTAGATTTTTTATCGGCCATATCAAATACAAATGACAAAATACTCAAAAGTAATTGAAATACGTATTTCAAATACAAGTAATAGAAATACTGCCCATCTCTGTATAGTGTTGTGTCATCAGCATACATTACCATTTTGGAATTCTTAATTGACAAAGGAAAAAAGTCTCTCTGTCTCTCTCTTGGTCTCCGTCTCTCTTGGTCTCTGTCTCTCTTGGTCTCTGTCTCTTTCTTGGTATTGGTCTTGGTCTCTCTCTTGGTCTTGGTCTCTCTCTCTGTATGTTAGTCGGTCAAATCAAGAGAAAATGTGGTTTGAAGGAATCTTAAACGGTGAAACTGTACAGCGACAAAATGTTTTACAAATATTATTTGTAAAAATTACAGTGTATTTCTGTAATTAGTCCAATAGTTAGTACATTTAACAGTGACAAACTATCTTTTAAAAATAATGAATGTGAAAATTACAGTGTTGGCTTTTAAATTTATCTTCCAGTATATTTCCATTATGAACCCAGTGGTTCGTACATTTAACAGCGACAAAATGTATGTTTTACAAATATTATTTGTAAAAATTACAGTGTTGGCTGTTATATAGTGTTGCCGTGAACTTATATATATATATATATATATATATATATATATATATTACGGTGTATTTCGGTTGTCCGCACAGTAGTCCGTACATTTAATAGTGACAGAATGTATTTTTTTAAAGTTATGAATGTAAATATTACGGTATTGATTGTTGTTCATATTACGGTGTATTTCAGTTATCGGTACAATGTTTAGTACAATTAACAGTGACAAAATGTATTTTTTTACAAGAAATACATGCATAAATTACTGTTTGGGCTGATTTATATATTTACGGTGTTTCCATGTGATAGAAACAGAATATAACCGATTTTGAATTAACGGTCTCTTACTGTTGTGATTTAACAGTTATTCACTGTAAAATCTACGTACTTTTTTTACAGTGTACGTAGTGTGATGTCTTGAGAGGTCGGGATCGTGAGGTGAGGCGTGGGTGCACAGAACAAGACGACACGCAGTGGTTTCTTGAACTCAAAGTTCTGTATTCAGACAAAAAGTCGTTGTACAAAACAAACATAAGTACTTCAGTTTTCTCCTGGTTCATTGTCTTTAATTAAGCAATAAGGTACGAGAGGCAGTACTGTATCGTCAATAATGTACTGTTCAAGGGTGTTGTTAGGCCTGACGCGCAGCGGAGGGTCGGCAAACCCTTGAACTGTACATTATTGTAGATACAGTATTGCCTCTCGTACCTTATTGCTTTTATAATACGGGTACCTGCGACTTTATAAATAGTAATAGTAAGCTCCCTTTCAGCACAATAGTTGTAGCCACCAAACGTGTATCGCATTTCAGCGACAGAGAAAATAGTCCCGTATGTGTACGGGACACACATACGGGACTACAAAACTGATTGCCGGTTGAAAGCAGGGTGGAGAATGACACTCAGCCACAGATGTAAAGAAGTGCTCTCGCTGCTTCTGTCAATCTTTTCTCCGTCATTTTTCTCCTCCATGATGTTTAGAGAACTTGCCTCGCGTCGGGAAATTACTGACGTAATTATCTCTCACTGGAAGTTATCGCAATTTTGTGATCAAACCCTTTTCATTCCTCATCTTAGTTTCCGGTTTTATGCACTCGCTCCACGCTAACTAGTCTGCTCTCAGAGCGTTATCTGCTCTGCTCTCCTGATTGTGAGCCGTATCAACATTTGACTGTACAGCAGGAACAGGGACCACAAATACATTATTCACCGCTGACATTCTCATCAAAAGTCATTTCCCCCAAAATATCAAAGTTTACACGAAACATGTTTGGTAACTGTCAAGCTTGAAATGACAACTAACGGTCGCACAATTTAAATCTACCTGTTATTTTAAGTGCGCACTGATATGGAACGCTCTAAATGGAAACAGGCTGTACAGTACTTTATGGCTGAATAAAGTACACCCCGTGTCTCAACCAATCAGAATGCTTGATTTGATCTACCCGTATTATAACGTGATATAAGAACCTCATCTCTTCTCCTGCGCTCCTGTCCTTTGTTCACCCTCACACCAGCTCTTCAAGGGGTAATCAGCCTCATCTCCTTCAGCTGGGCAGCAGCCTTGGGCCTGCTGATGGGAATTGTAGTTCATTCACCAGATGCCATGATGGATTGTAGTCCCTGCTGCAACCACTGGGAGGGGATGTACCTCCCATTGATGACACTACCTCTTATAACATCACAGTAGTTATTTACAGCCTAACCAATATATTTCCTGAACCTACCCCAGTGGTTGTGTTGCCTAAAACCCACTTTTGTTGTAATGTGTCCCTGTGCACAAAACCAAAAGATTGCATTTTGTGGCTCTGTGAACTTAACTTAGAACCTCTACTGACCTTAAGGAGGACTCCTAGTGGTGAGATGAGATACTTTGGGGATATTTAAGGTAAAGAAAAGAGTCTGAGCTATGGATGAGATGCGTTTAGGCGTCTGGTGGACATTTACTGCTTTTCCATTAAGAAGTTCGTGGTAATTTTCGTTCCAGGACTACTTTACAAGAAACTAAAAGGTTCCTTCAGTCAACACTGGTCTAAAGACCGCCAAAGATGAGGCAAATCAGTCGTCTGGGACGGGGGCTGCTTGTGGTCGCAGGGTAAACACACTGAAGCGCGCGGTCCAGTGTGTCCGCCGGTTCATCTAAAAGCTTCTTTTGCTTCTTTGTCTCAACATTTATTTCTGCATTGTATTTACTGATGCATGCTGGACATAATGAATAAAAAGCAGAGGAGGAGAATGAAGCTAAGAGCGTCTGTCTACACAATAAATCATCTGTTGAATGTTTGATGGTTATGTATTTGTGCTTTAGAAAGTAAAAGCTATCAGTCTCACCTCTACCTCTCTTTTTTTTAAAGATTCTTTTTTGGGGCTTTTTATTGCCCCCACATGGCATTTTTTAGGATTCTGCTCGAAATAACATACTAAACCCAAACTAAAAACTCTGCAACCACAAGGGCTATTTGAATACCTTTGGTGTTATAATAAAGGCAATCCATGTGAGCTTTTGTTCAGATGTGTAAATATTAGTGTGTATGTATGTATGTGTGTATATATATATATATATATATATATATATATATATATATATATATATATATGTTACTGGTTAAGAGTAAATAAAGATTGAAACACAGGTCTAAAGGTCTCCCAAATCATAGCACAATATGTGAACAGTCTCTCTGCAAAGTTTGACTTTTTGACTTAAAAAATTAAGCAGAACAAAGTCAGAGAGGTAAATTACAAAGAGAATTCAGGCGAGGTTTCCAAAATTTGCATTTGCGCGTATTTGCGCGCATCTGTGACATTTGAATTTTTTCATGTACCAAACCCTATATTTCACTTGTATATTACTTATGGTGTTCAATACACTTATATCAGTGTGGATTTACTGGGTAAAATGCATTTTTTCTTCTAATAAACAAAGGTAGGCAGCATTTGCTGACTCAGCGATTCATGTTGCTGTGTTCTTTGGTTCATATCTCGGTGATGCTTTGGAGCAGAGGGATTTGGTGAATAGATTAGGAATCTGTGTGGAATTGTCTTGCTTTTTGCCATTTGTTTTTTCTGATTGCACCGAGCTACGGGTTGCTAGTTCTGGAAACATGCCGAGTGGGCTGATTCATGACAAAATTATGGTTATGATATTTGAATAATTATTTTAGTTGGTGTTTGAGTTGTGTTGAAATGGCAGACTAATTATTGTAGCCCAGGTTCTCTTGTTTAATGTGATGTGCAACATCAATATATTTGTTCATGATTATTGTAATGTTTTACACAGTTTAACTATCATGCAGGGCTCCAGACTGCGACCAAATGGTCGCATTTTGCGCCTAAAATTAGACACAGTGCGACTAAATTTTTCATCTACTCGCGCATGCGCGACCAGTATTTTATTTTTTTATTTTTATTTTATTAAATATTTTTGTTGCTGACAAACTTGTTCTACACTTCAGCCCACTATAGTTAGCGGCAGGCACGTGCACAGATAGACCCCTAGTGGTCCTCAAGCACCTGCCCTTTTGCATTTATTTGAGTTCTTGTGAGAATTTCGCCCCGACATGCTCCGCGGCGCTCACGAGCCCCCGCGCGCTCCTCCTCCTCCTCCAGCTCTTGCAGCGCTGAGCGCCAGGCCAGACGGGTGCAGCTACGTCTTCTCTGACCCGCAGCATCAGACAAACGGGTAGTGACGGTGTTTGTGCAGTCCCCCGACGTTGTTTGGTGATAAATTAACCTAGGGTGACCAGATTTGAGTTTGTGAAAAAGAGGACACTTCGTTCCGGGGGGGGGGGGGGGGGGGGGGAGGTGGGGGTGGAGAGAGAGAGAGGAGGACACTTCGTTCCGGGGGGGGGTAGCAGTAGTGTGTAGCATGCCGTGAACTTACATTTACGTTGAGATCGGTCGACCAATGACCATTCTCTCTACAGTCAGAGCTTGCGCAAGAAGGTGGAACGTGAGGGAGATACCATTTCCAAAACTTGTAAGGGGGTAATAACTATTTTCCCCGACGTAGAAAAATCCCGGACGTTTTTGGAATCCCTGCCGGACGCTTTTTTTAGGTCTCGAAAAGAGGACATGTCCGGGGAAAAGAGGACGTCTGGTCACCCTAATTAACCACAACATTAACGCCGCTGAAAACATTACGTCGCAACTGGTCCGACGTGTTTATAAATGTCACGAGAATTCACAGCTAGAAAAAATTTACAAAAATGCGATTAACTTGGCATTCATCCTCTGCATGGAAATCAGCACCCAGCATGTGAAGTCACTGCTCTTCATCAAACACTCTGCAACAAGAAAGCCTGGACCACTCCACAGCCTGCAAGCTAACTGATGGTGTAATTCACACAATAAGCATTGAGGTCTGAGGAGAAGTTCAGGAGATATTTCAAGGTGCGTCAGAAGCTGAGGCTCTCAACATTCCTTTACCTACTGTTGTGCCTGTTCAGGAGAGGACACGGAAAGTTGCCTGTTATTCATTTATTTATTCAATTTTAGTTAGTTTGTTAACAAAAATAAATATATAAGTTGAAAATATCCTACTGTTTTTAATTTTTTTTTTGGGTTTGAGCACCTGCCCCCCAAAATGCTTGTGCACGTGCCTGGTTAGCGGTAATGCCTGGGGGGGCGAATGACCACTGTGATAGGCTAATGTGTGAAAAGAGGCGGGTCTTGGGGGTTATCGCGCGAATCCACAGATTTCACATAGCGGTTACTCCTGTAAACAATGGACAATGGCGAACCGGACTATCAGTTCGTACTTTCTTCTTAAACCTAATGATCTAGAGAAGACAAATCCCGAGAATGAGTCCGACTCAGATTGTGAGGAAACGGTCGTGGCGAAAAAAGGCAGGAAATTCAGCTTTCTCGATGAGTGGCTGCGCGAGTTCACCTAAGATTGTAGTGTATGCATTTATTGTCAAAGTATTTATCACTAATACAGTGAAAATGATAGGAAAACTTTGCACGTCGATTTATAGTGTGCGCCCCTAAATTTTCTGCTTGCGCACCTAACATTTTAAGTTAGGGGCCACTGTGCTCCTAGTAAAAAAAGTTAGTCCGGAGCCCTGTCATGTCTAAAATTCAACCTAGATAGGTCCCGTGGGGCTGTGCAGCTTTGAGAAATGGCTGGAAATAGGGGAGCGAGAGAGAGGGGATGACATGCAGCAAAAGGCCATGGGCTGGAATTGAACCAAGGCCGCTGCCAAAGAAGCTCTCTCACTTTCTTTTCTCTCCAAAAGCAAAGCCTAACTTTACTTGTAATGTTATCAAACAAAGAGAGAAATGTAAAAGATTATCGTTTAGGTAACAATAAATAAAGCTACTTCATATAATTCAATGGGACACGAATACCACTCTACTGGGTGAAAGTCCTGTGTTTGTTTGACCCATCTAACTGCCCCCAACTGCCACCCCAAGTGGGCTTTGTTGACTTCCTCATTTAGTCCCAGCAGAAATACTACCACGTACATGTCAAGGCTCGTAGTTTGACACTGACCAAGCTGCCATATTTGAAAAGCTGGGAGTGAGAGCGGGTGGTACATCAGTTAGCTTACTAATCAAAGTGATGAACCTCCTAAGCTGTGCGTGCCGGCTCCTTTCGCAACCTATTCAGTTACCCCAAAAGATAAGTATGAAAAAAGATCTCTTTCGAGGGCTCTGCTGTAATTCCCCAATCTGCATGCAGACAGACAACAACAAAAAAGCCATAATGAGCCAATTTGCCAAGAATAGCTGGGAATTAGGTTCGTAAATGGCTTTGAGTGTTACTGCACAGGGCACAGAGAGAATAGAACATTAGACCACAGGGAGTTAAAGAGAGTTACTGTACGCCACAGGGACTGGGAAGATAGGGCTAGACCACACGGGGAGTGACTGATGAGGGTCCTAAACTAGGAATGGCAGAGAAGCTCCTCTCTACCGGGCTCTTTGTTGCATAGGTTAAGGTGTGACATATTAAGAGTCTGGTCCGTGCACAGGCGCTGAGTGATTGCTGCTGTACTCTGCAGGGGATGAGAGCACAGCGCTGCACAGTGGGGAGATTAGCCTTTAGTGAGCAGGCCCAGAGCGCCTTTGATAAGTTTCTTTCCTCTGGTTGTTACATTTTTCTCGGTCCCTACAGGGAAGTAAAGGAGCATGTCTAGTAGGCTAACTGCGCAGCTACTATTCTCTGATTCTTTAGAAGAAGTTATGTATTTCAAGTGTCACTGAGGCTGCCTTAATTGTTACTCGTGTCTTATCAGATTTATCTGAAATACCACTTGTGTTCCAAAATCAAAAACTAGGCTGGGGCCTCCGGTTGCTAAAAGAAGTCTATATAAATGACTATACTTCTCTCTGGATTTATTCCCTCAGTAAACATTTTTTAAATGAGTTTATGTTCTCAATCTCTAGTTCCAAGTCTTCTTCAATACAGAATGATGATTATTTAGTAAATGATGGTCATTTAGAGTCGAACAGACCATAAAGCAGGGTATGCTTTAGGGCGGGCTTACTGTGATTGACAGGTTGCTGCAGCTAGCAGCTCTGTATGTGGCGTCTCTAAGGGTACATCCCAAGTCTCTAAATTGTCGTTTCCTCGCTCCTTGATCCTCGATTGAACCGGAAGTGGTTCTGCGCCGCCATCTTGACGGCCGTCCCAAAGCTCTTATTCAGTTCGGAGGAGCGAGGATCGAGGAGCGAGGAGCGAGGAGGGAAATCGGAGGAGCCATGATCGAGGAGTCCCGAGAGCAGGCTTCCAGGAAGTGTTTTAACGCTAGACACGCCCCCTCACTGCTCATCTGTTATGTGATTGGACGCTGCAGCTGAGCAGACTGATCGCTGACGTTTCATACCAGAGACGATCACAGATTAAACTCAAGCTATATATTATATCTGTTTTCTTATTCACCATCTGGTTAAAATATGTTCATTGTAGGTCTGAACAACAAAAGGACCACAAACAACTGTCTTCAAAGATTTGATCTGTTGTTTCCCTCAATAACCTTTATTATGTATGTCATTAAAATCAGAGAGCTGGAGAGAGGAAACACTTTTTTACAACACGTAATGAAGAGAAACTATATTTATATTGTAGGTTATTTTATAATGTCACAATCAGAATTTCAAAACATACCGACGTAATAATAAATAAATAAATAAGACGCATTCCGCCGGTAGAAATTGATCCTGTGCGTATAAGCAGGATACATCACAGTATATAAATACTCAATACAGTTTATTAAACGGTAACAGACGACAGAGAAAACATCTCCACTCTGACACTCATGATAACTTTGTCTTTATTAATATAAGTAGTTTAACACCATTAAATCAACTGAAAACATACGATCATTTTTATCAATATTTTAAGTGCATTTTTATTGGAATGTTTGCTAAAAACTCTCTGGACAAAACTCCGTCAGCTGTTAAAGCCACTGATCAGCTGATCAGATGTGATCAGCTGTCAGGCGGCCGCAGTTATCAGAAATCGACGTCGCTTCACGTGACGCTTCAGAGGAAAGGACGTCTCATGTTTATTAAAACATATTTCCTCGCGTCTTCTCTCCGCGCATGGTTTCCTTGCGTCTCTCCATGTATCCCTGGTGGGAGGGACTAAGACGCAAGGAAAGGACACAAGTGAGGGAAACAGGGATGCAATTTAGAGACTTGGGATGTACCCTAAGTCACTCATCCGCGTGCCAAACATGGTCACTTCTGTTCATTGGTTGCAGACAAAATAACAACATGGCGATCGCCGTAATTCAAGATGGCAATGGTGAAATCAAGGCTTCAAAACATCCGTCCACAAACCAATGTGTGAATATCTATACAAAATGTTTCAAATGGTTATGGAGATATTTATGTCGGGATCAAAGTGGCAGAACAGCTAACAGCTGACCACACAAATATTTAACTTTGGGTATAGGCAACAAAATCACGGAAACCGGGACCAGACTGGTCACAGTCACGTCCAAGACTGTATTTTCCTCTTCCTGTCTTTTGCCCGCCTCCCTGTGGCTGTGGGCGTGGCCTCTCTCCCTCCTGCTTCTGCTGCTGGCTGATTTGAGCACACCTGCATCTCATCACTCTCATCAGGCTCTGCCCCGGCTCTCCAGCCGCTCGTCACCACATCGCTCACTTTGCTCCAGAGATTGTGTGCGCTCTTGGCTAAATGCTGATTCAGTCCGTGTTGTTACGTCAGTGATGTTTCCTCATGTTGTTGCTCTTCAGTAATTGTTTGTTTCTCTGTGTTCCAGAAACCGGTTCTCTGCCTGCCTGCTCTCATCAGCTGCACCTGTCAGCCACGCCATCTTCCCCAGCCCATCCTGCCAGCCATGCCATCCACCACGCTCCGCCATCTCCCCTCCAGCTTCGCTCTCCTACGTTCCCCACATCCGTCCACCGCTTCTTCCCCTTTTTGCAATACATTTCTCTTCATCATTTTAAAGCGTCTGCTTTTGGGTCCAACTAACTCAGCTGAAACGTAACAAGGCTCCAGGAGTTTTAGGCTGATTTAACCCAGATTAACCCTTCCCGACCATCGGAGGAGAAATCTGGACCGATACCTAGTGGTTAGAATATTTAATAAAGCAGTTTTCAGAGCTGGTCTAAAACCTCTCGAACCGTTCACAGCCCCATAATTCAAAAAATTATTGATATTGAGGAGAATGTGGATGATAATGATAAGTCTGCAACAAAGAGACGGCTGCTGAAGAATAGACAACCCATGTCTCCCCAGTCATTTTCTCCTTGAGACTTAGCCTTCATCTTTTGTCTTTTTTTTGCTGCAAAGCTGTGATGCTCAATTATTTTCAAATCCTGCAGTCAGAATCAGAATCAGAAACTGTTTATTAGCCAGGAATGTTTTCACAAACGAGGAATTTTACGAGGCGGAAGTATGTCTTAAGATTTGAGAAAAGAGCATCTACGTTATGTGTGTGATGCAACCCATTTTCAAAATCGGTCTGAGGCTGGCTTTAGTTAAGTTTAGGAAAAACATTGTGATTGGCCTTAAAATAAGTGTTTTACACTAAGTGTTTAAAGTCTCTGACCATCCACCCCACCTTTCTTACTGTTGGAACTATGTCAGCAGCTCTGAGGGTAGCGTATTCACATGGATGCTTTTAATCCGTGTGACCACCGCGACCAAGGATCCCTTATGGACTTGGCATTAGCCTTTATTTTGTTTTGGTGGGCATTTCCACGTATTTCTGTGAGATCAAGCTGCTGCCATCCATTGTGAAAAAAACAATCCTCTCTATAGTCAGCAAGGATAAATTAACAATATCCTCTCCCACTGTGTACAAATGGAGCTATCACCTCCTTGCAGCTTAATGGGAACTATTACAGGCTTGTTTGACTGTGAGCCCTCAGACCACAGGGCCCCTCGGCACAGTAAACCACCCACCGCAACACACTATGTTTAGACCTTTTTAGCACTGAAACTCATTTAATACCACAGTGTTGTTATTTTTTTCATACGCTGAACTCGTTTTTTAAACCACATGCTTCCCAGGTTTCCTCAGCCACTCATTCATGTCCACAGGCTGTTCAAAAACCCATTTAAAACCACAGGCTTCCTTCTCCTTCATATATTTATATCAGCTGTTAAACTGATTTACACATCAAGTGGTCTGAGCGAAGCAATCTAATTGGTCAAAGGCTCATTCCAACCGTGCTGATAACCCCTCTTAAGCATTCACAGCTAAGGTTATTGGTTTTTATGTTTCATCTTGTGCTAAGTAATGAGCTTATTAGCAGTTTCTCCTGCTCGCTCCTGCTGTTTATTATTCATGTTCACTACCTCGAGGAAAGTCAGTCCACACATATGGATGGCTGTTAAATAAAAGTCACAAAACCCCTTGAGTTCATATAAACACTGAGAACAATACGACAATAAACCCAGTAAAAATAGTTTTATCCTGCTCTTTGTAACACTACACTTCTGTTCTCAGATTTTCTTGGACAGGATTTCAAGGCCGGAGGGGAGGGGTACCTTAGTATCGCCACTCTGCTCTTTGCAGATTATGTTTGCGAGGAGGTCAAGTATCTCTTGTCTTGGTCACTTTTAGTAAATGCGACGACCACGCCCCGAACTCGGCCAATCAGCCGAGCCTTACGTACTTAAACGCATCGAACACACAGCCACTTCCTCTTCGACTCGGTTCCGACGCCCGCCCCCCCAACCACGTTCCTCTTCTCTCTCTCTCTCTCTCTCTCTCTCTCTCTCCTCAGGAATCCTCAGGATTGAGTGAAGGAAGGTGTTCATCAGTAAGACGACTCCTGTGAGATGTTTTGTTTATCTTCATCAAGGAGAACAGTTGTTCACACAGGTATGTGCTGCCAAACATAGAGCATTTGAGCAGCTTGGTACGCAGCTGGGGCATTGTGTCTGTGATGAAACGTGGAAACTGTGCAGCGCCCACAGAGTCATACTTTGCCTTGAGTGTGTCCACAACATTGGAGTTCAATCAGCTCTCGGTTGGTTGGTGCGCTTTCCACGTCAGCTGCAAATGGATTGTTGAGCAATTCAAACCTGCTTTTTTGGGCTTCAAAGTTGACAAATCGCCGTGTGAAGTCGGCACCAAGTACGCTGAGTTTTTTATCTGAAGCTGCAGGTTGAGCGCATTGAGATGACTCGTGATGTCACACAGAAACGCCACTTGACACCGCAACTTTTTATCCCGGAGCTCTGTTGTGTCTTTCCCTTTGCTTTCCATGAACTGACAGATCTCCTCATGCAACTCGAAACATCTTTTCAGCACTTTTCCTTGGCTTAGCCATCGCACCGCTGTGTGATAGGGCAAGTATTCTGAACCCAACTCCTCCAGAAAAGACTTGAACTGGCGGTGATTTACACCTTTGGCTCTTGTGAAGTTAACTGCTCGTGTTATGGTGCTCATTACATTTTCAAGGCTTTGCCACACAACGCTTCCTGGTGTATGATGCAGTAATAAGCTGTTAGCTCACCTGCGCCATTTACCTCCCACATCTTCTCCCGGATCCTGCCCACCGATCCATTCTTTTTACCGCTCCATCTGTCGTCACACCCACAAGTTCATCCCAAGGCAGCCCCATTTCATTTACACATCTGGATACCTCTTCAAAGAGATCTTTTCCCGTAGTCGTGCCATGCATTGATCTTAATCCCAAAAGTTCCTCTGTTACGAACAGACTTGAGTCCACTCCACGGATGAAAATTGACAGCTGGGCAGTATCAGAAGTGTCTCATCCACAGCAAGGGAGTATGCGATGAAATCTTTTCCCTTTCCGTACACGATCAGCAACGATGTTTCTGCTCAGGCTCACATTTGAAAATGCTTTCCTCTTATCTGGGCACACGACGTCGCAAACTTTCATCATGCAGTTTTTGACAAATTGTCCCTCGGGCTGATTTAGCGACCTCTGCTGCCACAATAAAACTAGCCTTTACAGCAGCCTCACTTTGTGTTTTGGCTTTTGTGAACATAGCCTGCTGTGACACCAGACTTCTTTTCAACTCTTCTACCTTCTGGAGCCTCTGTTTCATGTCCAGATGTTTGTACCTGTCGTGGTGTTTCGCTTCATAGTGTCTTCTTACGTTATATTCTTTCACTACAGCCACACCGTCTCCGCACACAAGACAAACAGGTTTGCCCTTTATATCCGCGAACATATACTCTGCCTCCCACCTGTCTTGAAAACCTCTGTTTTCAAAGTCCACCTTTCGTTTAGCCCTTTTTTGGGGAGTGGGATAGCTGAAAGTTGGCGACGACTGGTGACTAGCTCCATAAAGCTGCTGATGAGTGAGTAGTGCAAAGGCTCGCGCTTGCAGGCCCTCACGTGGCAACGCACTGGCAGTGCATTGTGGGATTTGTAGTATTAGTGGTGCGTGCAATATACCGGCGGGCCAGCTCTAATAGTAATTACATATTATCCTGCGGGCCAAAGATAATTCCACTGCGGGCCGGTTTTGGCGGAGGCAGAGAATACCTTGTATCGGTCCTTGTTCATGTGGCAGAGACAGAGCCCAAAGCACTGCAGGTAAATTATGAATATGGCAAAAAAACATTTTGCATGCATTACACAGGAATTGAGCTGTTGCTGCATATCCTGGGCCAGTACGAGAGGAAAGCCCACTTTTACTTTTGAAAAGCTGAACATCCAATCGCCAATGTGCTGCAGCTTTGTGTGTGTGTTTGCGTTGAGGATTTTGAGATGGCTGAACCTGTATTCGTCTGTTAAATAAACTGTCCAGCTGTCTTGGCCATGATACTTCAGGAATTATTGTGCAACCACCCCTTGTGGCACACGGTGCACAATAGGGTTGACGAACTAAAGGCGCCAACATCACATCAAAGACCAATCTGGAGTCTCCCCGCAGCTGCAGTCTGAGGGGCCCCTTGACGGTTATAAAAGGCCCCTTTTACTTATTAAAGTTTGGAAGGACAGTGTTACATCAGAGCAATGACGAAAGTCTTTCAAGGGTTTCTCGCCGTGCATAATTTAAGTGAAACTGTGTTTCAATAATTCAGCATTAAACAGCTCATGTGGCATCTCATGGACGACTCCGTGGGATCGGTGACCTGATGTTTCCCATTTTTGCGTCCAAAATCCGGCTGAGAAGGACTTCCCGTGAAATGCCACCGGCCTTCACAAGAACGGTGTCCCGTGTACTGCATTAGGCTTCGCCCCCGGTCTGCGCCGGGTTCAACACGTTGTCTGGTCAGCGAACTAATGGGGAAACTGTGTCTGCCGGTGTTCGGGCTCCATTACTGTGGGGTCATTAGGAACATGTCGGAGCAGCTCGGAGGGGCCTCTGTGGGGCCCGCGTGGCCTCTTATGACTCATGCAGCGAGGGCCATTTGGTCAGTCTCGCTTCTTGGTCCGCCTCTGTCTCTGTTTCTGTCTCTTTATACAGTATATACAGTGTGTATATATATATGTATTTAAAATAATGTGTCACGTGAAATGAGTCATTTGAGGCCCACAGCACACGCTGGACAAGTCACACAATACACACACAGAAGAGGCGGATAAAGTAGAATGGCTGGGATTTGTCCCCCTGTAAAGAAGGACGCACCTTTTATAGTTTGATTCAATCATTTATTTCGGTTATTCATTTATCTTATACGTGTACTTTAATTGCCATTAGTATTATTTATTCATCCTAACATTTATTTGTTCTTCTACTTGGTTCCCTCCTCCTCTCTTACTCCTCCTCTCTCCTCTCACATTGCTTTTGTCCCCCTTTGTAATCACTTTTTCACACATAAAAATGAAAGTGTGTCCACTGGAGAGAGAAAAAAAATATAAGATGCAATATTGTCAAGAAAATCCAACGGAATTTTGCGATCCATATCTCCCCCCCGATCTGCAAACTGCTTGGATGTATTATTTAAAAAGCGCGTGAGTATGCCATAACTCTGAGGTGTCCATGTTGGCTGGCTGCAGGAGTCGTGCTAAATCATGGGCTGTGTTTGTTGTCTTTAAACATTTTCCTTCTTCTAATCCCCCTCATCGCCACAAAGCCAGAAATATTTATCTCTTCTCTCTCTCTCTCTCTCTCTCTCTCTCTCTCTCTCTCTCTCTCTCTCTCTCTCGAAACATGAAGGCAAACACTTCTAAGGTTGTCAAAGAATTACGCGGAACATTTACTCCTTAAAAACATTCAAAGTACATTGAATTTCTAAAAAATTAAAAGACAAGAAAAAAATTGGAGAGAGATAATTTTTCCTAAAACACTACAATTACTTTGACAAGTCAGGCAAAAAGCTTTGCTATTTATATAAGCAGCCCAATGTTCTCTCTCTCACACGCTCTCCATCAAACCTCTCACTCTTTATTCCTCTGGTGCTTTCAATTTATTTTCTGTGTGTGTGTGTGTGTCCCTCTGTCTGACTCACTGTGTTTATTCATTTTTGTTGTGTGTGCTTCTGAGGTGTCTTTAGATATTCTTGTTCCTGCCTCTCTCTCTCTCTCTCCATCCACACATCCTTGACAGCTGGTTTGATGTCATGACCCAACATACAATTATCTGTAAGGATGGAGATGTCAGAGACACACACACACACACACACACACACACACACACACACACACACACACACACACACACACACCAGGTTTGGGTGACAGGATAATTGGGGATGGGAGGAAATACTGCAGAGATTTGAAATGACATGGAAGCAGAGGGACAGGGAGAGAGAGAGGGAGACAGCGTTCGGGCACTCCTCGTAACACCCAACGTCGTTACGTTGATCTCCAGGCAGTTAGTTGATAGCAGACAGCTTGTACGCTGTGGGTCATGTCTGTGTATTGCCATAAAGCAACCTTTTTCTACAGTCCATCAATCATCTGCTCTATATATCCATTTGTGTTTATTTTTTTGCCTTATTTATTTGCATCTCATTGAAGGCATCATAACCCAACAAGTTACAGACAACAGGCAAACAGAAAATATCAATACTACTTCATGTGTACGCATGCATGGAAAATGTAATCTTAAATCACCTTTTTAGTCAGATTATACTTCAGGAATGTGGTCATGAGGTTTCTTCAGCTCATAGTGAACGCTTTGGCTTTAAAACCTGCTTGTACTGTTGCTAGCTCCGCTAGAAGATTTCAGTGCGTCACAAATTAATCATCTTTCCATTAGAGGTGCATCATCGAGAATTAGTAAGACGTCATTTAGATTTAGAGGATCAGACTACAGGGTCCAGACACTCTGATGCAGGTTTTATCTCCAAAAATGATTAAAAAGAAAGAAGTTCTAGATTAAAGTAAACTGTCCTGAATCCTCTCCCTCCCTTTTCCAGCCTTCCCTTCCTCTCCTCCTTTCTGTGCCCTCCCTCACCTCTCTCACATCAGCCGTCCACCTCTCTCTGACCTCCCTTCTCCTTCGCTTATTTTCATTACTCTCCTCTCGTCCTGCCCATCCCTCCTCTCCCTCATCATCTTACATCACCCTCTCTCTCCTCCCGTCGTTTTACATGTAAAATCCCAAAAGTCCCCCGTTGACTCTCCATTTCCTCGCCCCTCCTCCTTTTTTCATCACCCTCCTCTCCTTTTCGGAGTAGTGCGAAACCATGGCTGGGACTACTGCTGCACTTAATATATATATATATTTTTATAATTAAAAGTTATAGCTATTTTATAATGTAATTGTTTTTCACAAATACACTACACGTATTATAATGATTTTTCCCTATTAGCTTATTTTCTCATTGCACAGCTCCTGTGTTGCTCAGGCAGCAGACTCTGCAGAGCCGGCTGCCTCCTTGTCGCAGGCATTCGGCTGAAGGCTGAGCAACAGAGTGCATGCGCGGCTGCTTGTTAAGCGTCTGCTCACAATCACATTGGAATCGGGGGCCGGTTAAACTATATGAAGATGCCTGCTAGCTGGCATGCCAGTAGGTGGCAGTAATGCACCTTTTGGTGAATAAATCTGCATTAAAAAAAAAGAAGAAGAAGCTTGAAGCGAGAAGCTACCTTGACTCTCAAGCTGATGCCTAATGCTGTGTGTAACCGGACGGGGCGCGAATTTTCGCGCCGCGTTCACCGCGGAAGTTTACTCGTGCGAGTGAAACGAGGGTGTTCACACTCAAAACATGTTCAAACTCGAAACATCGCGCCGCGGCTTATCTCAGTCGCTTGTCTCTGTGAATGAGCTTTCATTTCTGCTATCGACCATGGAATAAATAACCACTAGTTTTGCTTTATACTTGTTGTGGAAGTCCCAAACATGTCGGAACATGAAACGCCCTCGTGTTTGGGTTCATAACACCATCCGTAGCCACACACAGCTCGGTGAATTTCACCGACTCCTCCAGGAACTGCGTCTGGCTTCTCCGTAAAACGGATACCGATTCTGCCATCCACCATGGAAATAACCACTAGTTCTGCTTTATACCTGTTGTGTAAACTCCACATACGTCGGAACATCAAACTCCATTGTGTCTGGGTTCATAATATTATCCGTAGTCCCACAACAGCGTCTGAATGACGGCCGCTGCCAGCGCTGGTTCTGGCGGAGCAGCAGTAGTTTCATTCAAGAACGGCAAGACGGCGGTGATGACGGGCGGAGCTTCTCAACGCTGATTCTCAATGCTGATTCTCAACGCTGATTGGCTGCCGCAACTTTGCGTCACGCGATTTCTCCGCTGGAGTTGGGATAATTCAACTCACGTGAATTCGCGCCGCGTCCTTCGGTCTGTTCGCCCCTCGTCAAACGTTCTGTTCGTGCCGCCTCAAACGCGTCGCCCCGCGAAAAAATCGGCTATTTGCGGGGCGGAGCGTCTGTGGATTGACTTTGCATGTAATCTGGTCGCGCGACAGAATTTTGTCGCGCGACCAGATTACATGCAAAGTCAATGTACAGACACGACGGCGCGACATTTCCGCCGGGCGACTGACGCGTTTAAGGCGGCGCGAACGGACCATTTGACGTGGGGCGAACAGAGCGAAGGACGGGGGGCGAAGTCGCGCCAGTTGAAATAGCCCAACTCCAGCGACAAAAACGCGTGAGTCATAGTTGCATCAGCCAATCAGCGTTGAGAAGCTCCGCCCGCCGTCCTGCCGTCTTGCTGCTGCTACGCCAGAAGTAGCGCTGGTAGCGGCTTCATTCAGACGCTCTTGTGGGACTACGGATAATATTATGAACTCAGACAACATGGAGTTTGATGTTCCGACGTATGTGGAGTTTACACAACAAGTATAAAGCAGAACTAGTGGTTATTTCCATGGTGGATGGCATAATCGGTATCCGTTTTACGGAGATAAGACCGGCGCAGTTCCTGGAGGAGTCGGTGAAATTCACCGAGCTCTGTGCGGCTACGGATAATATTATGAACCCAAACACAAGGGCGTTTGATGTTCCGACATGTTTGGGACTTCCACAACAAGTATAACAAGTACTAGTGGTTATTTATTCCATAGTCGATACCGGAAAAGATAGCTCTTTTTCACGGAGAGACCCGACGGCGATAAGCCACGCCCCCTTTGTCTTTGTGGCGATTTGTCTTTGTGGCGTTTGGTGTGAACACCCTCGTTTCACTCGCGCGACCAAACTGAAGCGGTAAGCGCGACGCGACAAATCCTGTCGCGTCCGGTGTGAACACGGCATAAGAGACGGATTAGCTGGTGGTGATGTGGTGAGTGGACCGCATGAGATGCGCAGCAGTACATCTAAAGCACACATTTAGAGGAGACAACGAGGAGGACGTGACTGCGCTGTTGACGGCCAGGCTGCGGCGCGCACCGCCCAGCTGTTATAGCATCGTAGGTACACTGCACTGCCACTGCAATATGGACATATTCAGCTGAGAGATGATGGAGGTCTAGTTTTGGGATACTGCATTGTACTTCTTTTGTTTTCGATCGAGTGTAACACCGAATCCTTGTGCTTTTAGTTGTTCAATAAAATGACTTCTAAATATTCAGCTCCCGTCATCCCTCCCCCGCTTGTTTTTCCTCTACTCAACAATCCTAAAGGTCGGGTTTATGCTGGATCACAACTAGGTTGTAAGACGTGCTGTCGAACCGGTGTGGAAATCAAAAGTGTTTTATCGGTGCCTCTCATGGAGGCAGAGTGAAAAGCCAGCTGTCATGGAGAGGACAGAGACGAGGTGATCGTAACTTCAGCTGGTAAACCCCTTATATTCTCAGCCTCTCCTGGAGGTCCAGACCCATACTCACCCTTTCCGACAAATCATAGCGAGCAGTGGGTGGGCGTGTTAGATAGTGTAGGAAGACACAGAAATTATGTCATACCGACTGTATAAAAAAATGGACGTTGTCATCGTGACATCACCCATTGGTTTGTGGACTGCATATGGAACCAATGAACAAGAAGTCACCATAATTCGAACGCAGAGGAGTGACGTAGAGACGCCGTATACGGCTCTGATAGCATCAGCGACCTGTCAATCACAGTAAGCCCCGCCCTAAAGCATACCCTGCTTTATGTTCTAGTTTAGCGGTCCACAACCTTTTTTGCGCCACGGACTGGTTTTATGTAAGACAATATTTTCGGACCGGCCTTCACGCTGTGGGCGATAAATATGACATCATAAAATGATACGACCTGCATAAAAACAAATATAAAGTGCACACACACAGGCTTGAGTACATACATTTGCGTGCACAGTGCCCGAGACCTGACACACACTCGCACAATGAACACACATGCGCTGCGGAGAGAAAAGCATTCCCCACTGCTGTGTAATCGTCTTCATTCACACCACTGATTAAAAAAATTCACTGGACACGACCAAAAGGTTCGTGTACAAATCTTTCAATTTGTCCTCAAACCCTCAAAGTATTTTTTTCAAATTATTTTCTACATACATACCAGAAAATAATACAAAGATACAGACTTTTGACTTCTGTTGTGTTCAAAAATCTTTGGATGGACGTGAAGAGAATTCTGGATTCGGTGAGTTATAATAAAACAGATTTAATCAAAAATTCAATGGTGATACAGTATAAAATTCTCAGCTGAGGGTGCATAATTCACAGCGTCCATAGACTGTAAACAGTTCAGACGGTAAACAGTTAACCACATTCGACTTATGTACCCCGAACAACAAGTTATGTTTGGTTTTGTAGGCGGAGTCAGCTTTTGGGTTGGTTTTACAGATGGCACTCTAGCATCTTCATGCTTCCGGTACTTGACGTCATCACTCCGCCCTCTTGTGTAGCTAACTGGTGGTCTCCCTTAGAGGAGTTGTTTTTCAGTTATATAAGGTACGGCATCCATTTTGAATAATACTGTGGCATCTGTCTTGATTAAAACATTCCATGCATACTTGAAATACTTCTAAGTGATAAAAAACTAACGGTGACTTTCTGCTATGTTACTAATACACATTGCCATAAGGCTCGCTACTACTTACTGATTATATCATTCTTAACCCTTCGTCCACGGAGCCCGCGGTTTCGCGTGGTGACACTTGAAACTTTTCTCTAAGTTTCTAAAATATTCACAGCACCCCGATAATACATCGCAAAAATATAATTTTACGTCTGGCGGAAAGAGACGGCTTCCTGCTTCCGGGTGCCTGCCCAGGCAGAGCCCAGCATAATTTTAACATCATCAGGCAAGCGAAAGGGCAGCAGTGTGTCATCTGACGCTGGAAAAAAAATAAAAAAATCCTTCTCTGTGATTAGTTGAGTCATATGTCCGTCGCCATTTCGTGAACTAAACAACCAATGTACACTCAGGAAAATCTCAAAAGGACTACCCACTTGTACAGCATGTACACACTACAGTTTACAATCAACATGACGACAAAGAGATTCAACTCGGAGGAAGCAAAACACATGATTCTGGAGAGCAGCGAGGAGGAGGACGACGCGTCGTCGTCAGAGCTCGAAGGCTTTAGTTCTTCTGAGGAAGATGGGTAAGTGTAGTTACTAAACTTTGTTACGTGTCTGTAAGGCTGCATGGTGCAAACTAGTAATGTGTACAAACTAGTAATGTGTACAAACTAGTAATGTGTACACTGCAGGAGAGCACGAGAGCCAGCCACGCGGTGCACACTGCTGTTCACGTTACTACGTCATGATCTAAGTAATGTTTACACACAGTCTGCTTTGTACAACACTCTGCTTCACGTTACTACCACTAATATTTATACATCCAATGCGGAGCATTATGCTAAAATTACTACCACAGTCATGATCTGAATAATATTTGCACATCCAATGTGGAGCATTCTGCTCAATCGTTACGTCATCTTTCTTTCAACTGACTAGTATTGATTTATTTTACAGAGAGGAGCACCATCCGCCCCGACCAGCCTGGCCAGCAAAGAGGCAGCGCGTTGACCGACGACTAAAGACACCATCTCCAGCAAACAGGGCGCGTGCTGCCCGGCGACTGCTTTCACCTCAGGCCAGATCAAGAAAGACAATTTTTTATGGTAATTTTTGAAAATGACGTCACTTCCGGTTTCTAGACAGGAAGGGGCCCCCCACCACCGGAAGTGCCCCTCTACCCCACAAACGTACCAAGCTATTACTACTGACTGGCATGCCATGGCATGAGGATATGCCATTGAAGCATATATACTTGTATATTGTAAATGGTCTAGTCTTTGTTCTGTTTTATATTTCTGAATATATATTCTGTACATATTTTCTTTTTTTTTTATAATACATATTTTTATTTAAAAAAAAAAAATTGTTGTGATGGTCATTTTTCATTTGCACACACTCCCTGAAGCTTTATCTGCACTATGAAGTCATTTCTCAGTCCCATTTTTATCATTTTGGTGAAAGCTGTGAAAGACCATATTTGTACTCAAAAAACGATAATAAAAACTTTAGTTTTAGACATTTATTTACATGTATCTAACATTTTATTCATATATTTCACTGCTTTTGTGAACCTAAAACCTTTGGTAAACCAATTGCCATCACCTAAACAGAGTCACCACCTGAGTAAAGTTAGGTTTTTTCAAGCGATATGAAGAATTTCCAAAAATCGAGATTCCATTTTTCAGCTTTAGTGTCATATTATAAAGTTTTTTTCTTTACACTTTTGCCTTACGACAATGGTGCCTCATTATATAGATAGCTGAGATTGTTCTGCAATTTATGATGTAAAACATGGGTATATATCTTATATGCAAGTGCCTTAAAAGGTGAATCTAAGAAAATTATGTCAAATCGAGAAAATCGACTGAAAATGACCTCCAGTGTGCAGTGAGTTAAGTATTGTCATTTACACATATACATTCTTTATTTACAAGTGTAAGTCATAATAAACTGTTACAATTCTACACTTCTTATATATGGTCTATGATTCTACTCACTGATAACAAACCGAAAGTCAACTTGCTTGGGTTGCATTTGTGATCTTTGGGGGCAATGCCCTTGCATAGCTTGCCAAGCTATTGCACTCTGCTGTACTTCTGTATTCAATTCGACCTTTGAACCGGATGTCGCGACGTCCTCTGACAGCAAAGGGTCGAGGAAATAAACCGGGTGGTGCGTGCACTAAGATACTTCCTATATTTATCGTAAACTCTGTTGTATCTCTTAGTTCGAGTCAGTTTACAGCATACAAACACTACTGTAACATTTATCAGCTAAAAAGCTCAACATCATGTTTACTGATTTATTACGTCCTGTTGTTTTCATTCCTATGTTGTGCCTGTTGATCAACTGCGGTTGCTTTTTAAATGTGCACTGTAAATTCACTTCAATTCAGTATATTTTGTATAGGCCAGAATCACAAATTACAAATTTCCTTCGGAGGGCTTTACACATACGATATCCCTGTCCCGGGACCTCACATTGGATCAGGAAAAACTCCCCCAAAAAACACAAACAAAAACGACAGAGGAGGATCCCTTGTCCACTTTTGGGGGGATTTTTTTCCTTTTTACAATGCATGGGTTTATGGACAGAGGATGTTATACAGATTGTGAAGCATTCTGAGCATTTTTTTTTTTCTATTTAACTGAATTGAGTAAAATAATTCAAAGAATTGGAATGTATCATGTCACTCTAATTAAGTCTCTGTTGAGTTGTTCAAACATGCAAAAGCTATTCAATTAGTAACAAAACCAACGTAGCTATTTTCCAATTGTTGGAGGACATTTTTCTTCAAGAATGCGGAAGATGTCTTTTTGTGAATGTTGTCCTTTTAAGTTAAAGCCAGTGAGATTTATTTCCTCGCTTTCTTCATCCAATAAATACCAATCAAATGCTGTCAGTCACTTTCTTTCATGACTGGTCAATGCTTTATTGAACCAGAAGAGGATGTTATGAAAAAGTAATAAAAAAGTGACAGACAGCTGACCACGTTCTCCATTATTGCCTCGCAGAAGGACACCGTGCAGACTTCAGATTAGAAATTGTTGCGTTTACTTTAGTTGCAGGAACAATTTTATTGTCGCTGAAACAATTAACAGAACACAAAAAAAGTAATTAATATACTTTAATGAGTCAGACTAATTCTTGATAATGATTATTAGAAAAAGCTACAGCCATTGGCTACATTCTTTTTACCAATTTTTCTTTGCACTTACTTATCTGCTCTCCAAGTCTTTTCTTCTCATCAAAGTGGTTAAAATAGCTCCGGAGGTCGGTCCACACACCCTGTGTGACCTCCATGCCCATAATAGTGCAAAAAATCGGCCTTATAGCAGAGCGAGCGCCTGCTGTCCACACATGAGGATCTGTATCATGAACAGTGGCGGCCGGCCAATAGAGGGCCACGGGGCCTGGCCCACCCACCTTCAGCCACCAAAAAAAAAGCTATGGAATATACCCAGTAATATTTGGAAAATAGGATATCTGCGCAAAATATATGCTTTTCCTGCTTGTCCTCTCCGCTAGTGCACCTCTCAGCTGTAACGCCGTATTTAACGCATGTGCTAACGCCGTATTTTACTTTCCATGCTTGTGTTGAGTTCTTGAAACTCTGGGAGTTGGCGCGGAAATAAGGACCGGGGTCCGAAGATTATATAATATAAGAATATTTAATAAGCGAGTGAAATGACAGAACAGGTTATGCTTTCGATCGATCGAGCTGTTTTCTAATCCACCAGTGCGCTTCTCGCCTGAAGTTCCTCCTTCGTCGGTGGTGGCCAGAAAAGAGGCCGTTCTCCCAGGTACAGTCAATTTTATATCCTCCATGGAGCTCGAGCCCTCCTTCGTCTTCTTCGTCGGTCTTCCTCGGTGGGTTCTTGAAATCAGTTCTCCAGCTCCGCCCCTCAGGCGAACAAGAGAACTACAATTCCTTTACATGCAGTATCTAGTATCTAACATTCCATTCATACATTAATCATTAATAAAATCAGTGACCTACATATGCATGCCATTACAAATCCTTCATAATAATATCCCTTATTAATTATCATATTCCATGCATTGTAATGTACACCCAAACAACTTCTCATTTTACATTGTACCAAGTCCAGAAATGACGAACTTGGTTCTAAAAACCCTACACTTGCTTTATTTAAATCAACGTGGACCGATCCAGCATGGACAGCTACGGGATTAAGGGACATGAAGCACTTGTCGGAAAAATTAAGAAAACATGAGAACACCAGGAGGACACGTATGGATAACTCCGTCAAGCTAATAAACTAGCATATCAAGCTAAGTCAACATCACTACCTACGGACACAGGACTGTGGTGAAGAAACACAATGAGGTGGATAAAAAAAGGGCAGATTTTATCCAAAATAATTGATTGTGTGAAGTTTTGTGGAGCTTTTGAACTGGCCTTGCATGACGAGACTGACTCCTGAGTTCTGGAGGAGCAAGACAGCCAGGCACGTCAAAGACGGCACAAAACGAGCTGTTTGACAGCATGCTGTCGGTTATTGTATATGTAAGTACCGTAAAAGTCGTGTTACAAGCCGCTACTACCTTCGGTCAGTGTCCCCGTTAGCTCCCTGCTGTAGCCAGCTAGCGCTCCACAAGCTTTCCGACAACCACCGTAGGTAGTGGGACCAGCCCCGGCTCGACACCCGACTCGGGCAGAGGGGATGGCAGTAGCACCAGCAGCGGCCAGTAGCAGCAGCAGCCAGTAGCTAGCGGTGCTGCTAGCTTGCTACAGCGGGGACACCCACCGGTGGTAGAAGCGGCTTGTAACCCGGCTTTTACGGTAACCCAATTTGTGTTCTGGCTTTAGAAACTGTTTGTCAATCAATGTTGTTGTTTTCATTGCATGCGTTTTACCTGCATTAAGCTAAACTATATTTAACTGGTTTCCTGTAAGATGGGATGCTTTTATTTTGAAGGCTCACAAGCTTTAAAAGGAAGTCGCAATGTGCGCCGGTTGAATGTCAAAAACAAATGAAAATATGGTCAGTTTTGTATACAAATTAGAAACAGTAACGGTAGATTATTTATAAATGATGAATTAAGTGTTTACTCATACTTAACTAATGCTGTATAGCATGTAGGTATTATAAAATGTTACCAAACTGCACCATAGTTGTGATTCAATACTGTTACAACAACAGATCGTGCGCATACCGATCCTACCACCTGTTGCTTTATAGGTGTGGCTACTTTGGGTGTCACGTCAGCTGCCCTCACCGGAGGGGAAGATTATGTAGTGGAAGATTATGTAAGTGGCACCGAAACATGGATGTGGTGGTCGAGAACAATCAGTAGGAATCCGTCTCGAAAGCCTCTCGGATGCATTCCACTTAGCTTCTAACAGATAACTAAGTGGCTGTGTGAATGGGGTAATCATTTGTAGTTCAACTTTTAGAAAGACAGAAATTACAGAGCAGCTGTCAGCTGTTACCTAATCGGTGGGATTTCCTGTTTATTTTGAAAGTTATTTTTTGCTCGTTTGTTTGACAAAGAAAAGATGGATTAGAAAGAGATTCACTAAAATGGAGAGGGTTTTAGTCCTGGGATATTATTTAGAACTTTTACCGGAGTACTTAGTTCATCACTTCATTTTAGTTCCAGTTTGACAACAGCTGCTTGGAGATCACTTGTTGAACCGCCTCCAAAAGTCTGCTGAAAGTCTGTTGCAGTTCTCTGTTAGAACTGTGAGATTCAAAGTGAGCCGTCCCTATTATACTGTACTTCATAATGCTATAAACTATTATTTACACACACACACTGTAAAACAGAAGCAAACACATAGGTATGTGTTTCGGTGGGCAGCGGTTTTGTGGAGAATGTTGGGTTGACGCCTGCTAAGTTAGCAGTCATTGTGACTCTCGATCACACCTTCCAAACGTATCAGACTCGATGTGTGTCTGAGTTCAGGGGGAACCGAACGGACTGATGTTTTTTATCGTTGCACACTGGAGGGAAGTTGCTGTCTGAGATGCAGCCTCTCGGTGGCACTTGGAGCTCAATGTTAACACAGAATCTGGCCACAATATCATCTGCTGTGCCCCTTTGGCTACATTATGACAGCTGGGTCCTGGACTCCAGTTCATCTGTGTATAAATAGTCTCCTGCACAGCGTACACACAAATATGAATGATCCATTTCTAAAAAGGTGTTGTGTGTCACCTCGCACCCTGCTCTTGGTTTCATAGAAACCACTGTGTGATCTGCTTTCAGTCTCTGAAAATTACATAAGAAAATGGCGGATGGATGACTGAAATCGAGTTTCTAATATCGGTGGTGAGGAGGCTTTGATTTTCTGACAATGGTTTGCCCCTGTCGAAGTTAATGGTCCACTGTGGTTTGAGCCCGCAGGACCGAATACGACCGGAGCTTTCCATGGGGTAAAACTACAGACAGACAAACAGATTTTAATTAGGTGAAAAAACGATGGCCCTATAATACTACAATACCTGCTTTCACGTCATAATTATGAGACTGCAGCCACAATTAGTAAGTTAAAGGACAATTCCATTTTATTACAGTTTGGGCCTTTTGCAATCATTTCAGTCAGAGGTCTCACTCCGAGGGGGGTGGATGGGTCAAAGGGTGGATGGGTCAAATTTTTACTGACTACTTTATGTCGTTGCCGTTACCGTCACAGAGTCACATGGCGTTACTTCCGAGGCTTGAGCTACATTACAGATGCACTTACTTAAAGCCAGACCATGATCCTCACCATAGTGACGCTTTTAACACTTTACAACGATGACCAAGCAGGACAATTCTACGTCAAGACACTATGTAAGTGTGACATCACACTTCAACCAGTTATGATGAAATTGCTTTCACCAGATCTGTGGATGTGACAACATCTGCAGCGATATATGATCATGTTATAAACTGGTCTTCACTTTTCAGTATACGATCCTAACCTGTAAAGAAACTATGAGGTGAAATATTTCCTCTGAAATGTAGGGAAATGGAATTATCCAGGTAATCAAGTACTACAAATCTAATTAGTAACAGGAATGGTGTGCAAAACTACAAATGAGAGATTAAAATAGCAATAGACTACAATCTAGATAAATCAATTTATTTATGTTTACATTAGAATCTCTCTCTGCGTTCCATAACTCATTTGACATCATTCTGTGTTTTAGCGGGTGGCGACCCGGTTCAGGCAGACAGACAAATGGCTCGCTGTCATTCTTCTGTCCACTCTCCACATATAGAGTAACCGCATAATCGCCAGTTGTTCATCAAACTCTCGGCCCTCTCGGTCTCGAGAACAGAAGGCCGACGGGACATTTCCACCTCGTAAGGACATTGATAGTCGCTCTGTGTTACAGAGATTCACAATGTGTCGGAGAAATGAGCTGAATGACAGCGACGCCCGCGCTGTAACAGGATGCATTAAGAAGCTCTTCAGACATAATTGGGTTTCCGGGCTTCGGCTGAATGGGCTCGTTGAAAAAAAGAAGAAGAAAAAAAAAGAGTTCATCGTCATAAATCACTGGAATCACAATCTATATTTCTCTGCCTCTCCGTCTTTTTGTTTTGCTCCTAACACTTTCCCAGGCTAGCTTCCCTTTGTCTTTTTTTTCTTCAGCTCATTTTTTCTTTAGTCCCGTCTCCTCCTCCACACGGAGATCCTTCAGATCTCCACCAACTTCATCTCCACTTCTTTCTCCTCTCTGCATCATTCATGGCTGTTTTCTCTTACCCCTTCTTCTTCTGTCTCTTAATCTCTCTCTATTTACCAACGCGTCAAATAACGCAGCATGGGCGGCGCTTTGACACAATTCACATTTAACTGGCGTAGTTTGAAGTCACGGTTGGATTCCATTTTCTTTTTTTTAATTATTTTAGTTGAAATTCTCATTACATCCCGACCGCAATCAATGCATCAAATGCTCTGACGGAAAATATATCTGTCGGCTGCAGGACTGTAATCAGCCTGTCCAATCTTTTTGTTTTTGTCCTGATGTGATTGGACGGGTTCATGCCTGACTAGTATATTTTTGGCATTCATTTATATTGAATGTATATTTATTTGTGGTAATTTACATGAGTTGTAAACATCCATTTTATTTATTTAGTTTTGCATCTACCAGACCAAGGATGTTTTTGAATTTTCCAAGCATTTAGTTATCAATTACCAAATTTCCTGTTTAAATGTTTTTCTAAAAGTAAGCTATTGGTTGTAACTGATCATTTTCGATATCTATCCACGGTTCCTCGTTTGTGTTATTAATTAAATTGTCAAAATAAAACATTTGAGCTGCGTTGGGATAGAACTCCAAATTGGGAAGGTTTCAGCCCTCCTCCTCTCGATGAGAATGCTTAGCTTTCTCTTTACTCTGTGAGCTTTGTTAGACCAAATAATGGAATAAATAAGTGAATTCACAGGGATTTTTGGAGAGTAATAGGTAGAGTTTGAAAAAGGGAATAGAAATGTTGGCAGCCAAATCCTCTTGAAAACCTACCTCTTAAGTTGATTATTAATCAGACCACCATTCAATATCCTGCTAAAGGTCTCTAAATCCATGGAAATAAATGTCGCTTAACATCTGCACTGAAAAAGCAACCAAGGTATTTCATATATTATCCAATAAAGGATTATCTTATCTTATCTTATCTTATATTAAGTTTGCACTTTTAATTCTTTTAGAATTTTCAAGTTATCTATACTTTTGTCTATTACCATTCATTTTGTTTTTCCTACAATCATTTTATAACCTGAAAGCTTAAAACATTTGGACACAATATCAATTACATATGGAATGGAAGTGTTCACATAACTTAAAAAGACAAAATAAACTAAGTTTATATTGCTTCTTGCATTATTGTAATTCCATTTATTTCCCCGGTCTGTTCTATCGGTTCTATTGCCAATGCAAACAGAGGATGAGGGGGCTTCTATTTACATTTGTTTTGTGTTCTTTCCTCTCTAGCAAATTGGGACTACACTCTAAATTCCGTTTTGCAACTCTGTCGTACAAAGACAAATACACATCCTTGTAACCTGTAATGGAAATGAATTAACCTTATCAATCTCCTTTAGAGAAAACAAATGCGATGTGAAACACTTAAATGTCTTTAAGCATTTATTAAACAGAAACTTGGAATAATTCAATTGAATGGACGGAGCTCGTCACCACAGATGGTTCGGAGGTCTGACCCAGAAAAATTGTTCGAAATGAGTTTTATACATCTACAATTATTATTGAAATGTTTGCCCGTTCCCCTGCTCCTCCTTGCAGTGTCCTCCTTCCCACCAGACAAGCCCTGATGCTGTCTGGTTGTTTGGCAAGAGTGAGAGAGAAAAGGAGAAAACAAAAGGAAAGGAATCCAAAAACAATACCTGTTATTGCTTCACACAGACTTTCAGAGTTCAGCTACACATTTAAGAATAAAGCACTTATGATACATTTCCACCACATAACCTTGTACCTCTACTGAAGGTCTGCTGTTTGCTGACTGACAAACACCTGGCAGGTGAGTTTAATGTGTGTCTTGTTCTATGCAGCTTGAAGAAGGCATTAGTGCTGAAACATTGCTTTGCATAGTGCTTGTTCCTTGTTTGACACACAATTTCATCAAAGTGATTGAGAGAAAACCCCAGACTTTTAGACTCAATAATAAATGAAACAACTGACATGCAGAGCTAGAATTGCCAGATTGCCAGAAGCAAATTCTACAGACACTGCCCAAAATAAACTAAAAATAGTTTTTCCCATGGGTTCTTGATCAATGCCAGTATCTCTTTTACTTATTTTTTGGAACGTAACATTTAACTCAACAGTTCTTTAAAATGTTAATGTGAAACATCTGTGCTGGAGGTTTAATTTGCAGAAACTTAAAGGAGAGTAAAATAATCAGCAAAATGGAAGTGAACACTAAATACATTAGTGAGAAAAGACAGAATGAGGGCAGCAGTGTTGTCACCAGTGCCATGTTCCCATAAACAATAGCTGTAATGAAAAACATTTGAGAAAACGTCCTATATTGCTTCCAAAAAAGAGTTGATGGGATATGGAAGCACCTTTGTAGAATAAGTTCTGATGTGAACATTTAACTCACTCTGCTGAAGAGCCACTTCTGCCTTCACAAATATATATTTATAATGACTTGGTCTCCAGACAAAATGAAACACAGCCAATACTAGCTGAAAGGAAAACAATAAAACAATTAACAACTTGCTGAAGACCTGCATTCGTTGATGGTTAGATGTTCAAAGTGACTTGTTTTGTTTCTGGTTCGCGTCCTACGTTTACTGGTGAATGCGTTGACTGTAGCGCCGACCTCAGATGTGTTATGGATGCAAACCGTTGAGCCAAATTTCACATTTCTTATTTGCGACGTTTAAAAAATTGGCAGAATATTCACTTGAAAAATTAATGGAAACTTTTAAATTTCCCATTTTCAAACTACATTTTACTTACACATCGCCCCAATATCTACATGTTTATCCTCAGATTTCCATTTTGAGGCTGTGTTTTTGCCGCAGCTTGTCTGACGTATGCGTTATTAGGGCCCGAGCACTGACGTAGTCAGAGCGGAGGAC